>OY293304.1:74449972-75049972 GCA_958502075.1 Orchestes rusci
GTAAAAAAAAATTACTTGACTACTCCAAAAATGACATGTTGCATCATCAAAGACTGTGAAATTGCATTGGTAACATGGTAACACGGTTTGGCTGGCGCCAAACACGATTTCGTTCACTGTCTTATCTACACGGAAGATTTTGCGCCATTCGCAGAAAGCCTCAAACTCCTTTTGATACCTTTCCGCCGATTTGCGCTTCGCAGCTTTTAAGCAAAATTTGGTCCATTTTGCAACTTGTTCACTTCTTAACAATCTTAACATTAACGGTTGGTAAGGTATATCCGAGGGGGAAACCACCCAAGGTATTTTGGTGTACAAGAGACGGTATTCCGAGGGTATTACAAGGTATTTCCAGGGTATTATGAAGTATTACGAGGTATTTCTGTGGTATTACGAGGTATTACCGGGTATTATAGAGGTATTACGGGGTATTCCATAGGTATTAAACGGTATTTCGAGGTATTTCACAGGGTATTATTTTAAAATATTCATAAACGCGCATGCTCCGACTCACACGCATTATTCGCTCTATGTTCTAAAGCCCCGTCCACATCTGAGCAAACGCACCGAATGAGCATTTTGCGCCACATGAGCATTCAGATGTGGACGGGACGCAAAAACGCGCTGACAAAGTTTACTGATTTACTAATTTAATTAACAATAAGTTAGGTCACTTAGTCGTCGGCTCTTTGAAAAACCCGTATCACAAGCGGCCGCGGCGTCAAAGCATGCCGCTCAAAGAAACCCGCCCAGCGAAAATAGTTCAAAGCGGCCGACAAACGTTCCGAACTAATGGGAACTGGGCTCTCCAAGAGAAACGAAGTAGACGGGTGGAGCCGGTTTCGCGCGTTTTCGAAAGTGGCCTAACTTATTGCAAAGTTTACTAATAATAAACAGTTGGACCACTTTCGAAAACGCGCGAAACCGGCTCCACCCTTCTACTTCGTTTCTCTTGGAGAGCCCAGTTCCCATTAGTTCGGAACGTCTGTCGGTCGCTTTGGACCATTTTCGCTGGGCGGGTTTCTTTGAGCGGCATGCTTTGACGCCGCGGCCGCGCTTGTATACGGGTTTCAAAGAGCCGGCTTCTAAGTGACCTAACTTATTGTATATTAGTAAACTTTGCTTATTGTATATTAGTAAACTTTGGCGCTGAGTACGCTCATGTTGTGCGGCGGCCGATCTTAACGTTGTCGGTCCATCAAAAGAATACGTTGCTCAGTCTGGACGGGCTTTTTGTTGCACTGTTCATTTCGGTCCGAACGGCCCCGTACAAAATTGATTTTTCAGTTAAAATGTGTTTGCAATTGATTCATGAGAATATAGGCTTATTCTTTAAACACGAAACGTATGTTGACAAGTTTGAGGAAAAGAATGCCTGGTGGAAAATTGTGGAAATATTTAACAGGGATTTTTGAATCGACTGCCATCCTTGTCACTTATTTGGATGTCATGCAAAAAAAAATCAACTGCCAATCTTGACTTCTGTGTAAGTATAAATAATGTGAAGACCATCTAGTACATTCCCATCACTTTTTCCTATACTTTTATAATTTATGAATAATTATAAAAGCAGCACCAGCTAGTCCTAGATTTTCCATTGTCATTCGGCGCACAAGTGGAGCGGCCCCGAACACAGGCTGATGTGGTTCTGTGAGGGAAATCAATAATTCGCCCGAAAAAAATTAAAGGTCCGTTCGACGATACCGCAGAGACTTCCTTTTTTACCTCGTGTGCGAGCTCGTGTGTTTCACCAGATATTCACAAGGAATTTTAATTTTAGGCACTTTAGTTAATAATAAGCTTGATAATAACTCATGACTTGAAAAGAGAATAAGGCTTAGAAAAATGTACAGTATGTCCAGCGATGGGGTAAAAAAAAAGACAGCAATTATTGTAAGATTTAAAACCAACAATTTTAATTAAGAATGACTATTTCTCGAAAACTGAAATTTGCTAATCCTCATCTTGCCCTCTTATTCTCACCCCATCGCCGGACATAATACATATATAAAGAAAACAATGTTTCCTTATTATCTGTGATCTGTTATCTGTTGCTTACTTTTAATTTCTATTTTTGTTGCTCCTTTGTCTAAAAATAAGGATTTATCGCCCTTTGTTCATGTTGCCTAAATTATATTATGCAACTAATCCAGAAATAAAGTGTTCGAAATTTTTTATCGTATTATTTTTTCCAACAAATAATCCGAACTAGAACCAAATTCTCTATTTAAAAAATTTCTATTGTTATGATGAAGGTTGAAAATGCTTTTTGGGTATTCGGTATTCCAAAGGTAGGTATTACATAATTAGGTAGGTATTACAGAGGTATTATCCAGTATTCCAAAGGTGATACCAGGTATTACAAAGGTATTACCAGGTATTACAAAGGTATTATTGGGTATTTCGTAGGTAATACAAGGTATTTCGTAGGTATTACCGGATATTATAAGGTATTTTAAGGGTATTACGAGGTATTTTCTATGATTTAGAGGTATTTTTTGGGAAAAAAGGTATTTTAGTGTACACATTTTTGTGAGTGGTTTGCCCCTCGGGTATATCAGATAGGACAAACATAAGTTGTTACATGGTCTGGCTGGCGCCATCTCATGGTACGAATGTGAGGTGGACTGCCATCCTAAGTGTGTGGTTTGAGAAGAAAGCACTTCAACCGATTAAAACTAGTTATTACAGTATGAAACGAAACAATGTACGATACACAGCCGTTAAATGTCATTTACCGCCTTAGTAACGTAAATAACTATTAAAGTTAAAATGATCAATTTTTCAAAACATTTAAAAAATCCATACACATGATAGGTACTCAATGAACTTTTATCAATAATAATAATTATTTTAACTTTTATCAGCAATCTAAAGTGCAATATGCCATGAACCCAATTTCAATAATAATACCTAATAATTGTAATTGCAAGACAAATCTGACAAATACCCACCTATTTTTTCAAATGTAGGATTGGAAACAAGACCATCGTTTACCAACCAGTAGGGTGACACGAAGGCTAATAGTATGAAAATAACTGCGATGGCAGTGATTGCAATCGCTGCTATCCCGGTTCTTGATTTAATTCCCATTTTAATGGGAAATCTCTTGAAAATATACTGTTTTTATGTTCACGGATAAACAATAATTTTTCAACATAACGTCAATTGTCAATTTCTCATACTATGAGAAATTGACAATTGACGTTGTTGTGTTTACGGTTGAATCGGGCTGAATACGTCGTATTCCATTGGACTATACGACCTGTTCTATACCAGCTCCAGTGTCAATAGGCCGGGGTCCCATGTATCCGATTTCCGATGTTTTTTTTTTGTGTTTTGACGATAAGGGTTTTAGTTCAGAGAACTACGATGAAACGACGAGACTGAGTGGTCAAAAATAGTCAAAATATGTCAACAATCAAGACTTTCACAAATAGCAGTCGGATCATCGTACCTCGTCTCGTACCGTCGGAAAACGAATACATGCATATACCCATAAATAAAATAGTTATGTATAATAGTATAATATGAATACATGGGACCCCGGCTTTAGAAATAGATATGAGTCGGCGTGATTTTTCATTTGAATGCTCCGAAGAGGTAGGTTTCCGATTTTCCTGTTTAATAAATTATGTAAATGTATAGACGAGATAAGATATCATCGACCTTCACGGTAAATCAAGGATTTAAGGATAAGAATGTAAAATGCAAAATGTTTCGGATAAAAATAGAAGTTTTGCTAGATATTTCACAGCATTTCAAATATATTTGGTTCCATAAATAGTCAAAGTCTTTTTAATAAACCGCTTCTGAATTTGCAAGAAGTTCTACAAGGGCGCACTGGTTTTACTACTTTTATAAAAATAATTATTGTTTATCCACCACTTCGATTTCATTGAAATCCCCATTATCGCATTCTAATTTGGATTTAGATTAGATTGAATTTTTAATAATTTAAAAATGACCGCACCGTTTCCTTTGATACAGGTTTATTGGGAAATCACCAGAACGGTTGAAAATCTACATATCTGTCATAAATTGGGATATACAAGGTAGGGCATGAGATTGTAGCATGCCAAAGTTGCATTATTTAAATGGAACCCCTTATATATTAATGGATATTTTAATTATTTCGTCAATTTGGAGCAAAAATTGTAATACGCAAATCGTTTCTAAATTCAACCGTTATCGAGACATCTCGATTTAAAAATGATATTTTTGCACCTTTGGTACCTGCTATAAAACTCACGGCAAGATAGTCTGCACTTTCTCAACTCATCTTTTCAAGAATGTCCTTGGATAGCCCTTGACAAGTTAAGACTAGAAAGTGCACACCGTTTTTCTCTATCTTGGACCGTTTGAGTTTTATATCATATCAAAGATGTAAAAATGTGATTTATAAAACGCGATAACTCGAAACGGCTGAATTTAGGAACATTATGTTATGACCACATAAGAAAAATCTAACGGGCTCAAATCTAGAGAATGGGGAAGCCACTTTTCTTCCAATATCCATTGTCCTGAAAAAGCTTGGTCCAAATATGGACGACCCAAGGATAGAATACCTTCAAAATAAGATATCACTCGATACCTCACGCCATTCAAAATGTTGGGGGCCCTTATTGTCACTGTCACTGGATCTTTATTGCTCTTCAAGGGGCGAAAATGCCAAAAAAAATGGTTTCCCTTAAATAAAAAATCGATGTTTTTTTCTAAAATGTCTTGGGGCGCAAAAACTTGCCTCTGCTTCTTTTTCAAATGACCACTCTGTATAATTTTAACCAACTTTGGAAGTACTTAGTAGCATGGTTTGGCTGACGCCATCTCATAATTAATATAATAATTATCAATAACTTTAGAATGAGGATGGTTGAGTACACGTGAGGAAGTATTAGAAGAAGAATTTTGTATAACGTGTATGTCGTAATGTATAATTTTAGCATTGCTGAAATTATACATTAGGACATACACGTTATACAAAATTCTTCTTTTAATATCAATAACTTGACTCATTTGCGTGTGCGAAAAAACCTTTCCTCGCCCCAGTGCGCAAAGTATTTTGTTCCCGCACTATACAGGGTGTTCCGGATAAAAGTAACTACACGGCACCATCTAGATACAGGGTGATAAAGAAAAATGTACATTTTCAAAAAACAGCAATATTTCGCTCATTTAATAAAAGCTACCACTTTAAAATTATTAGGCTATAGGTTAGAGGATACGACGATTCTAAAACTGTCGTCAAAAAAATGTGGGCCGTCTAGCCAAAGTCAACTATTTTTCTTATGGGAGCTATATTTTCAAAGAGCACCTTTGATGAATATTTTGGAGAAATTCAATATGGCGCCCATAAGAAAAACAAAAGTTGACCACGGCTGGACGCAACATAGTAGGCCTACAAAAATGGACATTTTCCTTTTTCCCTGTATCTACGTAACGGTATCGATTCATGATAAAACAAAGATAAAAGAGAAAGAATATTTTAGGGCATACAAATACGCGACTCTTCTTCCATTCAAACGACGTCGTATCTCTCACCGTTTCCGAAATCCCCATGTAGTCACTTTTATCCGGGACACTCTCTGTATAGTGTGCAAAGTGAATGTTTCCCGTACTCAAATGTCAAAACGTCAATTCAAATACCTTGATAACTGCCAGTTTATTAACTTAGGCATTGTTTCCATAACAACCAAATCTTGAGTAATACACTAAAAATGTTCCTGGTACTGTTCACTTTCCAGTCAAAATAAAAGACATGATCTCTGTTTTGCGTTGAAAAACTATTAGCGGATTCCACATTTTGAGTCGTCTATTCTGTGTTTTGACGATTGAAATGAATCGACCTGGAATGGCCCTGACAGAGTGTTTTGCAAATACATATAAAACTATATACCGATCACATTGCATATAAGCCGAGTCAAAGAAAGAGAATGTCATTTCCTCTCACATTTGGATTTGTACAAGTCTTTCTGCGCAGTCTCACCAAAGCAGTTTCCGGCGGTGCAAATCCCACCCATCTAGCGCTACGGCGGGCGGCAAATGCTTTGTTTTGAATTTCGGAGAAATCGCTTTCGTCCTACGAACCCTGATTTTCCACTCAAGTGGCCAACTATGACTTATTTGGAATGTGAAGTTTATCAAGACCTGAAAAGCAAAGACTTTTTCTTTCGATCTCGGATTGTTGCTATTTTTTGATTAGGTTTTCGAAGTGCAGTATATTGACGCGTCACGGCAAACTACCAATCAAAAAATCAAGAATCAAGATGTTCGTGCGTAGATGACGGATGACGATATTGACAATAATGACATCGTGATGAGACTGGGTGTGACATTGACACACGACATCTTCGCATCAACCTAGGTTAGAATCACGTTAGCACGACATTTCTAGCCGTCAATTTATCATGAAAACTTCACTCTACTGGCAACATTGCAGAAGGCCATTACTCCAGCGTGACGTCACATGTGCGCGTCCAAGGTTTCTATATAACAGGTTGCCTCACTTCGCCTGAGGCCTGAGGTAAGATACGGAGGGGAGGAAAATATGACGTCATCGGTGTCTAGCGTCTGCAGTAGACTGAATCCTGTCATTCGATTGCATCGGTCTGCAAACTACAGTAAAAACTAACAGGGACGTCGCCCGTGATTGGTCAGATTGGTTGACATAGATGGCAACATGGTGATCGCCGAAGTAACAATATTATTAAATTTGTGTTTAATGTTGAATTGGACATGAGTTTAGGTTAGTTTGGGTTAGTTTGGCTTTGGTAAACAATCCTTATTGTTTGATAATGGACAGATATGACACGTAACCTGTTGGTTTTTACTGTAGTCTCTAAAACACAGACTACAGTAAAAACCATGTTTACCAAACCCAAACTAACCCAAACTAACGTCTAATTCAACATTAAACACAAATTTAATAATATTGTTACTTCGGCGATCACCATGTTGCCATCTATGTCAACCATTCAACCAATCTGACCAATCACGGGCGACGTTCCTGTTGTTTTTTACTGTAGTTTGAGTTTTAGTATCATAATGACAGAGGGTTTTGACTACAGTGACTATATTGTATATTGTCACTGTAGTTTTGACTAAGAAACGACTCAATGCAGAGTGGCTCCGGACAACTATGTCGCACCGTTGCCAAGTTTTATTCTAGGTTTCTGTTATTGCTAAAACATATCATTAAAAACGACTTTCATTTCTAATTTGGTAATGCTCATAGAAAAATACTGTGGCCTTAATCATGAGCAAAGTGTTATCTCCGCCCTTGAAGCATATCTTTACTGCTTTTGCGTGCGGTTGGTTAAGCATCAATTTGCGCACTTGTTAAGGAAATAACCATCACCAGCGCTAGCGCGGTTTGCACCAAAATCGAATAAGGGAAGTTCACTTATTCCGGTGTTTCATTCTGTTTGTTCATTTCTGTTGCGTTTCTGTACTTATACATATGAAAGCATATATCGTTCTAATACAGGGTAAAGTGTGAAAATTGATGATGATGTATCCAGGTCCGTATTCAAAGAATTCAAGCTGTTGATGGTTGTCCTAACATAGAACGTCTCATTCAAAATTTGAAGACATCTTGATGTATAACATGGAAAAAATCACAAATCTTTCAAATTTAAACTGTTAGTATTTCAAAAAGATAAATAGTTTCTGGTATATTTAACCAAATTAATTTTTACAATTTACCTTGAATTTTGCAAACTAGTACAGTGCATTTTTTTTAAGACGGAACATAGGAATTCCCATGTTAAATTTTCAATCCCATGTTAGCAGTAGTTCTATTCAAAGTACACAGCTGAAACTTGCCGTGGATAAATTTTGGTGCTTAGAGATTATGTTATTTAATCAATTAGCACTGAATAACTTGAAAAAAGATCAAAAAATGGTTTTATTGATTGGAAAGTAATACTTTTTCACATGCCTTGTATAAGCCAGCGTCAATCAATAACTTCATTGTCAAATTGTTACTACAGTTATTTCTGATAGCATAATACAATAATAAAAAACAAACAGTACTTCTTGGATGAACTGTTCAAAGTGTCCTCTATTCACGGTCAAGCAGTATCCTGAACGGTAATAAAAACTATAAAATGAAATTTTTTGGTTAAAAAATTTGACAATGAAGTTGGACACGTCGGAAAATTGGTTGTTACTGTTATATACAAGGCATGTAAAAAGTATCGCTTTCTAATAAATCAAAGCATTTTTGGAGTATTTTTCCAAGTTATTCTGGCGTAATGGATGGACTAACATAATCTCTAAGCACCAAAGTTTATCCACGGCAAGTTTCAGCTCTGTACTTATTTGAAAAGAACCACTGCTTACATGGGATTGAAAATTTAACATGGGAATCCCTATGTTCCGCCTTAAAAAAAACGCATTGTATATAAAATAATTAAAATATGGTGGATGGTAGTAGATTCTGAATGAACATCAAAAACACATCCAATTTTTTTTCAAAGTTAAAATCAGATTTCTTTCATAAGGAAAGCTGTTTCTATGTTCATGTAACAAATTGCAACAATAATAATAATAATTTTCTTTGTCGGATGCGAGACGAAAAACTTTTCCCCAGGTTTTCTCAGGTGATTAATCAAAAATCGCTTGGACACGTCAAATTTTGTGTTTTGAGAGACATATTTTTTTTGTATCTTCACCCCCTACTTGTCAAGGTTCTAAGAGTGGGGTGATAGGTAGGGGGTGCCCCCTAAAAAAAAATTGACGTACAATCGATTTTCAACTGAGGGAAAACCTGGGTGGGAAGTTTTTCGTGCCCTGTCTGTACAATATCTCCTCACTTCATCCTGCGTTCATAATAAATAAATAGGTAAATTTTTTTCAGTATTCTATGAGCCCACTGACATAACTATCGCGGGAAAACCATTTTCAACGTCATCTTGGAGATCAATACGATTCATCACTCCCAACTTTGAAGAACTCAAGCATATAGCAAACTTCTTCAGAATGGAAGTGCATGGATCTTCTAGTGATATCATTGAAGAAGCGGCGGAGCTGGCACAGAAACTAGTACACTACATTCCTAATATCATTGTTACTCTGGGACCAAAAGGAATTCTTATAGCTAGAAAAGGAAAAGCTACAGATTCTTTTTCCATGGAGTATCAAAAAGGTGTAGCAGAAGTACGTCATTATCCCATCAACGAAAAAAATTATTTTGTTAACGTGAGTGGAGCTGGAGACTGCTTTGCAAGTGGATTCATAGCTGCTTTGATGAAGAGACTTCCAGAAAATCGTTGCGTTTCCGTTGGATTTGCCTCTGCATTGACAGCTTTATATTCAAAATCACCTGTAGCCGATGAAATATTTGATAACACTCATCCTTCATGGAATGAAGAAGGGCAATATTTCAAAATAAAATAGATCATTTTATCGATGATCATGAAATACCTCCTGTGTGTAGAAGTAGAACTGTAAACTTTTCAGGAGGAAGAAAACATTATTTGGTTTATGCCATGCTTTTTTATCGATTTAATTGATAGATACATTTGGAAATAAAAAAGCTAACATAATTATTTAATTGTTGATATAACAGCTTAGAACTTACAGTTGTTCCACATTATTTATCAATAAAATAATGTGGAATTTTCCTATAGGAAGTTTCAATCATCTATATACTAATACAGGGTTTAGTAAATAAGTGCGACAAACTTCAGGAGGTATTCTGCATGAAAAAATAATGACAGTTTGGCTAGTATTGGACAAAATGGTTGGAACAAAATAAAATCAAAGTTATAGCCTACATTTAAAAATTGTCTTGATAAAATCACATATACTCCTGGACTAGGGACTGATCTCAATATATTCATGGTATTTGTATTTATATTTACTTTGAATGGATCACAAAAAACTACAAAGCATTTTTTGCATCGGACAAAAAGGTAAGAACTTTAGCCGTATCATCTTAATAATAATATTTGTTATTTGAATGCTGATCATTTTATCAAAGTCTATATATTCCAATAAGTCCGACCACTCTCTCGAAGACGCGAAAATCCCCCTCCTTTGTCACTATCCGTCCCGCCGGCAAAACCCACTGATGTGTGATGAAATCTACCGGGTGCAATTGGAAAATATGTTTACTTCGTTCTTGTTTTGAAAAATATTGGCAATTAATCTAAATAATTTTTTTAATGCTACAAACGATTTTTGATCACTAGTTATGATGAGTGTGCACACACGTGAAATTAAAATTGTCAAAAATAGCTATTAATGCTGAGTAACTTTTTGAAAGACACCGAGGAATAAAATTTTTAAAAAAATCATACACATCCACATATTATATAATTTGCTTAAGGAACATATATAGATATATATATATATACTCCCAAAGATTGTTACTCTTAAGGCATATTCAACTAAATAATGAAAGGTATTTCGATGTAGTCTCAATATATATATATATATATATATATATGTCATTCCACGCCATTCTGACGTTATGGTTTGAGTTAGAAAACTGAAATTTGGCATAGTTGCTCTTTGAGGTATTCTGCCCTGTTAATTCAAAGGGGCGTATCTGTCTAAAAGAAAGAACCGAGAAAATTGAATATTTATGTTTTAACTTATGCCGCCATGATGTTTTACTAAAATAAGAACTTTGATTGTACAGAATAAATATGAATAATGATAGTTATTCTATTGTATCGTTCGAATTCCAAAATTTGATTTCAAATAAGAGTTTTGATAGATACGCCCTTTTCGACTAACATAAACAATGCAAATAACAGATACGCCTCTGAATTCTATCATAAGATAGAGTTTTGATAATAAGTAGAAAAGAAAAGAGAACTTGATAAACGCGAAAGAATCAAAATCCTAACCACTAATAATAATAATATTATTATTGAGATTAGAAAATACACCGATAATTGGGAACTTGCATGAAAAATCAAATCGTTTTTTTTTATTTGCAAACTGAAGAAAATCGCAACAAAATCGATACGTATTTTTTTTATTTCGTAAAAATATGATTTTTCCAAAAGTTATTCAAGTTTTAAGTTTTGTATTTATAGATATATTGAGCATGGTGTTACAATGTTATGACGTCATAACATTTCGATTTAGCACACTTCAAAGCGTTATATCTCCAATTTTCGACTAACATAAAAAAAAAACGGTTCTCCTTATTTTTCATGGACTTTCGAATTAAGCAATAAAGACATTTGAGACAAGTTTCTCATTCGCATATACGCATCAGTATGTCCGCGGATGCGGTTAACAAGAGGTGAATTGGACCAAAATTTGAAAGATACGACCTACCATGGATACGACAAAAAGTCATTCTTGATAAAAAAGTCTGCTTGCCAAAAAAATAGGAGTCACGACGAGAAAATTGATTTTTATTATTCAGGGCGTCTGAAAAATCTTAAAACATAAAATTAAACAAGAGCCTTTTTTTTTGGCCTTCCAACGTGAAATGATAAATGAAAAACTTGCTTCAAATTTAAACAAAACCATAGTTTCGAAGTTACTGAAGAAAATTTCAATTTATAATAAAAAAAAAAATGAACAATTTTGCAAGTCCGCATTTTACCACTTGTATATTATGACTTTTATGCCTGTTCATGATTACATGTTGTTGTAGGTGTAAGAGTCATAATATGGAAGTGGTAAAATGCTGACTTGCAAAACTGTTCAATTCTTTGAAACAAAATACGAATTTTTTTTAGTAAGTTCGGATTCAGGTTGGGACTAGATTTGGACCAAGTTTTTTATTTATCATTGAACTTTATTAGGCCAAAAAACGACTTTTTGCTCTTGTATAATTTTATGTTTTTACATTTTTGAAATGCCCTGTATAATAAAGATTTTCTCATCGGAGCTCCCATTTTTTCAGCAAGCAGAGTTTTTTTTATAAGAGTGACTTTTTGTCGTATTTTTCAATTTTTAGTTCATTTCACCTCTTGTTGACCGCATCTGCGGACATACTGTATAACAGATGTTAATGAGAAAGGGCGTATCTGTGAATTGGTCTGGTAGATACGCCATTTATTTCTAACACACTGTGAACATACGACTTATTCTAGTAACAATGTCACTTACGTCTTTTTGAGTTAACAAATAGGGGTTTCTTTATGTTAACAAAGTTGATGAAAATACAGATACGCCTTTCTTTTTAAGGTGTTTCCTAGACATAGCAAAGCCGTATACGCCTTTTTGTGCTAATATATGCGAAGATATCTCATAAACAAACCTGTATATCGTCACCTCGCTTATAAACCTGTATATGCATTTAACTCATTTTTGACAAAATGTGCAGATACGCCCATTTGAATTAACAGGGCAGTATTGGTTAGAGCCTAACGGAGCCAGATTTTTCGTTTTCGATCTAGAAGGACAGGGGCGACGAAAATGGGGGTAATTTGTATTGAAATTATGTGTTTCCACGCGATTTTTACGTAACGGTTCAAGCTAGAATTATTAAATTTGGAATAGTTGCTCTTCGGGGTGTTGGTTAGAACCTAACGGAGCCAGATTTTTCGTTTTCGATCTAGAAGGACAGAGGCGGCGAAAATGAGGGTAATTTTTATTGAAATTATATCTTTCCACGCGATTTTTACGTTATGGTTCGAGCTAGAATTCTTAATTTTTGAATAGTTGCTCTTTGGGGTATTAGCCTAGTTTACATCGATAACTCGTTTAGTTCGGTCCGATAGGACCAAGTGGGTGGGGATAGTACGGTAGGACCAATGATTGCTTTTCGCCCGTTTACACCGTCTTGCAACGCGTGAACTAAATCTGTACGCCCGCAATTCGTCAAATGTCAAAAACAAGTCGAAATTATTCATCAACACAATTCGTAACCAAAAAAAACATGAGTAAGTACGCTCAGATTGCCTTAGAAACTCAGAACCAACACAATTCACAATAATAACAATCAACATAACCTCATAATTTTGATCCAGATCGAATCAAATTTAGTTCGGTACACTTGCTGGCGAGTACCGAACCAAGAGCGGACCAGCTTAGTCCGCAACTGTTTACACCATTCGAACCAAATATTTGGTTCGGATATAGTCCGAATTTGGTCCTTGGTCCGCGGACCAAGTGGTCGGTATAAACTAGGCTATTGCTATTGATTAGAGCCTAAAGGAGCCAGATTTTTCGTTTTCGATCTAGAAGGACAGGGGCGGCGAAAATGGGGGAAACTTATATTGAAATTATGTCTTTCCACGCGATTTTTACGTTATGGTTCGAGCTAGAATTCTTAAATTTGGTATAGTTGCTCTTTGGGGTGTTGGTTAGAACCTAACGGAGCCAGTATAATGGAATAGTCAAATTTATCAGTGGAATTGTTATAATTGAAAAATTGTGAAATCAACCTTTCTATCCAATGAGAACCACTGTTGGAAAATATGACAATTTACTCTTGATACCCCTGTCCTGTTCAACAAAACGAAAAACTGAATCCAAATAGCCCGCTAGATGGCGCCTCATGGAAGAAAACGTTCTATTACCGTATATAATTTTTATGTTATAGTTTAGTTGATGTAGCGATAGCCATACTTTTCGTGCCTCCAGAGATTTCAAATGAACTTTCTATTGCGATTTGTTTGGCGTTTTTTCTTTTGTACTTTTTGGTGTTCAGGTGGTACGAGATACGAGAGCCGGTTTTTTACTGCTATTTCAATAATTGAATTTTCAATTTTGTGCGATATTTTTGCCGTCTTCTACGATTGTAAAAAGGTAAGTGTTTGATTATTGATTTGAGATTGCTTTTTGAAGTGAAACTTCGTTGCTTGCGCCGGGAGTAAAAATTCGCTGATAACGATTTTCAATTCAAAATTGAAAAATTCGAAATGGCGCTTTCAATATGGCGGACTTTACAATTAATGGATCGATTTGTATGTAATTTGGAACCTAGGGTTTTTCAAGGTGGCTGTTTATGAATCTTGAGTCAAAATTGAAAAATTAAAAATGGCGGATCAAAGATTTCGGACTATTTAATTATAATGAATGAATGAAATTGGGAAGTTGGGATTGTTTGAGGTCGCTGATTACGATTTTCAATTCAAAATTGAAAGATTGGAAATGGCGCATTCAATATGGCGGACTTTTCTATTATTAATAAATCGATTTGTATGAAATTTGGAACCTGGGGTTTTTCAAAGTCGCTGTTTATGATTCTCAATTCAAAATTGGAAAATTCAAAATGGTGGATCCAAGATGGTGGACTTTTTAATAATTATCAATGAATCGATTTATATGAGATTTGAATGTTGGGGTGGTTTAAGGACGCTGACTACGATTCTCGATTAAAAATTATAAAATTAAAAATGGTGGATCCAAGATGGCGGACTTTTCAAGTAATAATTAATCGATTTGCATGATATTTGGAAGATGTGGTTGTTTGTGGTCGGTGATTACGATTTTCAATTAAAAATTGAGAAACTCTGATGATGACGGATCCAAGATGGCGGACTTTTTAATTAATGAATCGATTGGTATGAAATTTGGAAGTTGGGGTTGTTTAAGTTCGCTATATAGTTATGATTTTCAATTCAAAAGTGAAACATTCAAAATGGCGGATCCAAGATGGCGAACTTTTTGATTAATAAATCGATTTGGATAAAATTTGGAAGTTGGGGTTTGTTAGAGGTCGCTGATTAAGATTTTCAATTCAAAATTGAAAAATCCAAAATGGCGGACCAAAAATGGAGGATCAAAATGGCGGATCCAAGATAGCGGACTTTAATAATCAATGAATCGGTTTGTATCGCATAATTTTTTAAGTGTCCATACAGTGGAATGTGAGGATATTGCAGAAAGGGAATAAAACTATCCTATCGAATTTTTGAATAGCCTTACACCTTCAGGGATGCCACCACACGTGCTAAATTTGAAATTGGGGGTATTATTATGCTTCTGAGAAATTTAAATACTAGGAAAGGCCTATGCAATGGTACTCGATTGCAAGTTGTTAGATTATCCCAAAATCTAATTAATGCAACAATTCTGACAGGCACTGCTGAATGCAGTCCTGCATTTATACCAAGAATAGAGTTAGCTCCTGTTAATCCTGACCTTCCTTTTATTCTTCGAAGGAAACAGTTTCCAGTAAGACTAGCATTTTCCGTAACTATCAATAAATCTCAGGACCAGACGTTTGATAAAGTAGGCCTTTATCTGCCTAAACCAGTTTTCAGCCACGGTCAAATGTAGGTAGCTTTTTCAAGAGTGAGAACAAGTGATGACATTAAGGTAAAAAAAGTAAATCAAAAAGAGCAACAGGGCATGATTTTAAAGGGTTCCTCAAAAACATTTTCGAAAAATATTGTATACAAAGAGATTTTTTAGATTTAGTTTAAATTATCTGTTGTTGATGGCCTACCTAAATATTGTATACTTATACAGAGAGATATTGTAGTGTTTTACTCATATATTGTGTTGATTATATCTTTTGTTGATGGTCTATCATAATTTATTTAACTCAAGTTTTGATAATTTGTATTGCTGACATTGAGGTAAAAATAGTTAATCGAAAAGAACAACAGAGGTCATCTTGAAAGGTTCCAAAAAACATTTTCAAAAAATATTGTGTACAGAGAGATTGTTTAGTTTTAGTTATAGGTACTTATATCTTTTGTTGATGGCCTACCAATATGTTTGACTCAACATTTGATAGATTGTATTGCCATAAAGTTTGCTGCCTGGTGGGAGACAGGCTTATACACTAGTAAACTTTCATAAAATATAACCTATAGAACATCATGATCAAAGTGTCAGCAAATAATGGATATTTGTGTTCATCTTATCAGAGTAGAGAAAATAACCTCGGAAATAACACAATCGAACATCTAGAAACAAAAACGTGTACAAATAACCTATTATAATATTATACAAACAAACAAATATTATGTACATTCTTAACAATTAATTAATACCTACTTTTACATTTTTCAAGATTTTCAATTTGGGATCTTCTTTATTCTTTCTAGAGGTTCTTAGTGTTGAGTTTGCAAATTTTCAAGTATAATAGTTCCTTAGCCTTGTATAAGGATAGCAGGTATTTCCATGGAAAGCTTGTATGTGGATTGGTCACATTATTTCAAGATAATGTGCTTGATCGAATAAATTAAGTCAAGAAGATTGGTTACGGCTGTTTATATAAGTTATAATTTCTTTGAAGCTGGAATAGCTGAAAGATTAATTGCAATAAAAATGCCGGAGGCATAATCACAGTATCCAGAACTAATAATTCTGATCAGATCACTTGTATGTATGTTTCAACAACGACGCTTTGCTAAATAGATTGACCGTCCGCGTATCCGCGCCTCTTATACTACCAAAAAACTAGCTAAAACAGGTGGTGCTCATGATTTACGACACCTCGCAAAAATGCCGGTATTTTCAGACGGATTCAAGAAGTGACCGGACTTATTGGAATATATAGACTTTGATTTTATGTCGAAAGAGTGCTGGGACCATCTGGGGTATGTGCAAGAACAAGAACTATAAGACGTCGCCGCCGTTTAGCTGAGCAATAAGGTATCCACAGCCACAGGCCCTTGAAAAAACCTTTACTGAAGAACATCAAGGCGCGTTTGAAATTTGCTATATTCATCAACTAGTTGAAACAAGTGGTATTCAGTGATATATTTAATATTTACAGTAGTGATGGTACAATACATGTGAGGCGTCCTAAAGGTCAGCGTTTAAATAGATGATGGGCAGTGTGGATAAAATGGTAGTATGAACTTAAACTATCTTTTTGATAGCAAAAACTAGCATTTTTGTGAATAATAATAAGTTCTAGCTTAAACTTATAGGTTTCATCTGATTGCTTTAAGTATGTTCTGTTTTTTGTAGAAAAAACTTATTTTGATGTGAATAAAATGCAGCGTTTACTACAATTTTTAAGTGATAACTAAGAATTTTTCAAGCCTGCTAATACGCAGCTTAAAAGATTAGTCTTGTGTAGGAGTTCAACCAAAAATGGCTCAATTTCTTAATATAAGACGTCGAAAATATTATTGTCAACGAACACAGTGTCGAGATGAGGACTACCATAGTTTATATCGATTTTCTAAAATTAATGTTGAGTGGTTAGCAGAACATTTCCTTGAAGAAACTGCAGAAACAAGGGGAGGGGCATTGAATTCCAGACAAAAAATGCAGATATTTCTTCGATTTTTAAGCGATCCTGGATTTCAAATTGGAGTAGCAAAGGATGAAGGCGTTCATCGAACAACAGTGAGTAAAACTGTGAAACTTGTATTGACTAAAATAACTGAAAAATCACATATTTGGATACGTTTTCCCATAAATAATATTGCTGAAGCCCAACAAGAGTGGAGTGTCAAGTATCAGTTTCCTTGTGCATTTGGTGCCATAGATTGTACACAAATAAGAATTCCGAAACCATCTGAGCATGGACACGAATACTATAACAGAAAAGGATACTTTAGCATGAATGTACAGGCAACGCAAAAGAAGAATTCACTTCCATTGACAGTCAGTGGCCTGGGTCAGTGCACGACAGTAGAATACTAAAGAATTCTTCAATTTATGTCCAAATGAACAATATGCGGCATAATAATATGGTGTTATTAGGCGATTCAGGTTATGGAATCAATCGTTGGTTGATGACGCCATACAGAAATCCCGAAACTGCTAAATAAATTGCGTTTAACAGACTGTTTACGAAAGAAAGCGTCATCATCGAAAGGTGCTTTGGCCAACTGAAGAGAAGGTTTCCAATTTTGCAATATATGGTTAGAGTAAAACTAGACAGAGTTGCATCTGTTATTATAAGTTGTGCTGTACTTCATAATTTATCAAAGTATTTAAATGATCCACTTCCTGTCGATGAAGAAGATGCCATGAATGAGGAACAAGAAGAGGATTACAATTTAGAAAATGAAGATGAAAATGTTAGGAGAAGGGGAATGCAAAGAAGAGAAGAAATATAAAATTTAATTTACCAACTACAAATTTAATTATTATAATATATCAAGTTGAAGCTAAAAACTATTGAAACAAATAAATATACAATAGTATGTGTAACTGAAAATTTATATTATTATGTTTCATAATTTATAATACTGTATACAGGGTGTCCGGGAAAATGTGGGAGATCTCTCGGATTCAGATAGAACATTGAAAAATAAGATGACAAGTTCCCATACATTTTTTTCCTAGCGGCCCTCCCTACGGAGATACGGCCCCCTAAAGGACCCCACTGGAAATCGGTTTTTCTTGAATAACTTTTAAACGACTCAATATAATTCAATGAAAATTTAATATGATGAACAGTAGTAAGGACCTCTCAAAATACTTCCCTTAAAACATAATTAGCTTGTTTAGTTTACCAGGGACGGACTAGATTGTACATTTTAACGCTCAAATTTTTAACACCCTGTATGATAAGGAGTTAAAAAAAATAAATTTGGATACCTTGAACATCAAGCTAAAGAAAAGGTACTCTTATTCATTTTCGATAAAAAAAATAATAAAAGAATACAACTTTCAGAGTATTAAATATGTTTTGATCCTGAACACACTTGAGTTTGCAACAACCTAATACGCTAAATACGCTAAATAAAAAAAATCAATTAAAAACTTCATAAGTGGGTTCAACATGTGCTCCGTGATTTCTGATGCACTCGCGGGCACAACGAATAGAGGACTGCTGTACTCGCCACAACAACCCAGCATTGTTTCTTATCATATCACAATGAAACGTGATTCTCTGTAAAAGTTCCTTCCTAGTTGCAACCGGAGAGGAATACACCAAGGTTTTGAGATGACCCCACAGGTCGAAATCCATTGGCGTTAGGTCGGGAGACCGTGGAGGCCAGGCAATGGGACCTCCTCTGCCTATCCAACGGTTTCCATAGACGTTATTTAGGTGGTCCCGTACAGCAACGCTAAAATGGGGTGGGGCTCCATCATGCATAAAATACATCCTTTGGCGGGTTACAAGTGGCAAATGCTCTATTGAATCTAGAAAAGCGTTCTGAAGGAACTCTAAATAAAGTTCACCATTCAATCGAGCCGGTAATACGCATGGTCCAATAAAAAAATTGCCGATTATTCCTGCCCAAACATTAATGGATTGAAACCGATGTTGATTATGATGAACGACAGTGGCATGAGGGTTTTCATCAGCCCATACATGCGAGTTATGTAAATTTACAATACCATCTTTGGTAAACCCTGCTTCATCGGTAAAAAAAATAGTGCTAATGAAGTTTGGGTTTGTTCGTTGTTGATCTAACAACCAGTTTGCGAACTGGATTCTTCGAGGAAAATCTTCAGGAAGTAGTTGATGCACTTTTTGCAGATGATAAGGGTATAACAACTGTTCTTTAAGTACTTCAGCAACTGTACTTTTTGACACATGAAGCTGCGCGGCTAATATTCGAGTGCTTATTGAGGGAGTATCAGCTACAGTATCCAAAATATCTTCCTCCAATTACACCGTACGTACTGTTCTCCTCACACCAGCATCAGTACTCCTTTTCCCAGAACTTCCTAAAAATAATTAATGAACGTCAATAATGTTACCTTATTAATTGGGAATTGCCCACCAGTTTCTCTTAGACGTTGGTCAATTCGCTGAAATGTTTTCTCATTTGGAATATTGCGATTAGGATATCTTTCTCCATACAACCTTCTTGCTTCATAAGCATTGCAAGATGCAAGTCCGTACATAAGATGCATATCTGCATACTCACTAAATGTGTATCCCATTATCGAATTAAATTTACCAAGATATTCAAAATTTAATAAATTAATATCGAAGTAGGTACAAAAAGATCAACTTGTCAAGAAGATTTCAAATGCACACGTCAATGCGAGATTATTTATTTTGTAGGTACCATAGTACCGTTTGTAAATAAGTGCATTCTTTAATACTGATAAATAAACAATAATAAAACATTAATACTCTTTTTATTTTTTTTATCGAAAACGGCTCATTTTATCGACAATGAACAAGAGTACCTTTTCTTTAGCTTAATGTTCAAGGTATCCAAATTTATTTTTTTTAACTCCTTATCATACAGGGTGTTAAAAATTTGAGCGTTAAAATGTACAATCTAGTCCGTCCCTGATAAACTAAACAAGCTAATTATGTTTTAAGGGAAGTATTTTGAGAGGTCCTTACTACTGTTTATCATATTAAATTTTCATTGAATTATATTGAGTCGTTTAAAAGTTATTCAAGAAAAACCGATTTCCAGTGAGGTCCTTTAGGGGGCCGTATCTCCGTAGGGAGGGCCGCTAGGAAAAAAAATTATGGGAACTTGTCATCTTATTTTTCAATGTTCTATCTGAATCCGAGAGATCTCCCACATTTTCCCGGACACCCTGTATATTTTATTTTAACTTCAACGTACAGTTTAGATTTACTGTACGTTGAAGTTTCGGGATCTTGGCCATGGGGATCTTGGGTTTCGGGTACACTTTGACGTAGCTGGTTCAATAAAAGTTTTTCTCGCTCGATCTGCATGCGTGTAAGTTTTAATTGTTCAAGAAGAACTGATCTTTGTAGCTCCACTGTGGTTAATTTTGCAGTCTCTTCTGTTTCTTCCACTTGCAGCTTATTTTTTTTTTGGTTTTGATGGTGTAATGCCAGGAGGTGGTGGAGGAGGTCTGACTAAAACATATGCTTTATTTCCGCTGTTTTTTGCATTTATTCAACATTTTCTAATGGCTTCAATCCCATTGTCGCTGCTCCAGGAATTTTGTGCCATGTTGGATTTTTGCCATCTTTATTTATAATATCCAACATTTTTTTCTCAATCTTTCAAAATAATTTTTTTATTTCCAGTTGCCTTCATATCTGTATTCTTCTTTAATTCGTTTTTCATAATTTGAATCTTTTTTTTTAATTGTTTTATATTAATACTTTTTCCATAAATTGTTTGGTATGATTCTTGCATTTTGATCAAGGAATCTTCCTTCTTTTTTCTAATTAATGGCAACTGCGATTTATCAAATATTACTCCGTGATTAGATAAAGCCTCTATGAAGCGCAAATTGCCACTTTGTTCTTCAATGACGTCGGAGTCATGGGGTCCATCATACTACTAATGTCATACTGGTCACTCATTTTTAACAAATAATTTTACGACGTGCGTTGGCTGATGATTGTAATAACGACTGAAATGAAAAAAAGTTGACAAAAATATTCAATACGGCCTGAGAGTTGAAAAAAGATGTTAAAAAAAAGGACAACAATTGATAAGAACAACAGATCTGTTCACTGCTGTGAGTATAAACTTAATTTTTTAACTATGAGCTTATAAGTATAGGCAAAATATTATTCACACATTTTTCAGTATGTACTTAAACTTATAGCTGAATCTATATGAATGAATATTATATTCGTCCAACCTTTAAACACGACGGGGATCATTGATGGTGTGGGGTTGCCTCTCCTGGTATGGAATGGGTCCTATACATATAATACAAGGGACAATGGATCGCTTCATGTACAGAGACATTTTACGAGATGTAATGGAACCTTACACGTACGAAAAAATGCCACTGACCTACACATTTCAACATGACATAACGATCCTAAGCATACTTCGAAATTAGTTGAGGAGTGGTTAACCCTGGAAAAAATAAAAGTTATGAATTGGCCTCCACAGAGTCCAGATATTAATCCGATAGAAAACCTATGGGAGCTGGTTAACCGCAAAATTCAACGAGAAAACATAAGTAATACGACCGCAGTTTTTGAGAAACTTATCGAAGCCTGGAATAGCATTGACAGGAACCTTATTGAAAATTTGATAAGTTCTGAGCCAAAAAGATGTGCGGATGTCATAAGGGCGAAGGGGTATTATACCAAGTATCCTTAGTATTATAGCTTTATTTTTTTTTTGGTAAAAGGTCGATTAATTTTTTGTTCCAAGCATTTTGTCCAGCTTATTATTGTTTTCCACCATTTGAATAGTAACTATATTAAACAAAAAACTATAATTTGGTTGAACGTCACTCTAGGTATCTTCTGTCAAGAACTAAAAGATCAATTTCGTCTCGTATTTTAGAAAATCGATACAATTTTCAAAGTTCCAACCTTTATGTCCAATAATGTATATAAACATATGCTCGCAAATGCTTCGTTTTTTTTTTTTTAAATCAAGATCATTACTCGTATGCGCGGCACTGATGAACATAAAATTCCTAATTGCATGTCAAAAAATGCTCAATAACCACCTCTTGAAACTCACTAAATTTAATTTGAATATCTCCACATTCTGTGCCCCATAACTCAGAAAACGGAGCTTTTGTGATGTTTATATAGTCAACTTGTCATTATTTTTTCATGTATTAGAATTATTTCCTGAAGTCTGTCGCACTCATATTTACTCACACGCCTTGTATAGTCGGTGGTTGGCCATAAAGTTGTGTCACAGAATAATTTTATTATTCTGTGGTTGTGTCATGTTTCCTCAGTCACATCCCAACAAACACCGATTGGCTGGTCCGGAAACGGGACATAAGCGATTTGCCGAACTGCCGGTCTCGGCCCGAACACGCTTGCCGGCTCGGCGTGTAGGTAGGGCATGTCCGCCAGGCCGAAAGGCGGCTAAAAGGCGGCTAGCCAACTATTAACTGTTCAGCCGCGGCAAATCCTATGAATAACCGTGAGCGGGCCGATAATGGATAGCTGGCTGCCGGCTTGGTTTGTGCACGGCATGCCAGCGGTGGCTCGCAAGGGAAAATACTCCATTAATCGGCCAGACGAAAGCGCAGGCGCCTCAAAATAATTTTGTTTTTGATTAGTTTATTAAAAATCGCCAGTTGACATAGATTAGGTATTGTTCAATTACCATTTAACTTCATAGAAAGTTTGCCTTGAAAAAATCAACCACTCTAAAATTTAAGATTGGTTTATTTTTCAAGACAAAATCTCCGTTAAGTTAAAATTGCATACAATACATTTATGTAGACTAGTTATGTTTATACCAATCCGGAACAAAATATTTATACATATTGATACTTCATGGTTGCTGTGAAATATGTATAAAGTAAAAATTGAAATTATAAACTTATTATAACCCACTATTCAAGTGAATTAATTTTGGCAACCCGTAGTAATCTGACAATCCTTCATTAAATAAAAAAGAACTTGGAGAACGCATTAACGAAGTTTGAGAAAAAGCTTTTGCGAAACATCCTACCATGTTATTGAAGAAGTATTGAGAAAAATATATTTTACATTTTTTCTACATCAAAATCTGAAATTTTGAGCAAGTAACTTCGTTATTGAAACAATAATTCATAATGACTTCTAGTTTGTAGAAGTATGAAAGAGAAAGCACTTTTCAGCAGACAGTTTATTGGTCACAGGTCACACTACATAAAAATGACATAGGTACCTATTTTCAGAAAAAAAACTTATTTTTTTAAAAACCAACAGATTTTTGAAATGTGTCAATATCCATTGAACAATGTAACAATATTATAAGTAACGGAAAATTATGAATAAAATGCACAGGAAGACTTAAAAAACAATACTAATATTATTAATGTAAACAACAAACTAAGTATTAGATATAAAAAAATCGGACGGGAAAAAATACATTGATGTACATTATGCCTATATTCTAGCTCTCATTATTCACATGAAAATATATGTATGGAAAAAAATATAAACTTTGTGTTCAGATCATGTCTAGAATCGAGACTTGAATGTGTCTTTGGGTAGACTAAGTTCAAACACAAACGTAATTTTAGAAAAATACATGAGTTTCTAAAACTAAGTCATAAAAAATGGCACAGTTGAACCAAAAACCCTGACAAAAAAACATTTTTCTAACCAATTGCTTTTAGCATCAATTTCGGAATCTGTCCCGTTCGATGATGCCTCGGCCTGGTTTCCTTAGCTCCTTAGAACAATAACACTTTAATGAAAAATACTTCAATACATTCACTGGATTTTGCTAAAATGTGTGACCATAGTTAGTATAGTGACAACAGAAGTTACAAATTTTAGATTAGGAACGGACAATTTGAGAATTTGATTGGGAATTATTGATAATAACATCTTGTTCGAATAGAAATACACAATAACCACTTGAAGATCCATTTATAGAAGTAAAATCGATTGACAGATTCCAAGAAAGCTATAGAGTTTGTATGAATGCGTACTCACAGATTATTTTGAAGTTGTGTTATTCATTCGTCTGCGAACCTGCCGGTGGCAAAGCATCCTTGAAATCAGGAAGTCTTCAATAGAAATGTGACTGAAGCAGGTTTAGTACAAAAATGATAATCACTATCACGGCACATAACACACGAATTACAAAAATACTGGTAAAAGTGTCTAACAGATCAAAAAGATTCCCAAAGAAAACCAAAACACAACACACAACAATGGACGCCATAACATACCATAACATAAAAGTATGCTACCATTTAAGTTGACGCCATCTAGCGGCGACGGCGAAGGTCAAAAATTCAAAACCAAAAAAGTTTTTTGAAGTGTAGATCATGCTCTTTCATATGAGCCCAAGTTCGTTGGAATCCGTCAAGCGAAACGGGAGAAATCTCCGTTTGTTTAAAAAAACCATTGAACTTCCCCCACCACTTCATTATGATAGATAGAAAAAAACGTTTTTGACAAAAAGTGTGGGTAAATAGTCAGTAAATCCGAAAATGAGCTCATCGATATATTTTCATTGGACAAATTTCCATAAAAATCATATTTTTCTACTTGGTGTTGGTTGTTTCGCCCCCTAGCGACCATTTCAGAAACTTGAAAATATTTTCCAGGTTTTTCTCTTGGCCGTTTTAGTACTAAAATTTTTTGCCGCAAGCCTCTACGATGTATAGTTTTCGAGATACAGTACCTCGCATTCTTAGTTGGCCACCCGGTACTAGAAATTATTACCCAGTTTATAAAACCATAGGTGGCCATGCATGAAGCCATGACAATATCAGGAATTAGTTGATCAATTAATCAGCAATTAATCCATTAATCTATTAATCAGCAAGAAAGCATGCGAAAGTTTTCTTTTAAATTCAAATAATGGCACTGACACTTTACTTGAAAATAATGGATTATGCTTGATTATACCGCCGACCAAGTAACAATAAGAAGGCTAACTCTTCACTTTATTGTGTAGCAGCATCAAGAGACAGCCCGGCGAGCCATTAGGGAGCACATCGTTTTCGAAGCACCGAACAAACGTGCCTGATATTTGAAAATCACAAGTAAACAGCGCTTCTCATAGTAAACTGATAACATCGGTCGTTGAACAGAATGGGGTGGACGGAGTATGGTGTTGGGAACTTCGGCACTCCTCGGGTCGGTTTCGCGCGCTTGGCAGAGTGATCCTTCTCATTGTTATTTGTTCGGTGATTATACGTAGTAGCTTTGACTAGTTATCAATATTTTGTTTCATTCGTGATATTGTCATGGCTTCATAGCCACATAATTTTATAAACTGAGTAAATAATGATAAAACTTTGTATTCGCGGGTGATTTTTGAAAAAACTAATGATCAGAAAGGTATGATGTATGAGGTTACCTTTGAGATGGAAATATAATATACAGGGTATTCCATTTGAAAAAAAATTGTACATGTCGTGTTTGCAAAACTTGACCACCCTGTATAATAACAAATAATTTTATTAAAAATGTATGTGATTATTCTGTTCAAGGATAAGTAATGTTTTATGGGTCAGTTGGTTTTTCGATACTTTTTTCCATTTCGCTTAAAAAAATAGCCCAACTATTAGTCCTTTTTCAACTTTGATCGCCTCTCATTCCTTTATTATAAGTCTTAGACCCAACAAACCTTAAATCAAAATGATTGTACGAGAGAGGAGAAATAATTAGAATTCTTATACAGGGTTTTTCACTTAAAACTCCGCACGTCAATATCTCGGAAACGAAAAGGAATATTTGATTTCTGTAAAAAGTAGTCAATGTATGGGGTCGAGTAGTAATTTTTCACAGTAAAAAAATTCGACGCCTACCAAGAGTAAAGCGTCGCGACGCATCGAAAATATTAATCGATTGCAGGGACTTTGAAATTACGCGCATGCAAAAGTACGAGTTATTCATAAACTTTTTTGTTATTCAGTCGAACTCATTTATTCTACTCAGTTTTGAGATATACAGTGTGTCCAAGATAAGGATGTCATTTATTCTACTCAGTTTTGAGATATACAGTGTGTCCAAGATAAGGATGTCTATCATGGGGATCTTGAAAACCGTGAGAGATACAAGGTCGGTTAAATGAAGGCAAAGTTGCGTATTTTGATGCTAAACAAAATGCCGTTTTAAAAGCCAGGAAATTCCGACTAAGTCCGAAATTATCCAAAAAAAAACCGAAATTTTTCAAAATTGTTTTCATTTTTTTCTGACCACATTTGAAGAGATATTTTGAAATGAATGGAACTTTTTCATTGCCACTTTTTGCCCTTTCCAAGATAGCGTTATTGAATTGAAGAACCGACGTCTCGTCTATGAGCAGCCATCATCAACTTTGTTCCTATGTTCCTAAACAAATGAGGTATCGCACTAATTAAAAAAGAGGTGGTTGTTTTTAATCCTATTAAAAATGTAATTTTTGTCTCCCTCTAACACATGAGTTCTTGACTAATTTTTACTGGTCTAAACGTCTTCTCTCTCGGCCGACGGGGCGGAATCCCATCGGGGCCGATCCGGAAAGTAGCGGCGGCGGCGTAACAACTAGGGTTTTATGGCAATTTTCCCAGGCCGCCGTGTTAATACAGGGGCTCACCCTTGTCCAGCCCACGTAGGGGTCTGCCCCATCAACCGGTGTAAAATCCTGACATGTGTAGTAGTGCCAGCTGGCGCCTGGATCAGGACACTGCTACACATGTTGGGGGCGATACAACCGCGGCTGCCGGACTTCGTCGCTGGAACCACATATTTTACCATGAGGCCGTGGGAAGGGCGGGCGAATGAAGCAGGCTCAGTCAAGACATCAAAAACAATAAAACTAGACAACACACACACACACGCACACTCACACACACATAACACACAACACAACCCCCCCACCACTTTTGTTACTATGGATAAGTCGAATGACGATACTTCAGGTAAAAAATCGCCAAAGATGAGTCTCGAGGGCAATCCTGGCCCCCACAGCTCAAGTGCCACTTCGATGGATGTTTCCCTATCTAGAGAAGAGGCACTTCTACACTCCAGCTCTGAGTCCGAGCAGACTAGGGCTCCAGGGGCTCACGCTCCAGGATTCCAAGCTCCCGAAGCTGAGCTTGCCGGACCCTCAAAAGTCCGGCGTGAGCTTACGCCGGAGGAACGCGAAAGACTTAGGATGGAGAGGAAGATAAGGAGAAATCGGAAAAGGACCGAGAAGCGCAGGGAGGAGCGGAGGCGAAAGGGGGAACAGCAGGCAGTAACCGGCCAGCCAACTCCTCAAGACGCCCCGAAAAGGTAAAGAAGACACCTGCGCAGCGACCCCCCACAAGGGGCCCACGACGCAGGGACGCTGGACGTGCAGCTAAACAGCTAAAACACGTCGAGCTCCCTGAGTGCCCGGCCTCTTGTAGAGATGAACCAGGGCCATCCACGCCCAGAGACATCGAAGGTGGGAGAAAAAGGGAGCGTCCAGATAAGGTGACGCCCCCCGAGAGACGAGCGAAGAGACCTAGGGGTGGGAGCCGGAGGGTCGCTGGCCGGGCCGAGTGCTCGGGCAGGGCTCCTCTTCTGAGGAACAGACCGAGCTCGACGCGGTCGGCGCCTGCGGACCCAGCCACTGGCTCTTATCGCTCAGCGGTCGGGAGGGCAAATGAGGTGGTTATAGTCCTAGAGGGAGAAACCACCACAGTTACACCAGAGGAAGCGGCGGAGATCCGAGGACACCTCATCACCCAGATGAGGTTGACCATGGCGGGCCCCGCGGAAGGCCCCCGAGGCCCAGAAATTCGGTACCGGAATTCGAATCTTCAGGAGAACGGTTGGTTCCTGGTGACGGCTGAGGACGATGCCTCTCGCGACTGGCTGCTGACGACATGTCCGCCACTAGTCAGCGGTGGCAAGGATTTCAAGGCTTACCGAGCCACGGAAGCCCCTCGTTCCGTCAAGATCGCGTTTACGATCAGAAGCCAGGACCAACCCAAGGCCAGAACGATCCTGGAGATGCTGGATCTCCAGAACAGGTCCCTAGGTACCACTTGCTGGCACCACCTAGAGACGAAGGGAACCCCAGGGGAATGGCGTCTCGTCTTCCGAGTGAGTCGGGAGACGACGAAAAGGCTCGATGCAGTGATGCAGTTGGACCATGTTCTTCGAACTGGTTTCGATAAGGGTCACTCATGGAAATGAACATGTTTGTTAATTTCACGGTGGCGTGAAAAATGTAAAATGAAGCTGCGCGAAATTTAAATGCGCATTATAAAGGAGACCGCTATCTAACCGTTCGTGGTCCGTGAGATGGTTTACGTAGCCGGCAAATCATCTTGCGGGCCTGTGCCACCCCGAAATACGGCATCCCGGTAGCGAGTTTCCGAGAAGTAGCCACTTTCGGCCCGAAAACCAAAAACCGTTCTCGGTTTGCCATCAAGGTGCCGGCGGAAATCCGTTCTCTGTACAATTATGGAACGGTATTCCCGATCTGGGCCGACGGAGGTCCAGATCATGGCTACATCAGCCACCAGAGAACCGCGCGTGCCGAATGGCGGCCGCTTGTTTGCCGATCGCGCTTGGTTTGCTGGGATGCTTACTGATGATGACCTTGGTAACAATTAATAATAATTCTCTTCAAACTTTATCTTGTACGCCATACAAGATACGTATGCGTACATATCCAACTACGGTAAGTACGGTGTAAGTCCAAACTGTATTTTAGTTTTACATTCGCTACAACAGTATACCTATTATCATATCCAACAGATTTGCCGGGTCCTTGAGAGCGGGGTTGGTTGGTATCTTTGTTAATGCTTCATAATTTTTGAAAGTCATAATCATAATAAGTCATAATCATAATACCTGATTTCATTCTTTGTTCATAATGACTACTTAACGATTTTATGGGCAGGTAAAATGTGTTTCCAACGTGGAACGTGGAATAAACAGTGAACACTAATTCCCTATACTTACATCATTTTCTGACCCATTGACTTTTTTTATAGTCAATGGTCTGAACCTTCGTGAGAAAGACCTGCTCTATGATAATATCATTCTTGAATGCCAGAAACTTGCAATAGTCCATTGATATCAGGCATAAATGGGAAAAAATATATCAAGTGTTGCTATTCAGAAATCAGGAATTAATCTTGAACATATAGGAAAATACCTTCAAAAACAAAAGAGTTCCCATTTCCCCTGCAACGGTTGGACCTTCGAAAATTGAACGACCAGAACCAGCATGACACTCTGAACGTAGGCGTATTAGTCTATGGTCATGGTCATGGTCAATAACATTAACATTATAACATTTGGTTTTTGTTTTGAATTTGCATGACACGCGAAGTTGTCACGTGTCCATCGTTTGATCTAATATTTTAATATTTAACAGAGATCAAAGAAGTTTCAACAATTTCTATCTATCAAGATTATTCGATGATAGTGAGCTTCAAGTCATTGTTATTGAAAATAAGTGACAGAAAATCTGGTGAAAAGAATTTCAAGGAAGTAAATAATATGGCAAACAAGCAGCTTGCTTTTCCCCTTTCCCTCCATGCCATGTTTAATGTTTACATTGACATGTTCGACTCACACAACAATGTTTCTTTATGCTTCTAGTCTTCTAGTCGTCCAATGTTCGAAGATTGGAAAATTTATCCCAAAACTATTGCAACCTACAAAAAAAATATACTCAAAAAATCACTCCCAATATCTTTTATAACAGCTATGGCCACGGCAATATTGGCACATAATTGTACAGGGTGGCCAAATAAGCGATGAGGTAAGGGGCTGTATCTCAGAAACCACTAATTGTAGAGACTTGCGGTGAAAAATTATGTTATCATCTTTAAAGTGACCAAAAGAAAACACTAGAAATAATTTTCAACTTCAAACCTCCACAGCTAGGAGGCGTGATATCTATGATGGTCGGATAATAGTAATTTACGTTACAAAGCCGGTAAATGACTTTTTAAATTACGAATCATGATATTCATTTTCTAGAATAGTAGTTTAATGAAATTTAACTGTGGCTTTGTATAGTACAATGTTTTATTTCATACTGTCAATTTTTTTCAATCGATTTAGGAGAAAAAGTGCTTTATTAGCACACATTGAGAGGGCGGTGTTGGCAGTTCGTCTTAAATTCTTGGATGGCGCCAGCCAAACCATGTCACTCAGGTAAAATATGGATAGATTACTTATGTTAGCAACTTTTATGTAAAGTTATTAATTAAAACACAAATTATGTATTCTTCTAATCCAATTTCACAGTTTCTGATGATGAAAAGCGCCATTTAGCGGATTATAGTGCAGTACATTTTTACTACTGTCTCTGATGATTTAAAGTGTCATTTATCGGGCTGGTTTTGAGTCCGGTAAATGAAACTTTATAGTACAATATGGAATAAAAATTTTGCTAAATAAATAACACCACTGTTAATACTCGTGAAAAGCCGCATCTTTTTAGTTGATCATTTTTGAATACATATAGGGCATCAAATAAAGACGAGAGTGGAGGGTGAATTCTGACTTATTGTTAGTAAGTAGTGTCCATCATATAGTTTTTATATCAAATTATTTCAAGTAGGAACTTTAAAAGTTACCTATTTAAGAAAAACACATTTTCAGCAGCGTCCTTTGAGTGCCATATCTCCGTGTACAACGCATCTAGGGAAAAAAATCATAGGAATAACCCTCCATAGCCCGGAACCACAAATTCCTGGACACCCTGTATACTACCCACTAAACATGTTACGTACCATAAACAATTTGTAACGTTTCATAAAAGTTTATACATAAACGTTTATTTTTTAATGTTAATGATACGTAATTCCAACGTGCAATAGATCGAAAGAGAATGTTGTTTTCCGATATCGTTAAAGTTGCGTTATTTATTCGTCAACGATGAAACGTTTCTGGCAAGAAACAGAAATACGTAATTTTAAAGTATATCTTGGTATTCATATTTGTAACGTTATAGATTTAACATTAAAAGTACGTAACAATCGTAACAGATTTTTCATGTTGTCGATTCAACATTGCAATAATGCTAATGTGAAGTGAAATCTTAACGTTATTTCAGAATCACCTTATCTTAATTTTTCTCAAAATATTCTTATAAAACTACCTCTATAAAAGCTTGTTTTTCACGGTGTCCATTTTTAAAGGTCGATTTCAAAATTTTCTGATCATATTGTGTTAAGTTGGATCGATCCGATCATAGCAATAGAAAGCGCCGCTGATTTACATGATAATATAATTATTATGCTACCATCCACATTGAGTTTGTGTTCAAAGTCACGCTTACACAAGGCATTCTACTGCGAGAAATAAGTAGTGATGAAAAATGTTTTCGAATTTTCAAATTGACCGCCGAACCGGAACAATACCATGCGCAAGGCGCCTACATGAACTGCATCGGATTCGGATATCGAATATCGATCCACTCCACAACCCACAACACGGGAACGGGCATGCCGGCAAGGCAAAAGGCCAAAAGGCAAGCAAACTCTGAAACTCAGCATCAACACGCCATTGAGCCAGAGCCATCTGCCATTGTTCTGTTCAGTTGTTGTGTTGTGGTTTACTCTCATTGATGCTTATTCCAAATTTGTTTTGAATGTTTTGTGCTCTGTTTTTGTGAGTTGATCCTCACGGCCAGGGGCTCCCCGTCACGTACTCACTACTCAGTTCTCAACTACTACTACAACAGTGAATAAAATGCGGACAAGAAAATGCATTGAGTGAGTGAATTTGTGAGTATCGTACCTATTATTATATTCAACTTTTCAATGTGTATATTCTTAAAAATTAATAATTGTCAATATATCATGTGGCTATCTCGAATTTAATCTCGATAATTCTTGACTAGTATGATATTTGATATTTGAATAAATTGAATTACTGGATATTTAATGTATGTATATTTCTGTTTATTTTTCAGTTTAATAAGCTTTGCCTTGTGGGTGGCATGAATTGGAAGAACGAGTGAAGAAGTTGTTTGACACTGTGACAGCAGTGATGGATGTAGGTACCTTAGCATTTATAGCAATGATTTGGCTGCACTCACTCAGCTCAGAGACAACTTTGTGGTTAAACACAGACGTTTAGTAAAAATCTTGAGAGGTGAGCATTGGTCCATCTTCATTGGTTTGGTATGTAAGAATTTTTGAACACCTTGTAGTTTTCCATTTATAATAATTGTGTAGGGTGTACCTACATGAAATTTTGTTGCAGGTTTTTACTCAAACATTTATTTTTCACAATTCCGGGATAAATAGTTTCTGAGATCTGACACCTTGACTAACCACCCTGTACCTACTAAAAAAGGTTTGCCAATCTTAAATCTGCAATTTTGATCTGTCACTAATCACTATAATCCTTATTAAAAAAAATTAACTGTGTATTCAAAATGTACAGTGATTTTAATTTAATTTGTCACACACTTTCAAAAGGAAATATTCATTTTTCGAGCTAATAGGTCGAACAGAAAAAGGAATTATAGGGTTTTTCGTAAAGTTTTGTGCGATTGAGTCGAATATTTTCTAAACTGTCAAATGTCAAAATTATGGAAAAAGGTAACTTACTTTTTTTATGGGACGGACACCCTATACATATATCATAACATATTTGGAAAGGCATTTTCTGTTCACGAAAATATAGCACAATGCACAATTGGTATAAATAAGATTAAAATTGTAATTTTCCAGAATGAAGATACACGAGTTTATTCATCTGTTTCCAATAATTGTTATGGTTGCACTCGATTTGTCAAATTAATGTTTAACGTGAATACTGTCCCTTCACAGTAAAAGTGGATAAAAGTAAATATACCTGATTTGAGAAATTCATTAAAATGCTGTATTTACAAACCAGAAAATCTTCTATATCTTAGTGAATATTTACAAGAACTATAACAATTATTGGAAACAAAATACAACACGCCAGGAAATTATAATTTTAATCAGATCTCTATACCAATTGACTCTAAACTATTGAATATAAAGAGCATGTGTGCTATATTTTCGTGATCAGAAGATCTAGATATGTAATGATATTACGATGTGCTATTTAAAAAAAAATAAGTTTTGTCAAGAATTTGACAGTTTAGAAAATATTTGTCTGTAGCACAAAACTTAACGAAAAATATACGACAAACCGTTTTTTTGTTCGAGCTTTTAGCTCAATGAATGAATGTTTCACAGCCTTTTGAAAGTGTGACCAATTAAATTGAAAGCACTCTACACGGTGATTTTTAACTTGATGCACGATACAGAATTCGAGAAAATAAAATCTCCGAAACTGATTCGTTTCCGAAATGGACCTTTCTGTACACTGATGTAAGATTCTTTTATTCAATATTGAACTTACATGAGCTTAACGCAAACAAACGTGCCAGTTAATGTTAATGTAATTGTTCAGATTTTAAATATGATATTTAATAGATATTTCCATTGTTTACAGATGTCATCAAAAAAATTCGTCCAACTATCAATGACTGGGACTTTAGTTTTGCAGTTGTCGACTGGTTCGGATTTGCGAATCAGCGCACAAAAAAGAGTGATTATTTTGTGATTGAAAAGATATTTTTTTAAGAACTGTCTTAGTTTTTAAGAATAATTGCTTTGTTTTCAAGAATGCTATGTTTATTTTGTTTATGTTGTTAAAAAATGTACCTTGACTTCATTTTTATATGGAGTTTCTGTTTTTTTCATGTAACTTAATTTGGTGTCGTTTTGAAAAAATGTATTTTTCTAAGAATTTTATAGTTTTAGTTTTCAAGAATGTTATGTTTATTTTGTTTGTGCTATTTAAAAATATGTATCAAGTCTATTTTCATATGAAGTTTTAATAATGTTACTTATATGAGTTCAATACATATTTTCACCTCTGAATGCGTTTTCATGTTTGATAGGGCACACAACGATTAAAAACTTCATACATCAAATTTTTCCAGTTTGTGCATATCTGCTATCTATGCGTGATGACATTTTTTTTAGGATCTCACAACATGCAGTGACCAGGAAATGTATTGAACTTATTGGCCACTGAAATGTTCACACATTTGAATAGCAGATTCGTCGAATCATCGATTGACGTTATGGTACCGGATCCCTCATTTGAAGAAAAAAGTGACTACCAACTCATCTGTAAACTTGGTGAGAAAATTCATTTTGGCCAACCTGACAATGTTTTTTTTATCTGCGAAAAATCTGGTTATCGCTGCGTTCTCTAAATAATATCAATTTAGACCAAAAGTTTTTTCTAAATTATATGTTGCAGTTTATCAAATGATTACTTGGTGAACTAGTAAAAATATTTTAGAAAAAATTCTTAGTCAGAAATGTATGAAATGTCATAAATTTTAAATTTTCCTGATTTTGGAAAACGCCGCGATTACCAGTCTTTTCGCCAATTGAAAAATTGACAGACCAAAATCCCAAAATGAATATTTTCAAAAAGATATACAGTGGAGTAGTAATCACTTTTTTATGAGAGATCCCGGACTATATCTATGTTTCAAAGTTGTCCCTTCTAACAACATTTCTGCAATGTCCAACAACAACATTTTCGTGTCATTACATTCCTGCTATAGGGATGCTGCGAAAATGTAGCAGCCACGTTATAAAATTGTTGCTATAACGTTAAATTAGAAACATTCCAATCCAGTTGAAAAAATGTCATATTGAAACATATCATAAATGTTGATGCAACGTAACGCAACGTTAAAATAACTAAACAATACATCGTTTTTATATTGGAGAAACGTTAGTTTTACGTTGCAATAATGTTTTTGATTTGCAACGTTACTATGATGAACGTTTATGTAGTGGACATAAGCGGTAACATAAACGTTATATTAATGTTATTGTTATCTTTTGAGTAACGTTACATTGTAAGTGTGTAACGTAACTTGAACGTTTAAGTTATGTTTTTATGTTTAGTGGGTATAGGACTATAAATATTCATCAGTAAGTATGTTTATATACCTGCCTATCTAACGATCTTCATTTACACAAAAACGTTGCTCTGGAATACAAAAACCTCGGTTTTAGTTTGATGCTGGATATTGCTGGAAAAAAATGTAAGATAGGTATATGGGCTGGGCTCTCATGATTTGATAACTGTATTGGGTAAAAATTTAATCTTCTTAATTAAAGCCTTGTATACCCAAGTTCCTTTGTCTACCGATAAAACTAATGAATTGTTCGTGGAAATATGTTGAAGGAATAAAGATTTTTTGATTTCAGATGTTATTGCATGTAATTATCTATATTAATTATTATTGAATGCCAATGAAGGCAAACGACGGCAATAAATGGAGTGTTCAGAATTGAAATGGATGAAGTTCATTTTGTACTGTTATATTAATACCTACCTTCAGGCATTTAAAGACCATGCTTCATAATATGCCTTTTTTTCAGTGGAGAAATGATTCAAGTCACATTTCACCCTGAGTAGATTAGGAAAAATTATTTGTTTATTCGTAATGATATGGATCAATTCTTTTGATTTACCTTTGTGCTGTACTTTGGACTTGATCCACTTCTCTTCTGAACCCCTAAAATAGCATGATACGATTGATACGTGTGTGTATCGTGTCTAATAGTGCATGCATCGTAAATCAGAATCAGACTGCTCATCTGTCCTGTGTTTTAACTCTTGTGAACCGATGCGAACCGACTGAACACTGAACACTCTTGATTTTTTTGACAGTTCCAGTTCGTAGTTCGTATGGATCTCTGCCCTAACCTCATTTTATGCTTTCCAAATCATTACCTGAGAAGTTATTATAAAAACAATAATTAATAAATCTTCTATCTTTCTTGTGGGCTTTTTCTCACAATGTCATCCGCTATTAAACTTTCTGGGGCACTTAGAGAGCTCAGAATACATCTTTGCCAATCTGGAGCGGCAAGCAAGGGGGTTAGGTGAGCCAAAATAGTGATGAATCTCTGGATTATATAATTCTTTTTCATTTTTATAGGGAATTTATCGAACAATATTATGTTCAATTGAAGTCAAATAACCCAAAATTTCCGATCCTGATAAGGGAATGTTCTGGTGTTGAACCAAAACTATGGGCAAGATTTGGTAAGATATTGTTGAAATGTTTGTATTCAAAGTTTCCATTTAGGAAATGGTGAACTAGTGTCCCACTGTTTGCTAACTTTTGATAACGTATAGTGTGGTAATTTTATCTTGATACCATTTTGATAGGATGTAACTTTTTTATCTTGAAAGATGGAAAGACGAACCAAACAACAAATTGTAAGGTACCTTACCAACTTTTTTTTTCATCGGAAAAAAATAAAAGACGGTCGATAATTTTAAAGAAACCAACACACGAGTTCGGTTTTTTCAAATGGTAGGTACACCCTGTATATTGATAGACCGTTAGATAGCCCCGAAGTCAAAGATAGCTTATTTTATTCTGATTTAAATGATATGTAACATGCTTTGGATAAGTTATTATTCGCAAAAGACGAATTACATGAAATACCATAATTTCAAATATTATTTTATTTTAACCAGTCATGTCTTGTGTTCTCTTTTATTTTGAAAAAAAAATGTAATTTGTCATGTCATAGGAAGAAAAAAAAAGAAAATAAAACCATACTGGTTAGAACTATATTTGAAATTATGGTACTTACTTATTCCATGTCAAGTTTCATGTAAATCGTTTTCTGTGAATATGTCGAAAAATACCCGGAAAAATAGGTACTTATCCAAACTATAAAGTGATATAAGATTCTAATCAGAATATAATACCTACTCAATTGAGAAAACCCAACTCATAAGATACCAGTTTGACAAAACGAACGACCGTCTTTTGTTTTTTTCCTATGAAAAAAAACTTGGTAAATGGTAAGGTACTTGACAATTTGTTGTTTGGTTCGTCTTTCCATCTTTCAAAAAAGTTACATCCAATTGAAATGGTAACAAGATAAAATGACTACACTGTACAGGGTTGTTCCGTATAGACAGCATGTAGCTCGCTTATGAAGAAAGATAGAAAGAAGCTGTGAACACGAATTAAATGGGAATCTTGGATTCACGAGAACCGCTAGAAAATATAAGTTTGATTTATACAGGGTGCACGCAAAAGATGTTGCAGAGACAACTTTAATTTTTTAAATGGAAAATTCTTCATATCATTGCATTTTTAGATTCTAAGTGAAATTCTATACAGATTTCATATATCATGTCCTATACCTAAGTATAGTAGGGAAGAAGTACCTAAGTACACTAACTTGCACAAAAAATGCGTACACAGACAGTGAAATCTTGTTTTTTTTTAGCAGTATAATAGGCTGTCAAAATATTTACATGCCATGCAGCACTTGAACTTTTAATTTTTTTCCAATGAAAACGATTTATTGTGGGTACGACTTTGAATTTATTCACTCAGTTCGCTAAGAAAAATGTAGATTATTTTCCTCAAAATCCGGTAGCAGAACCATTTCTAGCCAAAACTTCTTGTAGTCGTCAAACCATGGAATTTGATAAATCTTGACAATATAGACGTCATTGGCGAGCTCATTCCACGCATTAAGAATGGCATCTAATAGTTCTGCCTGATTCTGAGCAGAGGCCTCCAGTTTATTTGATAAATAATTTTTACCAATGGTGACCCACACATTCTTCATCGGATGTGGATCTGGCTATTTAGTCATTTAGTTATTTTTAGTTCTTCTCACCGACCATAGGTCTTCACTGAAGCGTGTTAGAATTTGTGTTCTCACAAAAGTGGATTATAATTGCAACTGACAAACCTTGACGTTCACTTGTCACCTTCATACACTGCTCAAACCAAAGCAACTTCATCATTTCAATGTACGCATTTTTTGTGCAAGTTATTGTACCCTTACGTAGATTCCAAAAATGTAATAATATGTAGGTACCTATACTCCGTGCCCAAGATAAGGAGGGCCTGTACGGGGATCTCCGTTACCAAAGTTTACCAATACTAAACAGTTGGGTCACTTTCGAAAACGTGCGAAACCGGCTCCACCCACCCTTCGACTTCGTTTATCTCAGATAGCCCAGGGTCCATTAGTTCGGATTAGTTCGGAACGTTTGTCGGCCGCTTTGAACAATTTTCGCTGAGCGGACTTCTTTGGACGTCATGCTTTGACGCGCGGCCGCTTGTGATACGGGTTTTTCAAAACAGGCGACGGCAAGTGACCTAACTTATTGTATATTAAGTAGTAAACTTTGCCGTAACCATGAGAGATATAAAGTCGGTTAAATGAGAAGTATGTAGCGGCTTTTGGTTCTAGATAATATGCCGCTTTGAAATCCAAAAAGTTCCCGGTAGTTACGGACATATCCGGAAAAAAAACGGAAAAAACGAGTTTTTGAAAAATTGTTATTTTTTTTACTGAATTTATTACAAAATATTTTTGAAAATAAATAACACTTCCTCATAGCCTCTTTTTCCCCTCTCCTCTCTAAGATGGCGTTATTAAATTTTAGATCCGATGTTTCGTCTTCGGGCCACATCCCTGTACTGGCCCTTCTTATCTTGGGCACGTTGTATAGAGTGTTCCATTTAAAAAAAAAAAAGGTAGTTGTGTCCGCCACATCTTTTGCGTGCTCCCCGGATGTAAAATAAGGCGAAAAAATTCAGGGGGTGATTCTTGGGTTAATTTTAAGGAAAAAACTTCATATGAACGTATTTCCTAAAAGTCTCTAACTTTTGAAATACAGGGTGTCAATACAGAAAAAAAAATGATTTTTTATTAATGACTCAAAAATCTCTTAGCTAATTTTGAAAAAATTTGGCACGCTTATTTGTCGACAAAAGGGGCTTTCTTCTGTGTAATCAAAATAAAATTATTTATTCCAGTGGCGTACCAGAGGGTCATTCAATTGGTATTTATAGGAAAATCTATGGTACGCCACTGTAGATTTTATAATTTTTTAGAAAAAGCAATAAAAAATGTTGCTTTTTTGTCTTTTTGCTTTTTTATGTATCTAGCTCCATTTTCAAGATTAAAATTAAAAACCGTTGCCTTGCATGTCAGGGTCATTCCGTATATACAGGGTGTCCCAACGATAGAGTAAAGTAGGTTTTATCATATAGGATATGAAAAATATCAATATCAATATGCGTCACAGGTTAGGGGTGTAAATAGCGCACATTCTGAAAATATTTGGAAACATATAGGGTGCGTCACAAAAGTATGGCGTGTAAAAGTATGATTTTTTTAAATAGAATGCCCTGTTTTTGATTTTATTTCTGGATTCTATGTGTCACTATGAACATTTTTTGTTATATAATATATGGGTCTGAATTTGATAGTTTTTGAATTATTCGAATTTAACGAAAAAATTTTGCAATTTAATGATATTGAAAAATGATTGTTTTCTCCGTTATTTAAGATACAACACACTTGAGATTTGGTAGGGATAAGGACTAGTGTCATATCAATGCTTGAACCGGAGATATTCGCTATTTGTTATACAGGGTTTTTTTTACTATAGTCCAAACTTTCCGATTTTCAAAATAAAAAAAATCATTTTTTTCAAATGATACACCCCTTTTATTATTACGGTAGTGGATTGAGTATTTGAAAACCTATCATTTTTGCAAATAATGTCCTATACCTATCTTTCATGGTTATCGAGAAATTCCGAATTTTCTAAATCGCTACCTTGTGTTTTGCAATAAAACGATAAACTATGCCAAGTTTCAAGTTATTATTCAAAGCTAATACTAATATTCAAATTGTTAATCGATATTTTGTCTTAATATATGTTCAAAAAGGTGACCTCCCTGTTGAATACACAGATTCAGTCTTCTTTGAAGATTCAGCCTGACTTCCGATAACATCAAAGGCGTCACTGAATGACAAACGTCCCGTATTCTATTTTTCATATCTTCCATGGTGGTTGGCTTGGTAAAGTATACTCGGTCTTTTATGAATCCCCATATAAAAAATCGAGGGGAGTCAAGTCGATAATGTTCATCAAAAAAGAAGGGACCAATGATTTGGTTATGGTGGATGCCACACCATACATTTATTGACCAAAAATTTTGATGTTGGACTTCTCGTAGCCAAAATGGATTTTCAGTCGCATAATAGTGCATATTATGCCTGTTTACAGCCCCGTTGCTTCTGAATGTCGCCTCATCGGAGAACATAATTTTGCACAAAAAGTTGTTATCCAACTGAATTCGTTGATTGATGATATTGCAAAACTGAACTCGTTTTTCAAAATCTCTTCCCAGCAATTCTTGATGAAGATTAATATGGTAAGGCTGGTATTTGAATTTTTTTGTTGTCCGATTCACAGTGGATTTTGAAGTGTTGCATATAGTTGATAATGCCCTACTACTTATATGGGGATTTTCTTCAATATGTAACAAAATATCTAGTTCTTTTTCTTCGTTTGCTGCGTTCTTGTTAACAACTTTACATTTCGTGTATGAAACACTTCCACTGGAATCAAACCTTTCCATCACATTTCGAAAACAGAGAGTAGTGGGTAGCCGCCGTTCGGGATATTTTGTTCGGTAAATTCTTTGAGCCAGTAGAGGGTTTCTCTCGGCTTCCCCCAATACATAGATCATGTCAATCAAATCATTCAGTGGATAGTCCATAGCCAAAAATATGGATCAAAAAGAAAGGATTAATTTTTACTTCTGTCAACAATAATTTTTGTTTTTTCCATGGCAACGGCCGGTGATCGCCATACCACAGAAGAAACCAACTATACAGAAGCGAAGGCATTTGTCGGCGCCTTTTATCTTCTTGTTCCCGTTTTGAAAAGCTGACGATAACACATTTTCACGCTGGTACACTGAAAAAACTTTCTGGCTGGAAAGTTGGTCGCACACTGAGAAAAACTTCTTTTATTTTGAATGGTTGATTTTCTTGTCATTACAGTATTCTTACTTCTGTTTCATGTTATTATGGCAAATCAAATTAGAAAATTTTGATCGATATTGGTCTGAACTATGGAAAAATATGATTTAAAAGAAAAATCTCGAGAAAAATGTATCTTTTTAAGCTTCCAATGTCCAATGTTCCTACCTATTTTCATCGCATTATCTTTGAAGTTGTCGGGAAGAGAATTGAATGACTTTTGAGAATTCGAAAAAAGTGAATAAAGGTTGTGGTGATACCTATCTTCTTATATTTTCCAGTTTCTTCCAGGTTACGGATTGGTGATCGACAAACTGGAAGCTTCACAATATAGTTTTTAGTTTTTTTAATACACCAGACAGTCCAGACACTGAACTGGACCAAAGAACCTCAACACAAATAAACACAAGTACACAAACCACAAAATACAGTAAAAAAACACAAGATACTTATTGATAAACAAACAGATCGAACATCGAAGCAACGCTTCATATCTACCTATTGTCATTTAACGCTTCTTGTAATCTGACAGTATTGTCCGTTGTGTAATGGCGGACTTGATCATGCGCACTGGAAATTGGCACACGAAAACTGCATAGCCTTCGCTTCTGTATAGTTGGTATCTTCTGTGGCCATACATTCCATATAATATGACCGAACGATTTGGAAAATTCGAATTTTCTCGATAACTATTGAAGATAGGTATAGGACATTATTAGCAAAAATGATAGGTTTTCAAATACTCAATTCACTATAGTAATAATAAAAGGGGTGTACCATTTAAAAAAAAAAAAGAATTTTTTTATTTTGAAAATCGAAAAATTTGGACCATTATAAAAAACACCCTCTATGACAAATAGCGAATATTTTCTGTGGAAGCTTTGATATGACTCTAGTCCTTATCCCCACCAAATCTCAAGAGTGTAATGTCTTAAATAAGGGAGAAAACAGTCATTTTCCAATATCATGAAAATGCAAAATTTTCCGTTTATTTCGAATAATTAAAAAACTATCAAATTTAGACCCATATATTATAGAACAAAAAATGTTTATAGTGACACAAAGAATCCAGAAATAAAATCAAATACAGGGCATTCCATTTAAAAAAATCATACTTTTTCGTGCCATACTTTTGTGACGCACCCTGTATGTTTCCAAATATATTCAGAATGTGCGCTATTTACACCCCTAACCTTTGACGCATATTGATATTGATATTTTACATATCCTATATGATAAAACCTACTTCACTCTATCGTTGGGACACCCTGACAGGGTGTCCGGAAATGATGAGCAAAAAAATCAGGGGAGTATTCTAGACCAAAAATAAATGGTACCTTTTCCAATAACATTTTTTCGAATATTGCCACATAGGGACCTATACTTTGATTGGAATGGTCCTAACTTTTTTGTGCTACACTGTATGCGACTTTTGAGTTAATATTTTTATTCTCCCAACATTTTGACATAAAAAAGGTATACTACTTTTGTTTCGATAAATCTAACCGTTTTCGAGAAAAACGCTAAAATAACTTTGCTTGCATGTGATGAATACGAAATTATTTCAACTTATTTTCAACTTTTAACATCGGATGCTTTGGAAATATGCGCTATAAGTTGCCGTAGAAACAAATTTGATCAGAATTAGTTTTGTCAGTTGGTAATTTTTCACATTTTTTATTTTCAGAATGTTTGTCATTGACCACCATCAGCGTGACAACAAATTTTTAAAAAATTACCAACTTTCAAGACTAATTTTTCCGAAACTTGTTTCAACGGCAACTATAGCGCATGTTGCCAAATCATGCTATGTTTAAGGTTGAAAATAAATTAAAATGATTTCGTTATCATCACATGCAAGCAAAGTTATTTTAGCGCTTCTCTCGAAAACGGTTCGATTCATCGCAACAAAAGAAGTATCTCTTTTTCATGTCAAAAGGTTGATAGAATGAAAATGTTTGGTCAAAAGTCACATACAGTGTAGCACAGAAAAGTTGGGACCATTCAAATCAAAGTATAAGCTAGTATGTGGCGCCTTCTACAAAATGCGAAAAAAAGGTGGGCAAATTTGAAATCCTCATCCCGAAAAAGCCCCAAATACGAGATTTTGTCAAAATAATATGAGCGTGGCAAAAGATATTGCAAAAAAACTGCAAATAAAATGCAGCTTTAACACCCTGTCACTCCGTTTATGATCAATTTTCGAAAATATATTATAGGAAGTGGTAGCATTTATTTTTTGTCTAGAATTCACACCTGAATTTTTTGCTCATCATTTCCGGACAACCTGTATATTGACCCTGGTATTGACCCATATGCTAGCGGCGTTATCTATGGAGATATGAATATGTTGTTAAAAGGATTCATCCGGTCCGAAATTTTACTCGATGCAAGATTTTTTTCTGGAATGCGCCATTTTTTTATCACATCACCTTTTGATACAATTCAAGTTTTATCAGGTAGGTAAGATATCAAACTAGGCAACCCAATATCTATTTTTGTAAAAAAAAGGGTATCAAAAACGGTATCTCAATGGTCAAAAAATACGAAAAATCTACATATTCCGCCCTCTTGTGAGAGACGTATAATAGTAATAATAATAATGATAATTATAATAATAATAATAATAATTATAATAATAATAATAATAATAATAATAAGCTTTATTTCAGAATCATTAATTTACAGAGTGAAAGCATAATATGAAATGACGTCACTATAATTAACATAATTGTAAGCTAACGTCTGGTTGACAGTGAATCGAAAAAATCTCCCAGGTTATATGGCTCTATATCTATCATTACTTTCTTTATTTCATGCTTAAATACGTTCACAGATTGAATGCGTTTTATATACTTTAGTAGACTATTATATAGTCTTATGCACATATACTCTGGACCTTTTTCGGTCAGGCTAAGCCTATGTGATGGATAGTTCACCAGCATGGTTCTACTTCCATATGAGTGATCTGTTCCTAAGTTGAATAGACATCCGTGTCTCTTGAACAGCATCAAACATTCATAGATGTACAAACCATAAACCGTCATGATAACTAGCTCCTTGAATTCACCTCTACAGCTATGTAACGGTTTCATTTTCCTGATAACCCTTTCAATACGTTTTTGGATAACAAACAAGTTTTGCACTCTTTTGTCAATGTCTCTACTTTGACATATTTACTGATCATCCTTATACTGAAACAGATGGAAGACAGTTTTTTACTTAACGAGTTGATATGGTTAATCCAATCTAAATGTTCATTGATATATAGACACAGGAATTTAACAGTATCCGATACAACAATATCTCCTGTTCCTAGTTCTACACTAATTCACAATAAATTGCCACCGTCTTCGAACAAAATCTATACCCATCTCTTTTGAGGCGTAATGTTTTCTCAGTTTACTTGCCGGCGTGATGAATACCTACTGTCTGTGACCCGCCGGCTGACGTGATGAAAACCTATTCTGCTAGCAGTGCTTGTTCGAGCGGATGAATCCCCTTAATATGAAAGCTTTAGATATTCATCTGAACTTCCAAAAATCTTATCAAAAAAAAAACAAAAGACTATACGGTTGACAATATTTTTCCACAAGTAGCATTTTTTTCAATGAAATCCCCTGTAGATTATAATAATTCTGAAAGAGCTTGTTTTCCTGATTTCAAAAATATATAGTTTGATACCATTTATAAAGTTTTTTGACCTCCATTTCTATTGAATCAATTTATACAGGGTTATTCACGTTATTCGACACGGAAAATTATGGCTAAAGTATCTGATTTTGAAAAAGTTTTTTTTTCTGCATGGATAGGGACCCTCTAAGGCTACATTCTAAAAATATTTTCATGTTATACAGGGTGTCCCCAAAACACGAAACGTATCAAAGTTTTATGTTTTTAAAAGGAAACCCCTTATTGATATTTCAATTCTTTCTTCAATTCGGAACAAAAATTGTGATACAACTAATGTTGCTAAATTCAACCATTATCGAGATATCGCGGTTTTAAAATGTCATTTTTGCACCTTTGACATTATAATACTCAAACTATTCAAGTTGGAGAAAAATGGTTTGCAATTTCCTATCTTAACTTTTTAATAGCTATTCAAGCAGATTACATTCATTCTTGTGAAAAAATGTCAAAATGTGTCGAAAGTTGACAGTTGACGGTACCTTCTATTCAAAGGACAGAATAGCTCTTGAAGAGTTAAGATAGGAAAGCTCAGACCATTTCTCTCTTACTTGAATAGTTTAAGTTTTATAGCATGTCAAAGGTGCAAAAATTACATTTTTAAACAGCGATATCTCGATAATGGTTGAATTATTCAGGAACATTAGTTGTATCTCAATTTTTGTTCAAAATTGAAGGAAAAATTGAAATATCAATTAATATAGGGGGTTCCATTTAAAAAATACAACTTTGATGCGTCTCGAGTTTTGGAGACTCTTTGCATAACGTGAAAATATTTTTAAAATGTAGCCTTAAAGGGTCCCTATCCATCCAGAAAAAAAACTATTTTAAAATAAGATACTTCAGACATAATGTTTCGTGTCGAATAACGTGAATAACCCTGTATAATCATTCTATCATTTTTTCCATAGGAACAGGAATGTGACTCTTAATTTTTAAACAAATTTAAACTTGAATATCTCCTGAAGGTATCAAACTATATAATTTTTGAAATCAGGAAAATAAGCTCTTTCATAATAAATGATAATAAAAATGCTACTTGTAGAAAAATATTCACATTCCGATAGCCTTTTGTTTTTTTTATAAGATTTTTGAAAAGTTCAGATAAATATCTAATACTTTCATATTTACAAAACTTTCATATCTCCATAGATGACGCCGCTGGACACGTGGCGTGTGGACCATTTTAAAGCAGAAAAAGTTTTTTGATTTTTATCTTGAAAACGAGCTATATAAGTACAGAAAAAAACTCAAGAGACAAAAAAGCAGCATTTTCAATTGCTTGACATAAAAGTTATAGTCTGCAAAAAAAGCAGTGGCGTATTTTACTTATAAATATCGATTAGATTACCCTCTGGGACGCCACTGGAATGTATGATTTTATTTTAATCGCACAAAAAAAATACCCGCATGACGACAAATAACCGTGCCAAATGTTGTCAGAATCAGCTGGAACCTATTAAATAATTGATAAAAAACCGATTTTTTCAAAAGAGGGCATCGCGTTCGGGTACTTGCGGAGAAACGAGAAATTTTTATCTTGAAAACGAAGCTAACTAAGAAGACAAAAAAGCAACATCCTCAATTGCTTGATCTGAAAAAATTGTAAAATTTTCGGAGAAGCAGTGGCGTATCATATTTTTACCTAAAAATATCTTTGGGACGCCACTGGAACGAATGATTTTATTTTAGTCACACAAGAGAAAGACCCTTTTGTCGACAGATAAGCGTGCCAAATTTTGTCAAAATTAGTCAAAAGGTTTTTGAGTAAATAATAAAAAAACATTTTTTTTCTAAAAATGTTTACTTCCTATATCACAAAAGTTAGGACTTTTAGGAAATTCGTTCATAATATGAAGTATTTTCTTAAAACTACCCCAAGAATCACCTCGTGAATTTTTTCGCACTTATTCATTTACACCCTGTATATTGTCACAATAAGGGCTTGTGGGGTCTTCAGCTGTAACCTACCCTTATTGCGCGCTAGGGACGAAACACTCAGACAGTAGGGAAACTCGTATCACTTCACAACATCTCTATTTTCTTCAAATCACAACAATTTCAGCCGGGGGAAGAGCATGGCTCAAGAGGGAGAATAGGAATTCTTGCCAAGCTGGAAGCTTCACTGGCACTACTTTTCCCTCCCGTGAATCATCGTCCCGTGGACGAATTTATATTCAAAAACTGTTGGGTCAGTATTGTAGGTCATGAGTCATAATATCAGCGTAACATAAATGAGTGGATTTATTCGGCGTACTTTCCACCCCATTATTACGATGACATATGCCCCTTCCCCGCGAGCATTGGCCCCCAATGCTGACTGACAACATGCTCCATCTTCTTACAAAACATGACTTAAAACTGATAACAATGATTTACTTGCTCCGGTTCTGTGTTACATTATGCTGAGTATGGTTTTGTCCCTGACCATCACCAACAGCAAAACAACTACAATAATTGCAATCTATTGTCACCGGTCAACGTGTCTCCAATTCCTGATCTTCGCTGACGGTGCTAAGATTTGCTGGCCGGCTCATCAGGGTTTTGCAATTGCAGCTTGACCTTGTTAGTGATGTTCTGTATGTACATGACTACAGGGTGACACATGACACTCCTACTCAGTCCGGAGTGACCTGTATTCCCGATCATGCAACCATACTCTTCAACTGGGTATCGGAGGACCGGAAGCAGCATTATTGTTTTTTTCTTAATAGACCATAAAAACCAAAACATGGCTTTCGATTCATTATTGAATGTTAAATCTAGCTCACATGATAAAGCAGGACAATGGATTCACCGCCTACTAGACCAATTATTTAAAAATTGAATCTATTTCTGTTTCTGTTTTCAATTTTGAAGTGACCTACATTTTTTGCTCGTCAGTGTATGATCCAAGTTAAGTGTGAGACAGTATTTGAGTTGCGTTGTGATCTTTGTGTATGTGCTTGAAATATAGCACGACAGGCCTCGAGTCTATTCTAATCATACAGTGGCGGCCATAAGCATGGAAATGCCCTTAAATTTGATAAAACTCTTATCCTGCATCAGTTATCAAAGAAGTCATGGTGCATTCAAAAACTTCAATCCATTTGTCAATTTACTTGTCCTGGCGACTTTTTTTCGAAAAATTGTTGAGTGCCCTTTTTTCACGTTCAAAAAAAGGCTAGTTCTCTAACTTTTTTTTGTGTGACTTTTGATAAAAATGGCTAGCACCAATCAAAAGAGGGGCAAAAGTTATGTACTTCCTGTAAATTCCATAACAATTGAACAAATGATAAAGGTGATTGTAGGGCTGTGTACACGTACGTAGAAATAAAAGGAACAAAGGATAGCCTGGCAATAAAATGTAAAACTTGGCAAAAACGACACATTTTGCATGATTTCTTCAAAAATGGGACATTTTTGCCAAGTTCAAAATTTTATAGCGAGACTATACTTTGTTCAATTATTATGACGTTTTCAGGAAGTACAAAAAGTGCACTAAACAATTTTTTGAAAAAAAATCGCAGGACACCTAAACTGACAAATGAATTGAAGTTTTCAAATGCATCATGACTTCTTTGATAACTGATGCAGGATCAGAGTTTTATCAAATTTTCCATACTTTTGTCCGCCACTGAACATTTTTTGATATATGTATGTACATTTGTTTCATGATCATCTTTTTTTTTTCAGAATATGGAAAAGAAAAAGCTGTTACCTTGAAAGACTTATCTGCAACAGATGTTTTGGCCAAAGTGAAATCAATAGCTAACTAAAATGATACTCGGTTTTGGAAATAATTGTATAGTTTGTTTCAATAAATACATATAGTTAAAAAAACATCAATCTAAGATTTTTTTTTTCAATTTTGAATAAAACCGTTTTTTTCCATCTTTATTGGAATAGTCTTCATTCTGCACTGCCGTGACATCTTTATTGAAACTTTCTTTGTTCTGCACTGCCTTGACGTCATCGTTGGAACTTTCTTCATTCTGTATCTCCATAGCAACAGAACTTTTTTTTTTAGCGTTATCTTTTTCTTTCAGTAAGTACAAATCTGCAGGATCGTCAAATTTTGATTTGAGTTCTGCGAACGGACGGGACAATTGACCTTCAGGAAATGGTGGAAGATCAAACGTCTGTGGCACTATATATTCGAATGAATCAAGTCTCAATGTTGCCATTTTCCAAATGTCATAACCCACATCAGGGTCAGGAAGAAAAACTACTTGCATTCCAGCTGCCAAACCGGCTTTGAGTCCGTTGAATGAATCTTCAAAAACTAGACATTCAGAAGGATTTGGAGATCCATCGAACCGTGACGCAGCTATTAGAAAAATATCAGGTGCTGGTTTTCCATTTTCTACCTCAGGATCTGTTCCTCCGCATACAATATGATGGAATAACTGAAATAACTCTTGATATTTTGCAGTTTTTAATTCATAAGAATCTTGCGGTGATGATGTCGCAACTGCGATGGGAATTTTATTTGCGTGCAAGTGTCTGATAATCCTTTCAGCACCTGAAAATATAATTATTTGATCCAATTAAAAATCCGGTTTGCATGAAGGCACTGATTGAGTGTCGATGCAGTCGGATTAAAACTATACAGGGTACTACAAATCCGATGTTATTCATTGGTATCTTGGAAATAGTAGGATATAGAGCGAAGTTGCGAGATTCAAAAAATTCCCAATACTTCCGGACTAACTTAAAGGTTTTCTCATATTCCCAGGTTTATTTAAAAAAATATTTTATGATAAATGTCTTATCTTCACAGCCACTTTTTCTCCCAAATTAACGAGTTTGGGAAAGAACGAAACATCGGATCAAGAATATAATTATGTGGAATGCTTGCTTGTCGATTTATTATGAACAACTTTCATATGATTCAGTTTGATGGTAAAACAAACTTTTTGAAAATCACCTCAAAGGGCTTATAGAGAATGTTCTTATGTAGGTACATACAATTAGCTCCTAAATATTTAGTTGTAGGACAATTATTGGAAAAAACACCTCTATTGCTCAGAAACTGCAAGGGGGATATTATTTTTACACGACTGTCAAGTGATATCACTATTGTGCAAACGACATCGATTCGTGAATGTAGTACATTGTAGAGCTGAACGGAAATAAAACCATTCCCTACTATAGTTGCTAGGCAACGAGTAGGAAATGAGCATGAACTAGCACCTCCACCAAAAGTAAAATTACGAATCGATATAGATAACACTTAACATTCGTAGAAAAAGTATAGTGTAAAACTCACATGAATTGCGCAAACCTTCATACTCGTAAGAAATTAGTGTCATCCCATGCTTGTTGTGAAATATACTTTTTCGATTTTCAAAAAATTAGCTTGCCCATAATTTTTGTTTTTTCAAATGACAAGTATTCTATTGGACTACATACTACATCCTGTGCCTCGCCTTGCCATTGCTAATTCACTGGCAGGTGGCAGCAGTGAATCGAAGCCAACTGTTGCTCAATTCTCCAATTAGATCCGGACACTAATGGTGTAGAAAATCAAATGCCCATTCGTATACGGATTAGTTGGAGAATTGAGTACCTGAGCAGTGCAGTGTGTCGCGTAGTGGAGCGTGCAGTAAGGTTGTTTTTTTATATATTTTTATCAATTTGAAAGGCTATATATAGTTATTTATATAGGGTGACACACTGTTCTTGCGGTATAAATATCAATCAAATTTTATCACTACTGAAAAAAGCCAAGCTGAAAACGTTAATTCGTCATGTCAACCAATCAATACGGCATGGCACCTCCTTATAAGGTAAATGCACCTATTTCAGACTTTCATTAAAATATGTTGCAGGCAGTTATAGTTTAAAAAAAAATTAAGTCACATAGAACGATAATTATTCATCTTCCAGGGTCCGCCTACGATTTTTAGTGGACTTGTTGCTAAAAAAATAGAATTGATTAAAAGTGAAAAATACCAACTGGACCTACTATAGGCACCAGAGGATGAAGCAAGTTCAAATTATCGGCACAGACTTATGTACCAATTACCGGCAGGTCTTGAAACTTCATGCAATGAAAATTTAGTTAACTAAAAACGTTCATTTCACGTTCATGTCCAAATGTGAAATAAACAATTAACTTTACATAAAAAAAACAACTCTCAACATGAACCAAGACATAAGCACACTTCAAGTATGAAATTCTGATACCATTTCAATCTCTGTAAAGAAGATTGCTCGGAAGATTGTCCAATTAACGGCATAGGGTACATATTTTCGGCACTGATATTTTACTGAATGTGATTGTCTCCAGATAGATCAATATAATGTAGAGCTGGAAATAGGTCTTCAAAATATTCGGAATTAGGTATATTGATCAGAGATATTATATTAATTGGAATACATCTAAAACCCAAGCGAAAATGGATAGAAATAAATAGGCTTGAATCTCACCAATTTAACGGCACCCCTGCCGATAATACAGGGTGTCCCAGCAAGGGTGGCCACCGGCCATATCTCAGAAACTACTGGACCTAAAAGTTCAGGAAAAAAAAAATTATCACTAAAGTGGCCACGAGAAAATGCTGGGAAATATTTATAACTTCGAAATTTTTTCGCTAGGGGGCGCAATCAAAGCTTAAATATTAAAATTCGAAATTTCTCCGGAAATTCTCAGATTGAGGTATATCTTTGTCAACATGGTTAGAAAACCTAGACAATTTCACGTCTTTTTGGTACAGGGCTCATTGGCGTACCGATCTTCGTGTGAGTAGGGGAAGGTAGTGAAAGTGTAATTGTTCAACTAGCTGTAACCTATTAACGACTTGTCCGATTTTGTTGCGTATAGGCTTGTTTAGAAGATAAATGTGAGTACTTTCGAACATCGTATCCGGTAGTGCGTGATTGTCTCCAGCAAAATTGCTAGAAGGGGTTACTTGAATTAAAAACAGTGTTTTTCATTTTACCGCAAAAATTTAAATGGTATGGTATAATTCTGATAAGGACATCGAAAGGTACATTAAATTTACAAGAAAAAACCTTTGAAACGCAGGTGGATATATTTTTTCGTTTTCGAGTTATTGCCGAGAAAAGAGTTTTTGACACTCGAAAAGTAGTTTGTTGTGTAGTTCTATTGCAACCTGCTTTTTTTTTGGCTTCAATAATAATAACTAGTCCAAATTATGTAAAATTTAATGTTTTCATTTGTTATTTCAATAGAACAAAACTCATAATAAATGAAAAATATTTTGATGAGCATAGATCCCAATCTAATTATGTATTAAATATTGCAATGATGGGTTGAAAAAAAATCTAGGTAGCTGTGGAAAAACATCGGCGGGTTTTCATGGAGATAATTGAAACAGATATTGCAATCATAACAATCTCTTAATTATCATTTTAACATTCTCTGTTAAAATGTCTTACACCAATGCCGAGGCTTTTGATATGCTCGCCGTATATTTTCAATGTTTTGGAAATGCTCCGATTGCGGCACGTGAATACGCTGCAAGGTATCCTGAACGAAGGCACTACAGCAGAAAGGTATTTCGGCGAATGGCAATACGTTTAAGAACAACGGGAAGTGTACAGCTCAATCCAGTTCCAATCAGAAGACGTCCGGTAAGAAACCATGAAGACAATATTATAAACGTTCTCGCTTACGTGGAACCTTCACCGCATTTGAGCACAAGAGAAATTTCCCACCATCTAGGATTAAGTCGTTCTTCAGTGGTCCGAATTTTAAGAGACTTCAAACTTCGTCCATACCATCTTTCCTTACACCAAGCTCTATCAGAAGATGATTTCAACAGGCGACTAGACCATTGCTATTGGCTTCGAGGAATGTGCAACGAACATCCTCAATTCCTCTCTCAAATTTTATGGACCGATGAAGCCCGTTTCTCTAGTTCTGGAAATATTAATTTGCATAACATGCACTTTTGGTCGCGGGGAAACCCACACTGGATGCGGGAAGTGGATCATCAAAACAGGTGGAGTGTAAACGTCTGGTGCGGAGTGTTAGGAAACAAAATTATTGGGCCGTATATTATTGATGGCCATTTAAATGGTGAATCATATTTAAACTTTTTAGAAAATGACTTGCAAATACTTTTTGAAGATGTTCCCATTGGTCTTAGAATGTCCATGTGGTACCAACATGACGGTTGCCCAGCTCATTATGCACGGAGAGTTCGTGATTTTTAAACAACCGTTATCCAGATCGCTGGATTGGAAAGGGCAGTTTGTTCCCATGGCCACCGAGATCCCCCGATTTAACTGTGTTGGACTATTACTTGTGGGGACGAATCAAGGACATCGTTTACAAAACTCGTCCCACCACAAAAGAAAATATGGTTGAGCGGATTGAGAATGCTATACATTCCATTGCACCAATTGAAATAGAAACAGCTGTTTCTATTTGTAGGCACAGAATTGAGAAATGTATTTTACAAGATGGAGGACAATTCGAACATTTATAAATTATTTTCTCGGCCATAACTCGAAAACGAGAAAAGATATCAACCTGCGGTTTGGAGGTTTTTTCTTGTAAATTTAATCTTCATTTCGATTCTGTTATCAGAATTATACCGTACCATTTGAATTTTTGAGGTGAAACGAAAATAACAGTTTCGAATTCAAATTACGCCTTCTAGCAACTTTTCTGGAGACAATCACGCATCACTAGATTCGATATACGAAAGTACTCACATTTATCTTCCAGACAAGCCTATACGCAACAAAATCGGACAAGTCGTTTATAAGTTACAGCCACTTGAACAATTACACTTTCACTACCTTCCCCTACTCACACGAAGATCGGTACGCCAATGAGCTCTGTGCCAAAAAGACGTGAAATTGTCTAGGTTTTCTAACCATGTTGATAAAGATATACCTCAATCTGAGAATTTCCGGAGAAATTTCGAATTTTAATATTTAAGCTTTGATTGCGCCCCCTAGCGGAAAAATTTCGAAGTTATAAATATTTCCCAGCATTTTCTCGTGGCCACTTTAGTGATAATTTTTTTTCCTGAACTTTTAGGTCCAGTAGTTTCTGAGATATGGCCGGTGGCCACCCTTGCTGGGACACCCTGTATAGACGGACACTAATATGGAGGCACCCCTATTTTATCAAAAAATCAATCTCCCAAAGAGGTATTTTTGCACTAAAATAATCGTATAATGATCCTGGTTGGAAAATCATTGGATCCTGACTACTCATCTTATCAAAGTTACCACCAAAAATGATATCACAATTTTTCCAAAAAAGTCGTTTAAAGACACACCACTTTTTTAGCCAAAAAAACCAACGGATCTGCAGCCTTGGGTGGACATAATATACAGGGTTCGCCACGCGCGGTATATTGTTAGTAGCCTTCTAGAATATCTCGGGAAATGAAGCGATTGGGATTCTGAAAATCTGTAGGGAGAGATTTTCGGGGATGCGCTTTTCAAGTGAAATAATAGTGACGTTGCGCGACTTCCGGTTATACCGGAAGTAGGTGTCGACTCGCTTGTTTCAAATGGAACACCCTATATAACACTACATTTCTGGATTCTACGTAAAATTCTGGGCAGATCTGATATATGATGTCCTCTACCTAAGTATAAGCGTCTTTGAAATATTTGAGTTTTCATGTCAAAAATGACGTTTGTAGGTTTTTAAATGTAAATTTTTCGTATAAGAAAACCTTTAGTGTTTAATTTCTATTAGATTTCTTGTTGAAAGGGAGCTACTTTGAAAGATTTTTCACAATATTTTGATAACTATTATTACAGGGTAGCCCAAAAATAAGATCAAAAATAAAATTGAGAAAACTGCCAAAAATGAATTTTTTCAAATGAAAACCCACAATTTTTATAATTTTATCTTATTGAGCATTGAAAATAGAGGTGAGTTTATATAATATTGTCCATTCCAAAAATTCAAAAAAAAAATACAAATTTTTATAATGGACAATCTTATACCAACTCACCTTTATTTTCAATGCTCAATAAAAAATTTGATAAAAGTTGGGAGTTTCCATTTGAAAAAAACTGATTTTTGGCAGTTTTCTTGATTTTATTTTTGATTTTATTTTTGGGACAGCTTGTAATAATAGTTATCCAAATATTGTGAAAAATTTTAAAGAAGGTCCCTTTCAACAAGCAAACTGATAGAAATTAAACACTTGAGTCTTTCTTATACGAAAAATCTACATTTAAATATGAACCCACGTTCGTACGTCATTTTTGACATGAAAACTCAAATATTTCAAAAACCGTTGATTGAATACAGGCTTATTCAATCAACGCAAAAACGCTTATACACATTTTTAGAATACCACTCGCTTTATTTCGCGAGATATTAATTCTAATAGGCCACTAGCCGTGGCGAACCCTGTATATGCAAACTGTTATCAAATCCGTCCGAATATTATTGTTTCCCGCCAATTTGACCAAGTGATCATTTGGGCGAAGATAGAGAAGGAATCATAGAAACGTATTATGTATTAACATTAAACCACAAATCCTCCACAATCTTTATCATTTCCCGAAATGCAGCTAGGGTGCCAATAATACCGTCAGGGCCGATAATAGGTGCATTTACCTACTTATCCATTTACATCTTTCGTTCTTTCGATCGCAAAATCGGCACCAAGGATTCGTCATCCTCTGATATGGATCTGTATCAAATTTCATGAAAAAATATTCAACATCAACGACTCTACGGCTATTATTGCTGTCAACTTGGTTAATATGCATTTAGAAGCTTTTTATCTCGTAACTTATGCGATATAACTAATGAGTCACATCAAATTTATCAAAAAACAACTACAATAAACAATAAACATTCATAACAAACAGGTATAACAAAATCAAAATGCAATGAAACAAACAGAAAAACAAATAAAAAATTGTAAAAAAAAGAAATAACACGCAGATGAATCAAATTCAGGATTTGTCAACTAAATGCGTGAGAGTGCAATGTGGAAAGATGAACATTTTCGTAATCTTAGAATAGAGCGGAATAGTAGATGAATGGAATTTCCTCCCAGAATCCACGACTTGACTCCTCTTGACTTTTTATTGGGATTTGTTATAGAAAAATCCTACTAAAAAAAAGAACTGCGCGATAGAACGAGAAAAAAGCTCCTAAATTCTAAATGTATTATAGCCAACTTGACAGCAATAGCCATAGAATCGTCAATGTTGAAAATGTTTTCATGAAATATGGTGCAGAATTCTCCCATACAGATCCATTTTGAGGGCTAACGAATCCAGTGGCGTAGTCAGTTTTTTTTTCTAAAAAAATCAATAATATGGACTAGGGATTTATAAGCCTCTAAATAGGGCCTAGCAGCCTTGATTTTCAAAAAAAAAAATTGGACGACGTCTGGTCTTAAAGTACACCTAACCCCTCCCCCTACATAAAAGAAATGTCAAATCGCTCTATAAATAAGAATTTTATGAAGGTGGCCCGTTTTCAGATGTGTCACTCTGTATACAGTGCGACCGTTAAGGTTGGAACAAATTCATTTAATATTAAGGGGTTTGTTTTGTGGAAAGCAGTCGGTCAAGTCGATTTTTATTTTTGACTGCAGTTTTTTTATGATAATTTTGGACCAAAAATAAGTTACGACCATCAACCGAACATTTCTAAGAAATTTCATGTATTTGACCTTATCCCAACAGTTATCGAATTCGATTGATCAAATGCATATGGATTGTGTTTCTGAACAATCCTAAATTCCTCGATACCTGTTAGTTGGGGTAATACTAAGAACAAAAGATACATGAAACTCACTTAAAATTTGATGTAGAATTCGAAAATAAAATAAATAACACGGGTTTCCATTTGGAAAAAGGAAGTTGATGATCTTGACTGTAAACATAAAATTATCATAATGTTTATATGTTTGTTTTAATTAAAGTGAGTGGTCTAGTGACTGGCCGAGTTTCAAGTAGAAGGCGAAGTAGTAGGGAAGCAGTCAATGATACAGTTGGGCAGTTAGATGCTGAGTTTATTGATCGTCAAGCTTTCGGGAGACATTTCCTCCCTTCATCAGGACAGCAATTGTGAGTAAAACAAAAAGCACTTATGACTCATATAGGACACAGATTAATTGTTGTGAAGTTGTACATTACGTATATAGTGTGTGGATTGAAAAGGAACATAGAATTGTGATTAACAGAACATAGCTAGCCTAATAGTAGTTCAAAATGATGGAAAATAAATATGGAATAAAATAATATAATCAAAATGTTCGGATGTAAAAGATGAATGTGACTAGAATAATGATGACCCTAGATTTAAAATGATTTAAAATGAATAAATAGATTAATAGATAAAAGAGTTAAAAATTATGAATGAAATGACAGGGAAAAAAATGGACAAAACTGGTAAAAGGGACTATGCACAACGTTAAATGACAGACATTCTGGTACAAACTCAAGTCACTATTAGGCTAGCTATGTTCTGTTAATCACAATTCTATGTTCCTTTTCAATCAACACACTATATACGTAATGGAGCCGACAAAGCATCAGATTACAATCCATTAATCGGTAACTTTAGGTTTAAGGAAAAATTATTTACCTGCGGGACAAGAGCTAAGAAATACAATATTATTAATAAACTGAAGAACGGGACAAACTAGAGGATGATTTTAACAAGAGATTATCAGACAACACACCCCTGTCGAGGAGAACATACAGGGTGGTGCAACCAAGATGGGGGCGATTGTGGAAAAATAGTGAGGAATTTGAATATTTTTTTTTTGTATATTATAGTTAGTCAAAAAGGCCATGTTTTGAAAATATAGTCATAGTTTAGGTTGTCTCAAAAAATTTGTGGCGAACTAAACTTGTATATTTTGAAATAGAACACCCCGTATATAATAATTCTCCTATCTCGTACGATCATTTTGATATACGGTTTGTTGGGTCTAAGACTGATAATAAAGGAATGGGTGGCGATCAAAGTTGAAAAAGGACTCAAAGTTGGGCTATCTTTTAAGCGAAATGGAAAAAAGTATCGAAAAATCAACTGACCCATAGAACAATATTTATCCTTAAACACACTAATCACATACATTTTGGATAAAATTATTTGTTATTATACAGGATGGTCAAGTTTTGCAAACACGACATGTACACAATTTTTTCAAATGGATCACCCTGTATATTATATTTCCTTCTTGAAGATAACATCATGAGCTTTCAAAAATCCCAATACATCATAACTTTCCGATCATTAGTTTTTTCAGAAATCACTCGCGAATACAAAGTTTCTTCATTGTTTACTCAGTTTATAAAATTTTGTGGCTATGAAGCCATGACAACATCATGAATGAGACAAAATATTGATAACTAGTCAAAGCTACTACCTATAATCATCAAACAAATAACAATAAGAAGGATCACTCTGCCAAGCGTGCGAAACCGACCCGAGGAGAGCCGCAATTCCCATCACCATACCCCGTCCGAGAATGCCAGTCTGTTCAACGACCGACGTTATCCGTTTACTATGAGAAGCGCTTTTAAATTGTGATTTCCAAGTATCGGGCACGTAAAGAGTGTTCAATGAAAAAAGGGATCAAGTCACCTATGGATTGCAATTGTTTCGACCTACGTCCATGACAAAAAAGGAAACCCCAAACACTGAAACACTGTGCAGACTTTTTAACAACATATATGACAATGGCGAGATCCCGAAAGACTGGCTAACCTCTGCCTTTGTTGCTATCCCCAAAATACCAAATACAAAAACATGCGAAGACCACTGACTTATTAGCCTCATGAGTCATGTACTAAAGACATTTCTTAAAATAATCCACAAGAGAAAATACCAAAAGTGCGAAGAAAGGTCTGGCGAAACACAGTTTGGTTTCAAAACCGGTTTAGGCACGCGAGAGGTCCTGTACTGCATACAGAAATGCTACGACCAACAAAATGAAGTTTTTGTATGCTTCATCATATTCCAAAAAGCTTTCGACAACGTGAAACCTGACCTTTTAATACCCATCTGACAAGAAACTGGCAACGATGAAAAAGAAATTCAAATAACGCACAAACTATACAGGAACCGAACAGCAAAACTACGAACTCATGATCCACATCACACGGTCAACATAACCATATAGCTAAGGGAGTTCGTGTTGTCGCCACTCCTGTTCAACATATATACGGAAAAGATATTTCAATTAGCACTAGAAGATAATCCAAGGGGAATTAGGGTTAATGGTTCTCCCATCAACAACTTTAGATACGCCGACGATACAGCGTTCTAGCAGATAAAATCGAAGATCTACAAAACATCGTAAATGCCATAAACGCAAAAGGAAAGGAGTTTGGCCCTAATATCAACATCAACAATACCAAACTGATGATAGTGAGCAGACTACCCCACGACAACGATGAACTCTATATCGACAATAATCAGATCGAGTGTGTGAATAAGTTTAAATATTTGGGCACAACACTGAACGACAAATGGGACAACGACGAAGAGATAAAAAAAACGCATAGCCGCTGCTCGAATCACGTTTATCAAGTTCAATACCTATCTCTGCGACAAGAGGTACCACTAAAAGCGTTTTCATGGAGTATGGTATCATGAAACCATTCCAGTATAATATGGTCTGTCATTATCGTCACTTGCAGCTCGCCGATTGGCTGAAAGTGGCGTTAATGACATACCAAACTGGAATGGTCTCATGATACCACACTCCATGAAAACGCTTTAAGTCACCGCTTTCGTGTGGCGAAGTGTTACATATGGCCTATACTGCTATACGGAATAGAAACATGGCCACTGAATGTCAAATCCCTTCAAAGTATAGAGGCCTTCGAAATGTGGATCCTGAGAAGACTACTGAAGATTCCCTGGATAGAACATGTAAACAACGAGCAAGTCTTACAGAGAGCAAACACCGACCAACAACTGCTAGACATCGGAAAACATCCTACCTAGGACATATTCTCTGAGGTCCTAGGTACAATCTACTAAAAATTATACTAAAATCGAGCGAAAAAGAGGACCAGGACGAAAACAAGTGAAACAACACTCTTGGCTACGCAATATCCGGAACTGGTGTAACATCGCTGATGCCGCCACGATATTCAGAAGAGCCGAGAAAGGAACACTTTATATGGTCAAGTGAACACAACGCCAACGCGCTAAAAAGCGTACGACACCAGAAGAAGAAAGAAGAAGCTCTCTGAATCGCCGCATACTGCTTTGTGAGATACAGAAACTTCAGCAGATAGGATTTTCAGGCTCCATTTCCTTCACTTTATCGATGTTGACTTCACTTGAAGACTTAGATGGCTGACCAGAGCGCGGACCAAATTTTCCACCACATCTCGGCCGCTTTTGAATGCACTGTGTACTTATATTTCATATGCACGTGTTTTTTATAAAGTCGGTTCACCATTAGCCTTCTGCAACTTTTTCAAGGATTGGGCAGAATTGGAAAAATATTTTTTATTCAATAATGTTTTCAATTGCAAAAATCACAAATCTCACTTGAGACTAACTGACGATATCGAGCACTGGAAACAAACTAAATGACAGATGGCGCTCAAACTCCGCGTCAATATAGGGGACAGCAGTGCAAACTTGGCGAAAACTGAATTCCTTCAGATGGGCATTTTAAATATCAATTAACGGTACTTTCTTCACATTTGGGGTCAGGAAAATTAATCTTTAATTTTAACACATAATATACAGGGTGTTCTATTTACAAAAATTGAAGTTGTCTAGTTTTTTCTTGAGAAATAAACGCTCTATGAGCCACGAAAATATATTCAAAGATCAAAGACCCTGCGTACATTACCTACAAGAATATTGTCAAATGAGTCTTGGTTAATAAAATTATCAACATTGAACTTATCAATAATTGCATGACATGGTTTCATCATCAACGAACCTGGCATTAATCCGACATCTTTCAAAAGCACATCTGAAAAGCCACGATAAGTCTTCAAAAAATCTTCTACTGTGGTATCTAGTCCGAACGTGCCAATCGCATTTCTTCCAACATCTTTTTCCACGGATCCTTTGATTTGGAAAATGAAATCGTCAAAGAAAACTCCTCCATACTTCTCAACCGCTTGTTTGATTGCTTTGAGGTAAATTGCTTCCGAATCTAAAATATTTTTTTCTCATCGGATTCATCTTAACTTACATGATCAATGCAGCGAGATATTGTCTTTTGAAATATCTTTCAGCAATAACCGCAGCTGAAGTGAATAACAAAACATCAGTAATGCCTTGCCCCTAGGTTTATGATTGTGTAACAATAAAAATATTGATGTTGCAACGGAGGTATGATTTGGCCGGAGGCCGGAGTCAGAAACTTCGGCTTGAAAACCGGAGCCAAACTTACTGTCTCCGGCCGGAGGTGTTAATTTGTTGAAACAGAAAACGTCCTTCCGTCAAAACACGACAAAAATAATTATCAATTTTTGATTTCTCTATGATGAAAGTATAGTTCAGGGGTAAAGTTTGACGTCTAACCTACAACAAAACGATGACACTTCTTGAAGATCTAAAGCATTAATCTTCCCGCAAGTGGTATCTTATATTTGGAGGTGCCCTTAATTAAAAGAGAGGAAGAACCAATTATGTTTTGGAAAGAACGAAAAAATGGATTCCCAAATATGTTGCCTCCCAGAAGCCTTTATATCGAGAGAACTTTTTCTGAAGCTGGAAACATATTATTTGAAGACAAACGGAATAGATTGACTCCGAGAAATGCACAAAAAAGTTGATTATCATATTTTGTAAGAATTCATAAGAAATGATAAAGATGTATGTTTTTACTTGTTATTCACCTACTGCCCACCAAACAAGCCGGAGTCAGTAAATCCAGTGAAGAAGCCGGAGCCGGTTGAAGTATGTTGGTCGGACCTCCGTTTTAACAAAAAATATCTACCTAAGATTGTTCCATCCAAATCGAAGATCACATGTGTAACAGGTTTGTAATTTGATGAACCTTTGCAGCAGTGACGAAACATTTTACTGGCAATTTATAATTATATGACAAATATGAAGGAAATAGATGAAATAAAATAAGGTGAGTGTGAAATAATATGAGTGTCAGATATGAAATGACAATATACATAAATTTTTAGGTTGAAGCTTCGAAAAAATCGATTATTTCCTGAAGTGTCCGGAGCGACGCCGACGATTCGTTAAAAGATTCTAATTCCGCAACTTTGCCTCAATCATTAATCTTATATGGTTAACGATCGAATGGTAACAATTGCTTATACGGTTTTCTGCTATTTTTCGATGATTTCCAAATTTTCTTGTATGGTCACATTCTAGTGTCTTTAGGGATTGCAAATTCACTGTCGGAGGGAAAAAATTATGATATTTGATTTTTATTATAAATAACGTATTAAGGATGCCGGGTCACGCTGCATCCATTTATGCCTGAAAAAACTAAATCAAACTAACCAAATCTAACCCAACCTTACCCAAACTAACTAACCTGAAAAGACTCTAGAATGTGTCTATATAAGAAAGTTTTGGAAAAATCGAAAAATAGCTGAAAACCGTATATGCAATAATTACCTAACGGATTATCAATTCTATCGTACCTGGAATTTTTTCACACCCTATGGACAAAACTTTATTGAGCCATAGGAATAAATCAAATCAAACTAAATAATGCTTTATTAACATAGAAATTGTTATATTTTATAGGCAAAGCAAAAAGACAATTAACCACTAGCTTTATGAAAATAATACTTAATGGTAAAAAAACGCCTGATTTTGAAATGAACTTGTCCCAACCTTTACGTTTTCTCTGTATTTTTTTTTCGAACTCTATAGTTATCTATTGTGAGATAGCCGATATCCATGATACTATAACAAACAAGATATGCTCACGCGATAGAGTCCGATAGACACGCGGATTGCATCACCCGAACAGCATGACTAAATACTGAAAGAAAAACGACTAAAGACTGGAAAATACTGAGAAAATAAGTCACTCCTCAAGGATCTGCTTCTCGGAAATCATGAAGTCGATTGATTTTCCATTTTTTTTTTTAAGTTTGAATTAGTGAATTCTTCTGACATAATAGTGATATTACAATGCTTATGTCCAACACAGCTCAGCGAAGGCTCAGCACAGTAGCTGGGTGAATTTGCAAAACTGTCAAAGTTTGTCCAGCTGCTGCCACCGCTGAGTTGTGTTGGACATAAAGAATGATTCTATTCTTATTTTTTATCTCGAAGACAACAAAAAAACACATTGGAGAAAAAGTAAGGTTACTTTTTTGCTTGAAATTGAACAGAAAATCAATATCTATATTTTCACTTTGTGAAAACCCAGTGATGTAGGTTAGGTACGTAAATCACTATTGTCGAAGGTTGGCCTATTTTTTTTCAGAAGGTACCAAATACTTTATTCTTATAGGAAATAATTTCCTGACTACTATTCAGTGCGTCCACGGGGTGTAAATGAGAACATTTTCGATTTGGATTACGATTTTCTGGGAATCGCTCTTGGATGCTCCGAAGCTATATGTAGAAAAAGTCTCCAAAAATAAACAAAAGAAGCCAATTTATGTAACAATTGAAATTCGTCTATAGCTCTTATAGCAACTTTCTCAAACATCTTTTTTTGTTAACTCTTGAAACAAACTACAAAACCAACTTTACTTCTCCCAATTTTTATAAAATCGACAAAAAATCCCCCAAAAAATCAAAATAGACCAATTTGTATCAAAATTGGATTTCAGCCACAACTTTTTATTCAAAATAACTTTCTTTCATAACTTTTGTTGATATCTCTTTAAACAAAGGTACTTTACTCTTAGCCATCTATCTATCTATCTACAGGCTGGCGCATTAGTGTGTGGAAGTCCATTTTCTCCCTTGTCAAAAAAGATAGGAGAAAATTTTCAATACAATTTTTTTTTTTTTTTTTTTTCCACCCGGCGCTCGAGGTTGGATGGTCGAGTTTTAGTTTGCTCCATAATTATTGCGGATTTAAGTGGTTCAAAGTCAGTTTTAGTCTGTGATTTTTTCAAAGGACCTTCATCTGATGGTTGCATTTTAGGTTTTGGAACATGCAGAACTTTTTATAAAGAATAACTTTTTTTCCTAAAATTAATAATAAAAAAGTTTCCCATATGTGGCCAACTTAAGCAGACACACTGTATACAAGAGAAGTATGAGGGGATATGATGCTAGCTGTCTTCAAAATCAAATAATGAACATTTCTTGGGACAGTTCGTCTGTTGATGTGAATGTGTTAGCGGACTCATTTATTGGTAGTGTTTCAAACGTTCTAGACCAATTATGCCCAAAGATGACCTTTAAAGTGGAGCTGAAGTATATGGGCAAAAAGTGGATAACTGAAGACAAATTAATGATGGAAGAAAGAGACAAATTGTATGTAAGATCAGTGAGAGAAAAAAATGATGCAGTTTGGAACCAGTACAAAAGGCTTAGAAATGATATTGTCAACAGAATCAAAATTGGGAAGGATAATTATTTCAATCAAGTAATCGACAATCATAGATCGAATTCTCAGGAATTGTGGAAGAACTTGAAGAAACTATTACCGGACAAAAGCAATACCATCTCGGATGAAATTATCTTTGATGACAAACCCGTGATAGAAGAACTTGATATAGCTAATAAATTTAACCAGTTTTTTATCGTCAGTGTGGAAGTCATCGTATCCAGTATACATAACTCTTCAACGTCCAGTCTAAATGTACTCCAAACAGTAAAGAGCGCCTCAAATACATTTTGCAAATTCAAAAAGTTATCTATGGAAGAGCTAAAACGTTATGTGCGCGAATTAAAAACAGTGGGTGGTGGTGAATCGGGAATTTCTACAAACATTTTCAAAGATGTCTTCAGGGTGGCTGGGAACAGGATGTTAGATACTGTGAATGCTTCTCTGTCTTCTGGAATATTTCCTCAAACTTGGAAGTGTTCAACGGTGACGCCTGTGCCGAAGGTACCAAATACCAACAAATGCGAAGAATTTGGACCGATTAATAGTGTACCGGTATATGAGAAGATTCTGGAAAGTGCTGTGAAAGAACAACTGCAGGAATTTTGTAATGAAAACTCTATTTTGGTTGGTAATCAGTCCGGTTTCCGAAAAGGTCATTCCTGTGAGACTGTGATGGTTGATATATGTGACGAATTCGTGAAACAAATTGATGGAGGCAATTATATAATGGCAGTATTTCTAGATTTTAGACGAGCCTTCGAAACCATCAGTAGAGAAGTACTAGTTCAAAAATTGGAGAAGATCGGTTTAAGGAATGAAGTTCTGTCATGGTTCCAATCTTACCTGAACAATCGAACTCAGGTTGTGAGATTCAAGCAATCAACATCTAGAACCTTACCAGTAAGGAATGGAGTACCCCAAGGAACAGTTTTAGGACCACTCTTGTTTCTAATATATATTAACGACATTGTTAATGTGGTGCACCAGTCAAAAATCAAAATGTTCGCAGATGATACGATGCTTTACGTTGTTGGGAAAGATTTGGAGAAAATTCAAACTCAGATGAATAGTGATTTGGATGCAATCTATACATGGTTATGTGTAAATAGTCTGAGTATAAATGTAGGTAAATCAAAGGTTTGTCTGTTTGCCAAAAAACATTTGTCATCACACCTTGATTTAAGCGCGCTCAATGTATGTATCTCCAATTGTAAGTCAGATCATGTTAATGAGATAAAATATTTGGGTGTAATTTTGGATTGTAATCTGTCTTTCCGTACTCATGCGAACTACATAACTCGTAAGTTTTCTAAAAAGGTCAATTTTATAATAAGAGCAGGAAAACATTTGTCACCACAAACAAGAATTTTATTGTATAATAGTATTGCTTCCCCTCATCTTGAGTACTGTAACAGTTTGTTCTACAATATGCCTAAACATGTTCTAAATGAATTGCAAATTATTCAGAACAGGTGAAATCTATGTTGAATGTTCTAGATATATTATCTGTGAAACAAAGAGTTAATTATAGTGTTTTTGTATTTATCTTTAAGATCAAAAATGGTCTGGTACCATCTTATGTCTGTGATAGAGTCAAATTGTTCAGTGATGTACACCAATATGAAACAAGAAATAAAAATGATTTTATTTTAGAAAACAAATGGAGTACGAAACAGGCTTCTGGTTCTATCCTGTTCAAAGGCCTATATGACTTCAATTACCTACCAAATAAATTGAAACACTGTGATCAATTGCCCCAATTCAAAAGACTGCTCCGAAATTATGTGATAAACAATTAATTTGTAATTCGCCCTTCTACCTGCCTCCATGTTATCGTGATTTCCAGTGATAATTAAGTCCCTTTTTTTATATGTATAATGTTTTAATAACTATATGGTCTATTCAATCTATTTTATAAATATATTATATTTTTGTACAACAAACTATTTCTACACAGTTTTTTGTATATAGCTTGATGCTAAATAAACGAATATTATTATTATTATTAAAACTTATAGGGTTCCAGCAGGGTCACAATCTAAAAATATTACTGTGTATACAGAGTGTTCTAGAAAACCGTGGCATCAAAAAATACACTTTTTTTTAAATAGCAACCCCAACTTTTGATTAGAGATTTGGATTCAGCGTAATATTCTATGTATGATACAGTGGTTTTATTTGCCAGAACGTGCAGTGTTGTCAGGCTGTCAAGGATTTACTAAAATTTAGTGAAAAAACATTATGTTGGTGACGTAGCTACAAAAACAAAAGATTTGAAATTGAATCTTGCAAATATGCGTATTTTCCATGTAAGAGTCAAAGTAATTGATTTTGAAAAAAGAATCTCTGTAATTTATATAGGGTGTTTTCTACAGCAGGCCCAACTTAGCGGGTTTAGAGACGAAGAAACTCATTTTTTTCAAATGGAACACCCTGTGTGCTGTTATCTGGTTTTTTTAACCACTCAAAACCCTGCAACTTTGCCATAACAATACACGTCATAAAATGTGTCGTTATCTCGCAATCTTTGATTATGTCAAAATAGTACCTAATTGGGATTTCTGGTTAATTCTCGATACAGGTTACGCGACGAAACGTCATTGACTGGGTATTCGGACCACGTGTTGAAATTCTCTATAAGAAGATGGGGGAGGCAAATTGAATATCTGTCAGGAAGATTGAACAAGGTCTGTTATTTGCTGAGAACTCTCGAGAAATATCTGGATGATAGAACACTGCTTGTCCCCTATCATGCAAATTTTGAAGTTTTTGAACAATGACTGAAAACAAAAGAGGTTGAAGATCTATATTCAAAATCCACTTGAATATCCTCTATGGTATAATCAAATTGGAACAATTCTTATCATCCACAGAATCCACAAAACGAACTACGGAGCTAGAGTAAATGTTCAAAATGACCGCCATTATTTTGAATGCAGGCCTGTACACGGTTTTCAAATGATCGACCATAGACGTATACATATATACGTCTATGTGATCGACCAACTTCAACTAGCATGTTGTTATTATTGTTTATATCCTGGAATGAAAAACCACCTATATAAATTATACCGTTTTTTTTTTCAAAAATCAATTAATTTGACTCTTACATTGAAAAATACGCATATTTACAAGATTCAATTTCCCAATCTTTTGTTTTTGTAGCTAATTTACCAACATGTTTTTCCCTAAATTTTAGTAAATCCTCGATAGCCTGACAACACTGCACGTTCTGGCGAAAAAAATCACTTTATTAAACGTATAATATTACGCTGAATCCAAATCTCTAATCAAAAGTTGGGGTTGCTATTTAAAAAGTGTATTTTTTGATGCCACGGTTTCCTAGAACACTCATGTATATACAGTAATATTATTAAATTGTGACCCTGCTGGAACCCTATAAGTTTTGTCTAGAAAATGTTTTTCTATCTCTTTTGATAAGGGAGAAAATGGACTTCCACACACTAATGCGCCACCCTGTATCTTCTATCTATACATTTATGAAAGGCAAAGTATAGCCTAGTTTACACCGATAATACGTTTAGTACGGTCCGATAGAGCCAAGTGGGTGGGGATAGTACGGTAGAACCATAAACTGCTTGCTTCTCGCCCGTTTACTCCCACGGTTAATTATCATTGATAGTGATAAGACTGATAAGGTTGCGTCGTTATACGTTCGGGTGTCGGACGAATCAGAATTCAGACAAGAATGACGTCAGCCGGCTCTGATTTGGTTCCGAAATTCAGATACACATCTTAGAAAAAGATAAAATATGGTTCACATTTAACAATGAGAAGATATTTCACTATATATCAAAAGCTGTGTAATAACTTACCCTCAAACAAACCTATGCTTCATACGATATTGTTGATATACCTAAGTACAGTTGATTTGATTAAGTATTGGAAGATGAATACATGATCATTCGGTGCATCTATATAAATAGTTGAATATTAAACGTGAAATTGTTATCAAAAATAAGTCGAATGATGACACTTAAAGCATGAAAGGGAGGATTTTTATTCCGTCCTGCCTACTATCCAGTTGATTACACTTTTAAATGTTGATAACTGAGCGAAGCCGTGTCCAATGAGTTCGGAATAACCCTTCTTTCGTTGGTAGCATGTGGCTTTCTGTGTCCTTTTCCCAACAAGTTTTAGAACGTAATCAGATGCACCAATAACCATCTGTATTATAAAAAAAATGGTTTCCATTCTATATGTACTTGTTTTTGTTCCAACACTCACTGCACGAAAAAACATGTCATCGATCTTTGAAACGAACGAAGACTGGGATCTGCATCTGCGCAGTTATCAAATGTCAATTGTAAACAGAAAATATTGGCTGTGTTTCAGTCTGACTAAAAGTATCAACCCAGTACATTTCATGGATTAAATCTTGGATTAAATATAACGTACGTATCGTTTCATATTAACTCGTTGATTGATAAAAAAGCTTTACATGTAGATCACCAGCTAATATGTGATTGATGTGCTGTATGCAAGGATATCAAAAGGCATTGGTTATTGTACAAAGATAATGTATCTTAGATTTACAGGTATCTTGAAAATTTCACATTTGCCTTGTTAAAGATAGGTAGTGTGCCAATACCTTTTCTTCATTTGGCAAACGATGCATGTTTGCAGTTGTTATTATTTTGCAAATAATGCACAAGCAATAATTTGCCATCATGATGCCAATGATGCCGTCATTAAATATGTACCTTGCCGACCAAACGTGTTTGCTGGGCCCCACATCTGCATCTCTTGGAGCACACTTCAAGAACAGCATATCAGGACAGATCTGGGAAAGGTCTTATAAATTAGAAGCATCTCTATAGAGCCAGGCATCTGGCAATAAGGTTGCAGGGAGCTTGTCCGTTGCGTTTGTCTCAAAGACTATGAGACGATGTATACGCCAAAGAAGTTATCTGCTATGTACAGGGTGGGCAAACTAAGAATGCGAGGTACTGTATCTGGGAAACTATTCATCGTAGAGGCTTGCGGCAAAAAAAATTATTACTAAAACGGCCAAGAGAAATACCTGGAATATATTTTCAAGTTTCCGAAATGGTCGCTAGGGGGCGTAACAACCAACACCAAGTGGAAAAATAAGATTTTTATAGAATTTTGCCCAATGAAAATATATCGATGATACTATTTTCATATTTACAGACTTTTTACCTACTCTTTTTGTCTCAAACATTTTTTCTATCTATTAAAACAAAGGAGTGGGGGAAGTTCAATTATTTTTTAAAACAAACGAAGATTTCTCCCTTCGCCGTCACCGCTAGATGGCGTTGATTGAAATGGAAGCATAATTTTGAGTTTTTTACAAAAAAATCAAATGTAATGATATATTCATTTCTATGTAAATATTTTAAAAGAGGATACATTTTTCTATAAAAAAATGGAAAAAAAAAACAGAAAAAGATAAAAAAAAATAACAAAAATTATTATTTTTTTTTTGTTTTTTTTTCCTTTTTTTAATAGGAAAATGTATCTACTTTTAAAATAAATGAAAATGAATATACCATTACATTTGATTTTATTTGGAAAAAACTCAAACATATGCTTCTGTTTCAATTAACATTAACGCCATCTAGCGGTGACGGCGAAGGTTCAAATTCAAAACCAAATAAGCATTTTGTAGTGCAGATTATGCTCTTTCATATGAGCTCAAGTTCGTTAAAATTAGTCAAGCGAAACGGGACAAATCTCCGTTTGTTTGAAAAAATAATTGAACTTCCCCCACCCCTTCATTTTCCAGAAAAAAAATGTTTAAGACAAAAAGTGTAGATGAAAAGTCAGTGAATATGAAAATGATATCATCGATATACACTGCTCCAAAAAATTAACGCAACACCTCGGTGCCTCACCAAAACTTTGATCCTGCATCAGTTATCAAAGAATTGATTGTGCATCAAAAAACTTGAATCCATTTGTGAGTTTACGTTTCCTGGCGATTTTTTTCAAAAAACTGTTTAGTGCCCCTTCTTCACGTTTTAAAAAAGGGTTAGTTTTGGTTAATCTCTCTGCGCGATTTTTGATAAAAATGGCTAGCTCTATTCGAAAGAGGGGCACAAATTATGTACTTTTTGAAAAGTTCAAGATTTTATATCTAGACTATCCTTTATCCAATTATTGAGGAATTTCCAAAAAGTACATAATTTGTGCCCCTCTTTCGAATAGAGCTAGCCATTTTTATCAAAAATCGCGCAGAGAGATTAACCAAAACTAACCCTTTTTTAAAACGTGAAGAAGGGGCACTAAACAGTTTTTTGAAAAAAATCGCCAGGAAACGTAAACTCACAAATGGATTCAAGATTTTTGATGCACAATCAATTCTTTGATAACTGATGCAGGATCAAAGTTTTGGTGAGGCACCGAGGTGTTGCGTTAATTTTTTGGAGCAGTGTATTTTCAATGGGCAAAATTCTATAAATATCCTATTTTTCTACTTGGTGTTGGTTATTGTTACGCACCAAAGCGACGATTTCAGAAACTTGAAAATATTTTCCAGGTATTTCTCATGGCCGTTTTAGTGAAAACATTTTTTGGTGCAAGCCTCTACGATAAATAGTTGTCCAGATACAGTACCTCGCATTCTTAGTTGCCCACCCTGGTACTCCTAATTGCAAGAAATGTAAAGGTGCATGCAGAAACCAAAGGTTATAGTTTCTCTTACACAGAGTGTTCATTTTGAAACTTACCACTCATGTCTCATTTGAAAATGCCCTGGAATTAAGGGTGGTTGAGCAAGCACTATCTAATGTTTCGTAAAAACCTTCTCCTTTAATAAATTGGTTGGTAAAGTTTTAAAGTCTTAAGTGTAATATTGAATTGATCAAAAAATAAATATTATAGGTATTTGTTTGCAACAGAAAGTTCGATCCTGGCTTCAACGAAGATGTGAACATTTGTTTGTTTTGTTCAAAAAGTACCCATCAATTTTGAAGTTTTTAAGAACCAAAATGACCAAATAAAAGGGGAATATTTTGAAATTTATTTTATTGACCTCACCTTTGAAATTTTGAAATGTGATCTTGAATTACCCTCAAATGATAAATATGCCGCATGCCGCATGCCGCATGATAGGTACAGTTGAACAGAATTTTTTCGATTGTGAAAAAAACAATATGGCCGCCAGTCTAAACTTATTGGCCAAAAAGATTTCGAATCATTTTAAATGTTTGTTTGTGTCACTATAAATCACTCAATTCATATCAAAAACTAAACTTTTGGTGGAAAATATCTTTGTTTTATCAGAAAATACTGTTTTTTTTTTAAATGGCCGCCATATTGTTTCCAAAGGGTGGGGGAAGAAGATGCTGCGGGTCAAATCGATCTACCTATTGGGTATAAACATGACATTGTGCCAAGTGGCTTGCTTTCTTCATTTTTCGTCGATTTTTTCAATTCTAATCATGTACCGCTCCGGTTGATTCTATAGCGCCTTTACCAAAGTTCACACTATTTACGTGAGAAATGTATAGAGTTCAAACCGCAAAAAAATCGTGTTCCTTGTAAGTGTGTATTATATACTATACACATATGAAAAACTTTGCACCACTTAAATATGAAAGAATAGTACCTATTTGTTTAAAAAATTAATATTGTATTGAAATAACACGTAGAATGGGAAATTTTGAAAGTTTTATTACAAAATGTTGGGACTATATTATTATAAGGGCCCATATATTTCCATGTCATCTTATAAGGTATAAAATAGAGTTTGGTACACTTAACACTCGCAAAGTCTGGCCCCGCGTGACTTCGAAGTGACTATATAGATGTGAAGGAAATCCCGCATGTGGACAGCTCAGCGGTGGGAAAATTCCTCAAGGAATAAATCACGCGGTCTTTTGAACTGAAGGATTTCCTCTATGTCTGTGGCAGCTTTAGGCAAGTAAAAGGAGTGGAGCAATTGAAATACGGCACTTTCGGCACACAATTTTAAGATTCACATGTAACTTTGGGGTGATATCTCAATGTCACCTTACTTAAAGTACAGATTAGCCAAAATACACTTGAAACCTTGATGTGCAATGGGGAATTTGCATATACATTTTCAAATGACCTGAAATTTTATATACGATTCTAGACAATGGCTTTGTTCGCGGGTCGGTTACGAACACGAACCAGTCAAGAACCAATCCAGAACTGTTTCGCATGCGCAGTTCCGGCAGTTCGTGATGTTTTATCAACTGCGCTTGCAAATCTGTTCTGAATTGGTTCGGAACTGGTTCTTAACCGACCCGCGAACTGAGCTATTATTATTATTTTCCAAAATTTGTGTTAAAAAATATACTACTCAAATAAATGAAAAAGAAAGCGCAAATTCCACTGTATGATCGAAAACGAGGCGGAGCCAGAGTACCCTTCTCCCTCGAGAGAGAATCATTTCAGTCAATACGCCAGACGGAGATAGAAATAATGTATTCTGTGAGGTAGTGGATGATGATTGGGGGTCTTTAATCGGAGATTACTACATTGAGAGAGGTCGTGGGTTGATTTTTTAATCATCAATGGCATCAGTTCCTACTAATCCGTATATTTTTCATATTTTCAAAAAAAGTGCAAATTGTCCATTGCTCTACTCCTTACATAAATGAAAAGAGCAAAAAAAAAATTAAAATCCTACCATGCCTTATCTATTTCCGGTACGGAAAAGTCAAATCCATGTTTTGATATCCGCCGTTTCGGAGAATGAATCTCTCCTAGAATGGAAGAGTAGTAATTTGATCCTCCTTCTGTCCATGGCCACCTCCACGATTTCTCCATCGCTTTGATAGCCCCTTCATAACTTACCGTAATAACTTCATTCCCATGCATTCATTGGAAAATAATATGAAGTATATTATTTTTGAAAGTTTTTTCAACCCTCTTGCATTCGGGATTCCCTGACCATCCTATCTGAGTGAACTTTGCACCATAGGCATATGGTTGAACTCAATCGAAATACAGGTTTTCGAACGGTCTGTGAACGTTCACTTCAATTCTAGTCTTAAATTTTATCAAAAAAAACTGATAAAATTAGTAAAGTGTGTCACGCTCGAGTCTCTCGCTCTTATCACTCGAATGAGTTTGCTTAAAGAAATGTCAGTTCCATATATTTATGAGGTCATACAACATACAATGGAAATGACATAACCTCAAAAATGTATCTTTCACAACACTGACTTTGATTTTTAATATTATTTATTTATATTTTATCTATATTTTTTACTATGATACTTATCAGGGATACAAAATAGAGATAAAAGTGGGAAGAACTATTCAAATGTGACCATATTCAACTGATAAGTATTTGTACTTAGTTAAGTTATGTAATTATTATCAAATAAGTGCCTTTTTGGATATTTCCAGATTACCTACCTCAGCAATCAAAAAATTAAATATTATTTCGTTCATAGTCGCACTTGCTAGTTCTATGAGGAATTGAAATGGCCAAGTTTCGTTCTGTTACCCATGTAATTTTTGACATGGATGGTGTGCTTTTAGGTAAGGCTTTTTTTTAGTGTAGTTCCCTGGGTAGTTCCCTACTCCTATCACCATTGCCGAGAACATTGCTTACAATCAACCACCAGAGAAGTTAAATCAAAAATTTGAAAAAATGTGCCTAATGTTCTTTGTAAATTATTTAGAACTATCGAACGCGATTCAAAGAGAAGCGGTGTTGTCAATGATTTTTTTCTCAATGTTTCAATTTCTTATGTTGCTAGCTCGTCGTTAATCGTACCGGGTGTATTTCAATTGAATTCCGATGTAGGATGATACCTCGGATGATATCTACTTAATCCACGGATGATTTGAAGACAAAAAGCTTCTATGAACATTTTTAAAACCACACAACCGCGTGGTTTTCAAATTACAGGGTTTTCCGAGGGGTTTTCAATTAAAAAAAAAAAATGGTTTTTACCAACGTTTTTACCCAATATTTTCAAGACACTTAATTTATCTAATAGGAAGTATGTTCTTAAAGAGCCAAGTAAAGAGCTATATTGAAAGAAATAAGTATCAAAAGGAAACATAAGAATATTTGGTGGAAACCAATTTTTTTCAAATCTTTGAACACCCTGTATTCGAAAAGTATAAAATCGCAGAGGGGCCACCAAAAATTAAAAAAAAAACGATCAACGTAACAACTTCAAGTCAGAATTTCTGATTTTCTGACGTGAATTCGGAATTTCTGAGATAAAGTTAGAATTCCTGATTTGAAGTCAGAATTTCGAAAGGTAGCTTTGTCAGAATTTTTGAGAAATGAGCAAGATTCATTACACAAACGAACATAACTCCATGAAGCATCCGCGCCTAAGAACATACGCAGCTTTTCAGATTTTTCCTGTAATGAACGGAATTATTTTTTTGTCGATATTTTTCTGGAATTCTTTCTATTATGTAGGTCGTGGCCCTAAAAAGAGACGTTGGTGTTTAAATGTGTCGTGTGGCATACTGGAAGGCAGAATTATTGGGCGAAACTTTTTCGAGCAATCTCTTAATGGCAATGCTTTTTTAGATTTTTTGGTCAATCAATTACCGTTGTGTTTGGAAGATGGGTTGGATGTTTGTCCAGCACATTTTGCTGTAAAAGTCCGAGAGCATATTAATGCAGTGTTTCAACACGTAAGTCTACCCATGCGAAGATTCAGCAATGCAAGGAGCATGATGGTCAGAATTTCCACCACTTGCGGGGGCATTAAAAACCTTTATTTTTAATAAAGACCAGGGCACAACCTTGGCCACAACTCATGAGAAATTCAGAAAAATATACTCAGTTACAAAAAAATAGAAATCTACGAAAATTTCGTGTAAAAATTTCTTTAGTCGATATTTTGAGTTAGGAACAAGATATCTTGATGCGGTTTTCGCTAGCTAGTTCAGGCATCATCAAGATTTTTTTTATGAAAAATCATACCAATGCATTTGATTTTTTTGAGAAAATCAACCATTTCTGTCGGAATGTCGAAAAAAGATAACTAATAAAACTTCATATTATATAGGGCGGGATATAGGGTGTCCAGAACATTTTGTCGAAAATTGCCCCGAGGCAATGCCTTTTGCCACGCTCCTAATATTTTGACGAAATCTCGTATCTGGGGCTATCAGGATGAGGAATACAAATTTGCCTACCATTTTCTCGCATATTGTAGAGGGCCCCACATACGAGTCGATACTTTGATTTGAATGGTTCCAACTTTTTAGTGCTACATTGTAGACGACTATTGAGTGAATATCTTTATTCTCCTAACCTTTTGACATGAAGAAGGTATACCACTTCTGTTTCGATTAATCAAACCGTTTTCGAGAAAAACGCTAAAATAACTCTACTTGCATGTGATGAATACGAAATCATTTTAATCTATTTTCAACCTTGAACAGAGCATGATGTGGAGTCATGCGCTATAAGTTGCCATAAAAACAAGTTTGGGGACAATTAGTTTCGACGATGTGAAAAAACGGTGGGTAAATTTGGATTCTCCATCCCGAAAAAGCCCCAAACACAAGAATTCGTCAAAATATCATGAGCGTGGCAAAAGGTATTGCAAAAAACTTTAAATAAAATTTTACACCCTGTAACTCCGTCAATAATCAATTTTTGAAAAAGGGTTTTAGGAAGAGATGGCATTAATTTTTTGTCTCACCTGAATTTTTTGCTCATCATTTCCGGAAACCCTGTATATTAACATTTATAGCCCAAGAATAGCTCCTTCTAACAAGAAATCGGCCTAGCCCTTTCAAAGATACAGGGTGTAATTTACGGAAAAATTTGAATATCCCCCACCACTTCATTTTTAGAGATACAGCAAAAAGTGTCAAACAAAAAAGGTTCAGATCATCCTCGACTTTTCAGATCGGGATTGTGTTATCAGGTTGATTTAGCGGAATTCACAGAAACATCACTTTTTTAGATTCAACATTGCAGTAACGCTCCCTAGCGGCCATTTCAGAAACTTGAAAATATTTTTCAGGTTTTTCTCTTGGCCATTTTAGTAATTCATTTTTTTACCGCGAGCTTCTACGATGGATAGTTTCCCAGATACAGTACCCCGCATTCTTTTCTTGGTTGGCCACCCTATACAGGAAGTCGATTTGAAAACTTTCTACCCTGAATAACGGTCCTCCAAGAAATCAAAATAGAAAACGCTCGAACCCGTCGATATTCGTTTCTCGGGGAGGGGGGGGGAGATAATTTGCGCCTTTTTTAATTATTTATTGAATACAAAAATCTTCTCAAAATGTGTCATATGTCATATCAACTGAAATGACATCGAAGATTTGAAACTCGGCAGTTGTAGTCAGGGCCAAAAGGCCTGTTATGAAATATTTATTTGGAGCATCAAGAACGTCGAAAAAAATTAGAGAAATCAAAATACAGTACCAAGTAGGTATCTCATCAAGCCACAAAAACAAATGGAATATTCTGTGCCTCAGCCACTCGCGTATACGTCTGTTGGCATAATGATCAAGTATCTTAGTGATTCTGATTTACATCTCAGAAACTCTGGCTTGGTTTGTAAGGTAAAGGTGGTTCGTAATTTTGATTCTTGCTGGCCCCTTAGCGCTTTCGTACATATACATTTTGCCCCTTTTCCGAATAGAGCTAGCCACAGAATCGCGACTGTACAGTGTCCCATTTTGGATACTCTTCCGGGTTATCTGCGTTATTTTTATAGATAGAAAGTTGCAGATTTCGTGACAGTTTACTACTTTTTCGTAAAACTAAAGATACCGTTTACAACATTTTCATAGCCCTTTTTGGTTTTCAAGGTACAGGGCTAAATTGAAAATGTTGCATTTTAATGCACCCCTCGTATCTGAACAATTAGATAACTACTGGAAAATGTGAAAACTGTTTCTTTTATGACTTTTCCCGTAGAACTCAATTCTGCCTTCGGAATTATTATACAGGGTCAGGTCAAAAAGTAATCGGACCCTACTTCATTTTTTTAGATGCCCCTGTTTTAAAACACCCTAGGCTACAAAGTTGTTTTTTTTTACCTTTTCAGAAATATAAAAGAGTATGCACCTTTCCTCATAAACACTCAAATAAATGACAATTTTCTAAAATTAAATATATGTGAATCACCCTGTATATCCACGTAGGTTGTCTGCTACAAGTATTTCGAGAACGGCTTTTACAATCTTTTGGATTTTGATATGAGTCTTTATGGAACTGTGATGTATCTTTTTAAATTATTTTGATTATTGCGGCGATGCCGGATATACTAGTTTTTCCTAGTAACTTTCTCATTTCAAATAAGACACCCTGTATATTATTTGATTTTTGAATTCTGTATGAAATTCTGAATCACTTTTATAGAACATGTTATAATGATGATAGTTTCGTGAATATTTGTCATTGTATTCAAAAAATGACAAATGCCATTGATTTTTCAAACTAAGATTTCTCAGTAACTGTAAGGAACTGAGGCGTGAAAATTTGACTGCAGTTTCTTCAAATATCAAAGTATACATAGACTCTTCCAAACATTTGGAGAATTATACAGAGTGTTCAAAAAAAATCGATCACATTTTCGCTAATGGAAATGACTGAGACTCGATTTTTTCAAATGAAATGTATTTTATGTTTGCAATGAAATAAGCCTTCAATTTTAAATAAAACATGTTTCTACTATTCTATGCTTATCGTCAGCCATTTTTGAAATATTCACAAATTCATAACAAACGTGCTTCAATATTCCTTTGCTTTCATGAATGAGAATTCTAGTAGTCAGACGTGAATGTTGGATATTATGTTCTGTAGCGTGAAAAAATAATCAAAGCAATTCAAGATATTATTTTTTAAGATGATGGTAAGATTCTCATAAACAACTGTGTACCTACAGTATAACGACTTAAAAAAACTTTCAGTGATAATTTACTAAAGCTTAAATAATCAACAACTATTCAATATGAGTACCATTTCTTGTAAAACATTTGAGAATGTTTTTGTGAACATGAGATGTCGTAGCTCTTCTAATTGGCCTTGGTTGAAGTTCATCAAAGGCCGCGTTGACTCGATCAATGAGATCGTCACGATCATTTATAGGTGTACCATTATAAACAATATTTTTTATATGGCCCAATAAAAAAAAGTCCAAGAAGTTAAGATCAGGGGATCTAGGTGGCCACTTCCATAGACCTCTTAGTCCAATCCATCAATCTTCAAACATATTACTCAATTCATCCGCAACCCGATTGGTACTATGTGCTGGGGCGCCATCTAATTGATACCAAACCTGAGCCCGTATTCTGTAACGTCATAGAGAAGAGATTCTTAACGCATTCCTCCCTATGCTTTATAGAAAGAAATTTCTTCTCTATGACGTTACAGAATACGGGCTCTGAGCAGCCAAACCCAACGGCAAATTATCTTTAAAGTCTGACACCACTGTTCGTAAAATTTACAAGTATTTTTCTTCATTCAAGTTTCCCTCATAAATGTAATGAACACATCGGTTGTCCATGAGTAAAGAAAAAACATTGAAAGAAAATTTTTGCTGCTGATTTCTTTCAACTATGAAATTTGGATTTTCGGTGGACCAATAATGATTATTTCTTCTGTGAATATTCCATCTCTTGTGAATTTTGATTCATCTGTCCATATAATTTTTTTCCAGAAAATTCGGATTCACCTGGATTTGGATCAACAACATCTCGCACAGGTCTATTCTCTATTGAAAATCAGCAGGCATCAATTGTAGGGTTTTTGCTTTGTAATTGTGCATGGAGTGTTTCGATAGAATTCTCTGTATTGATGAAAAACTTACTCCTAGGTCGTTTACTACGTAACGTATTGATGCTCGTGGAAAGGCATGAAAATAGCCAAGGATCATTATTTTATTATGTGAAATGTTGTAACACCTAACGCCATCTATAGGTAGAATTTGTCAATCTCAAGGATGGAGTTCCCATCAATCTAAGGAAAATCTTAGAAGTCTTTCACTAAGATTTTCCTTCATTATTTTATTATGTTCATTTCCAGTGATGGGCTTTGCACGATGTATTGGAATAGCTGGATTTCCGTGCAGGACATAATTCGACCAACTTCGTTACAGTCATGGGTGGAAGGTCTGGATATTTCTGATGAAGACTCGACAGGCCTTCGCAAAAACTTTCTTACAAATAGATCAAAAATCTGTTGAAAACTGTAGTTATTATGAACTAATTCAGCCAAGCTTCTTTTTCTCGTATCGGTTGATTTCAACCTTTTGTGACATCTATTGGAGACCTTATCAAACATATCTCCTGAATTTTTTGAGCTTGTTTTACGAGTCACCAGTTGATTCCTATCAAATGAGAGATTTAGCGATCGAACTAAAAAAAAAGTAGTACCTATTCACCATTCGTATTGAACTGAAAAAATGGCCGCAATCAACAAAATATTTTTAAAAGATGCATTACACTTTCATATAGACTCATACCCAATTTCAAAAGATTTGGGAAAGCCGTTCTCAAAATACTTGTAGCAGACGACCTACGTGAATCACCCTATTATGTAATTTAATAGTTGCTATGGCACCAAACAAAAATAGATGTCTTTTACAAATTTGTCTCATTGTTTTTGAACCGACTTTTAATAATGCTGTTAAAAAATTCTCATGAGTATTTTTATATAAAAATATTAGTTGTTTATCATTGTTATTCATGGCCTACTATTAAATCATGCATCTAATTTCAGAAAATTGTCATTTATTCGAGTGTTTATGAGAAAAAGTGCATACTATCATATATTTCTGAAAAGGTAAAAAGAGACAAATTTTATAGCATATAAATATACAGGGTTTTCCATTCAAAAAAAAGTGGGGTCCGTAACTTTTTGACCTGTCCTCGCATACTGATTCCGAAGGCAGAATTGAGTTGAGCAGGATGAAGTTATACAAGAAAAAATTTTCACATTTTCAAGTTATCTGGCCTCGTATCTGTCTAGATACGAGGAGTACCTTGAAATGCAACATTTTCAATTTAGCCCTGTATATCAAGAAGTTGAAGGGCTATGAAAATTTTGTTAACGGCATCTTTAGTTTTACGAAAAAGTAGCACACTGTCGCGAAAATCGCAACTTTCTATCCATAAAAATAACGGAGATAGGTACCCCGCAAAACTACCCAAATTGGGACAACCTGTTGATACAGAAATATCAGGGTTCAATAAACAGAAATACATTTTTCAGAATTCTGCGATTGGTTGTTCATATAATCAGGATCTCTCACAGTCTTGTATAAATGAAATTATATTATAGACACTGATGCTTTATACACAAAAGCTATTCAGAATGTTGTTGGCCGGTATGGAAAAACTTATACAAATGAAATGAGAACTCAGACTACGGGTTTTAAGCAATCTGAAATAACCGAATTCATGGTGAAAACTTTAGAGTTACCATTGACACACGAGGAATACCGAACGTTGATTCTCAATGAATATGAGATTGTTTTTGCAAACCCTGATCTATGTTCCGGTGAGTGACTACCTACTTTAATTTTTAGATACTGAGGGGATTTATAAAACTGCCATTGCACTTATCGGCAGCCGATTTGGAAAAGTATACACCAACGAAATGGCGGGAAAAGTTACTGGTACAGTAGCTTCTGACTCCGCTAGAATTGCCATTCAAGAAATGAAATTGCCATTAAGTATTGATGATTTTCTCATTGACTTCAGAAAATATGCCTATGAATCTTTTAACAAACATGGAACTAGACAAATGCCAGGTATTGAGCAATGTCTGTGTACTTGTACTCATTGTTAGTGTTAAGAATGTATTGATTAATTCAAGAAGATATCTTTATTCCAGAGGTTTGAAGTTCATTTCTTATAGGTGCTAGCAGATTAGTTGAACATCTAGCCAGAAATAATATCCCGATGGCAGTTGCTACATCTTCATCAGTTGAAAGTTTCAATATCAAAACAAAAAATCATAAAGCTTTGTTCAATTATTTCAATCATATAGTATGTGGCGGATCTGATTCCGAAGTAGCTCATGGAAAACCAGCACCTGATATTTTTAGAGTAGCTGCATCAAGGTAAGTTTGTTTACTTTTAGATAACTTTTTCCCTACATATTATCCATTCCCCTTCTAATACAAATTTTAAGAAACTATTTGAAAGTTCATTAAATTATATCGGTACATAGGTGAAAACAAATTCCTTCGAATATATTTTACAGATTTTCCGATAAGCCGGCTCCACAAAAATGCCTAGTATTTGAAGATGCCCCTAATGGTGTACAAGCGGCTATCTGTGCAGGAATGCAGGTAGTCATGATTCCTGATGAAAACTGTCCTCTAGAACTGAGAAATCAAGCAACTTTAGTCGTTCAAGGATTGGAAATGACTCCTTTAGAACGTTTTGGCTTACCACCTTTGAAATCATAGTTATATATTGTGTCAATATTAAAGTTGTTAGGTGTAATCGGTTTTCTTTATAGTTTAAGTTATTTTGCGCACCTCCAGATAATTTGAGTACATTTGATCCTTCGAACCAGATTTAATCGGAGTTGTTGGCATAAATTTTCGAAATGTTTAAAAATACAAGTTTGGCGGTGGTGGAAAATGACTTCACAATTTTGCAGGTACATCGTACTTTACGCTGTTTCCCTGTGTGAATGTTTTTCCGATACCCTTTTCACGTGTGTGCGTTAAGTCCTTTGCGTTCTTTGTTCTGTTAAAAAAAGAGAAGACTTAAACCTGTCAAAAAATTTTTGTCGTAGAGTCATTACGAGCTTTTCAACACTCCGCTATAAGCAAGTACAGCAAATGCCAAACAACTTTCGATTCACGTCATAATTGCCACCAAGCGAGCTAGTACGTGATTTGCTGGTGAGCAAATTTGGCCACCAGCAAACTTCATAACAACCTGCTTGGTGGCAATTATGACGTGGATCGAAAGTTGTTTGGCATTTGCTATACTTATTATATTTGGCGCAGCCTCCCACTCCACATCCACACGTATGTCTTGATTTCGTTCTATCATCTCATTTCAAGTCTGGAACATTACTAGAGGACGCTGTTGCGTGTGCATTAGAAAACAACTTAATTAAAGTGGGATATATATGTATATCTACCTGGTAAATCCTTTTCATGAAACTGTGAGACGTAGGTGACACTGTTATGTTAAACGGAGGATTATTGGTGCGGTACAGAGCCGTTATAAATGCCATACTCAGACCAGGGTCTTGATAATCATAGGTAATACTGGATTCGAGAGTTACATTCATGTGAATGCCTGACTGTCGGAATGAAACCGGTCTCAGTAGGGGGTTACTCACATAAATGTGGCATTGTCATTTAGTAGTACGGCTCTGTACCAACCTTCTTATCATCGGGTAGCCGTGAATCAATGTCACTTTTAAACAATTTAATGTTTATTGCGGAAAAAGTACCTACGTATGTCGCAATTTCGGCCATGGTGAGTTTTTCCTGGAAGTGCATTTGTTGAAGGTATTTCTATCGTGTTGTACAGAAAGGATTGATGTTACTACAGTCGAATCGTCACTGAGCAAATTAGATTTGAAATTTTCATTTCTTCCATGAACGATTTTCATTTTATTAATATTGAGTCCGATAAAATGGATATCATATAAAAAAATCGGCGAACTATGTGGAATTTGTAGTAATAGAGAATTGAAATTCATCGGGGTCAGTATCTGCATATTTTTCATGGAGAAATTTTGATAGATGTAGATCTATATATTCGTTAGCGAAATGAACGGTTCGAATCATTGCACGAACGCTGTTTCAGCATTTTATAATGATATACAGGGTGTCCCAGATCAACTGGTCAATTCCTATACAGCATATGGGAGGAACCATAAACAATAAGTTTGAGCTGGGATACTAATGGCCAAAAGTGCCTCGTTTCCAAGAAACAGAGGTGTACAAAGTTAAAAAAAATAAATATCTTGTTTTAATTTGAAAATCGTTTTACTGATTTTGATGAAGGGATCTGAATACTGGGTAAAAGTGCATTTTTTGAGTATTAGCAAAAAAATTACCTTGTCCAGGGCCGGACTTGGAAGATATGTGTGCAGTATTTCAAAAAAAAAACATATTTTTCATATTATATTGTTTTGAAACCTTGTTCAATTTCCAACAAAAAAGCTGTACTGATTTTTTTCTTCCCGACGCACCGTTTTCGAGTGAAAAAATAAAAACCACATACTCCTTCACAGCGTTGTTGGTTATCAATCTAGGTTCATACGATTTTGTGTATTGACGACCTCATAAGAATATATCAATATCAATGTCATATTTCATTGATTCAAACAGCGGTGAAGATTTCCTAAAACAAAATCCATTTTCATCACCAAAAAAAATTAACGACTGCATGATCTTGAATTATTACTATGCACTGGGTATTACGCTAATCAAAACAATGTTTATCTTTTATTCATTCCAGTGTCACAATTATGATCAAATAAATGTGTTATCGTCAGTACTGATAAGATATATACCTACCAAGCAGCAGGCCATTCCATAAAAAAAATTGTTAGTCTTGTTTCTACTTCAGTACCTACAAATATGTTTTATATACTTCCGGTGTTGAAATGGTGAGTTGAAATGATTATTCATTCCTATGATCATTCAATCAGACAATAAACGTAGATATACATGAACTAGTCGCTTGAGGCATTTTAACAATGAACATATTTATCGTTGCTAGGTATGTTTAGCGCAAAACTATACGTTCTTGGTACTTGAACTTAATCTTATAGGATATACCTATGTTTTGAATACAATTATTCAGAGCATGAAAAGTTGATAGGTTATAAGTTAAAATTGTTTAAAATTGCTAAATTCCTAAGAAATCTGATGTTGTATACCTGGGCCCAGAAGTCAACTGAAAAATGAAAATCTCAATAATTAAGGCTGTTTACTTACCATCGTAAGAAATATTGAGGTTATGAAAGAAATGAAAGTTGCCGATATCGAAGAAATAAAAAGAAATGACACGCTTACACTTTATTTTAGGTCTAATAAACATAAATAAATAAGAACTAATTTTACTTTCTTTTGCTTTTATTAGTTGTATGTAGAAAGGACAAATTTAGTTTTTGTAACAGCGGGGGAGCGCCGATGTAGTTGTATATGCATGAACCCTTGCAAATATTCATTTGCATCGTTTTGTATACCTAGACCTCAAAAAAAACGTACGCAATTTTTAAATCAGTTTACATTTTGTCACTAGGTACCTATCTATTATTATACAGGGTGTCCCAGCAAGGCTGGCCACCGGCCATATCTCAGAAACTACTGGACCTAAAAGTTCAGGAAAAAAAAAATTATCACTAAAGTGGCCACGAAAAAATGCTGGGAAATATTTATAACTTCGAAATTTTTCCGCTAGGGGGCGCAATCAAAGCTCAAGTATTAAAATTCGGAATTTCTCAGATTGAGGTATATCTTTATCAACATGGTTAGAAAACCTAGACAATTTCACGTCTTTTTGGTACAAGGCTCATTGGCGTACCGATCTTCGTGTGAGTAGGGGAAGGTAGTGAAAGTATAATTGTTCAAGTAGCTGTAAGCTATTAACGACTTGTCCGATTTTGTTGCGTATAGGCTTGTTTAGAAGATAAATGTGAGTACTTTCGAACATCGTATCCAGTAGTGCGTGATTGTCTCCAGCAAAATTGCTAGAAGGGGTAACTTGAATTAAAAACAGTGTTTTTCATTTTACCGCAAAAATTTAAATGGTATGGTATAATTCTGATAAGAGCATCGAAAGGTACATTAAATTTACAAGAAAAAACCTTTGAATCGCAGGTGGATATCTTTTTTCGTTTTCGAGCTATTGCCGAGAAAAGAGTTTTTGACACTCTCGAGTTGTTTGTTGTGTAGTTCTATTGCAACCTGCTTTTTTGTTGGCTTCAATAATAATAACTAGTCCAAATTATGTAAAATTTAATGTTTTCATTTGTTATTTCAATAGAACAAAACTCATAATAAATGAAAAATATTTTGATGAGCATAAGTCCCAATCTATTAAATATTGCAATGATGGGTTGAAAAAAAATCTAGGTAGCTGTGGAAAAACATCGGCGGGTTTTCATGGAGATAATTGAAACAGATATTGCAATCATAACAATCTCGACTTCATTATCATTTTCTGTTAAAATGTCTTACACCAATGCCGAGGCTTTTGATATGCTCGCCGTATATTTTCAATGTTTTGGAAATGCTCCGATTGCGGCACGTGAATACGCTGCAAGGTATCCTGAACGAAGGCACTACAGCAGAAAGGTATTTCGGCGAATGGCAATACGTTCAAGAACAACGGGAAGTGTACAGCTCAATCCAGTTCCAATCAGAAGACGTCCGGTAAGAAACCATGAAGACCATATTATAAACGTTCTCGCTTACGTGGAAGCTTCACCGCATTTGAGCACAAGAGAAATTTCCCACCATCTAGGATTAAGTCGTTCTTCAGTGCTCCGAATTTTAAGAGACTTCAAACTTCGTCCATACCATCTTTCCTTACACCAAGCTCTATCAGAAGATGATTTCAACAGGCGACTAGACCATTGCTATTGGCTTCGAGAATTGTGCAACGAACATCCTCAATTCCTCTCCCAAATTTAATGGACCGGTGAAGCCCGTTTCTCTAGTTCTGGAAATGTTAATTTGCATAACGTGCACTTTTGGTCGCGGGAAAACCCACACTGGATGCGGGAAGTGGATCATCAAAACAGGTGGAGTGTAAACGTCTGGTGCGGAGTGTTAGGAAACAAAATTATTGGGCCGTATATTATTGATGGCCATTTAAATGGTGAATCATATTTGAACTTTTTAGAAAATGACTTGCAAATACTTTTAGAAGATGTTCCCATTGGTCTTAGGATGTCCATGTGGTACCAACATGACGGTTGCCCAGCTCATTATGCACGGAGAGTTCGTGATTTTTTAAACAAACGTTATCCAGATCGCTGGATTGGAAGGGGCAGTTTGTTCCCATGGCCACCGAGATCCCCCGATTTAACTGTGTTGGACTATTACTTGTGGGGACGAATCAAGGACATCGTTCACAAAACTCGTCCCACCACAAGAGAAAATATGATTGAGCGGATTGAGAATGCTATACATTCCATTGCACCAATTGAAATAGAAACAGCTGTTTGCTGTTTCTATTTGTAGGCACAGAATTGAGAAATGTATTTTACAAGATGGAGGACAATTCGAACATTTATAAAGTTTGTTCTTTTTTTGTTTTTGTTCTTGTTCGTGTTCTTTCCAAGGCTCTTTCCTTAATGTTGGGCAAGTTAATTTATTTTATCACCTATACATTTACATTGAAAAAATATTATTATTAAAAATTATTTTCTCGGCCATAACTCGAAAACGAGAAAAGATATCAACCTGCGGTTTGGAGGTTTTTTCTTGTAAATTTAATCTTCATTTCGATTCTGTTATCAGAATTATACCGTACCATTTAAATTTTTGCGGTGAAACGAAAATAACAGTTTTTAATTCAAATTACCCCTTCTAGCAACTTTTCTGGAGACAATCACGCATCACTGGATACGATATACGAAAGTACTCACATTTATCTTCCAAACAAGCCCATACGCAACAAAATCGGACAAGTCGTTTATAAGTTACAGCCACTTGAACAATTACACTTTCACTACCTTCCCCTACTCACACGAAGATCGGTACGCCAATGAGCCCTGTACCAAAAAGACGTGAAATTGTCTAGGTTTTCTAACCATGTTGATAAAGATATACCTCAATCTGAGAATTTCCGGAGAAATTTCGAATTTTAATATTTAAGCTTTGATTGCGCCCCCTAGCGGAAAAATTTCGAAGTTATAAATATTTCCCAGCATTTTCTCGTGGCCACTTTAGTGTTAATTTTTTTTTCCTGAACTTTTAGGTCCAGTAGTTTCTGAGATATGGCCGGTGGCCACCCTTGCTGGGACACCCTGTATAATAAGCAAAACAAACACATAATTCATTATCACATTATATATTCGGACAAGTATACAATAATTGTTTTATAGATTTGGTTTTCACAATATTTACAGTTTTCATAGGAAATCAATCAATTGTATAAGATACAAAAGCACTTTGACCAAAATAGACAAACTTTTGATTGCGAACAGAGGAGAAATAGCATGTCGTGTTATCAAAACTGCAAATCGTCTCGGAATTCGAACAGTAGCTGTTTACAGTGAAGCTGATAGAAAAGCCCTGCATGTTGCTCAAGTAAGTGGAGGAATAGTTTATATCAGTTTATTTAGTTATTTCTGTTGGTATTTTTGCTTCGTTTCTAGAAACATCTAGATACATATTATTTTAATTTCCTTCAATCTTTTTTTCAAATTATGATCGATAATTTGGATTTAGCTGACCATGCTTGTCCCACCACTCGGCCAGTTTATGGCGCTTGGACATCTTCGATCAGTTGCAATTTTCGCGTTTATTCTCAGAAGTACAGATTTTTAGCATATAGCTTTTATTATTTCTTGAAGATTGCTGCGATCATGATGATCGCAGCAATCTTCAAAGGAAATTTAAATATGAATGACAATGGTACAAAAAACTATTCAACCGACAGCAAAACTCAGATTTCGCTGAGTACAAGAACATACTTGAGGCTGCTGCTATATCGCGAAAAGTGATCACTACTGATGCTTGAAAAACAACGGAAATACGTAAGGACCTTTGAGAGAAACATAGTCTTTTCTCGTTTTTCCGTTGTCACAAAAACATCATTCCATCGTTTTTTCATTTCCTACGAACTCTTCTATGGGCATTTTTCAGACTGCTACATAAGGTATAAAGGAGAGAGATCAACGCAATTTTGACGACTTGATTGTTTATAACAAGTTAAAAAGGGCCGTATTTGCGTTGAGAAAATATTATAAAATATCCGGTCAACCGGGCCAACTTAGCGGACGATCATTATTTACTCATTTCATTTTATTCTTGTATTTTTCTGATAATTTGTGGTTTCTGATAAAAGGTCAAGTGATAAAAGTTTCGCACATACAATACATAATATTATTATGTTATTTCCATTACAATTTCACATTGACAAACAAGTTTGTATTTGAAACGCGAACTCACGTACATGTCTATCTTAGGCAAGTGAGGCTTATGAAATTGGTCCCCCAGCCGCTTCTCAGAGTTATTTGAGGGGTGAAAAATTACTTGAAATAGCCAAAAGGTCAGGATGTAAAGCTATCCATCCAGGTTATGGATTCTTGTCCGAGAATGTAGAGTTTGCTGAGGCATGTCAGAAGGAGGACGTGATTTTTATTGGTCCTCCCGCATCCGCCATACGCGATATGGGAATTAAAAGGTAACTCATTTAGTTTCCGTACCAACACAATATGGTATATCTATTTAGTACATCCAAACACATAATGTCTAACGCAGGAGTGCCAGTTATTGAAGGGTATCATGGAGAAGCCCAAGATATTGTAACTTTAAAGAGGGAGGCCATAAGAATTGGATTTCCAATAATGATAAAAGCTGTTAGAGGTGGAGGTGGAAAAGGTATTAATTATTATCATAATGAATGTTCATGATCTAATCACTTTTTTTCCAGGAATGAGAATTGCTTTGAAGGAAGAAGATTTCGAAGAAGCTCTTGAGTCAGCAAAAACAGAATCTCAAAAAGCTTTCGGCGACTCCATTGTTCTTCTGGAAAAATTTGTTGAAGAACCGCGTCACGTAGAAGTACAAGTTTTTGCTGATACTCATGGAAATGCTGTGTATCTGTATGAGAGAGACTGCTCGGTACAAAGAAGGCACCAAAAAATTATTGAAGAAGCCCCTGCAGTGAGTATAATGAATTCAATCACGTCTTCTCGAATTCCAAGTTTGGTTTTTCCATAGCCAGGTTTATCATGGGATCTAAGAAGAGAATTGGGAACAGCTGCAGTGCGAGCAGCTAAAGCCGTGGGCTATGTTGGAGCAGGGACAGTTGAGTTTATTCTAGATAGAAAAACACTGAATTTTCATTTTATGGAAATGAATACAAGGCTTCAGGTCGAACACCCCATCACGGAAATGATAACTGGTAAAAAATGTTATCACTATTGAACCGCTCAGAATAAAGCTGAATAGATCACATGAAATCATTCAAAAGTAGATTTAATATGATTTTTAGTATTGAAAAAGGTTCACCGTAATATTCGTGATATTGCGTACTATTCTTATTGTAATTTTTTGTCTACATTTCAACACTTTATTATCTCATAGGAACTGACTTGGTAGAATGGCAAATCAAAATAGCTTCCGGTCAGGAATTACCCGTGAAACAAGAAGACATTCAATTAAAGGGTCACGCATTCGAGGCTCGAATATATGCAGAAGATCCTCGTGGAGGATTTCTGCCAGGGGCAGGCCCTTTGCATTATTTGAAGACTCCTGTTCCGGCTGATGATGTTCGAGTGGAGACAGGTATAAATTATTACAAGATAAAATTATTGATATTGACGTATTATCTGAAATTCTAGGAGTACGACAAGGTGATGAGGTATCGGTACACTACGACCCCATGATTGCAAAGTTGGTAGTTTGGGGACAGGATAGACGAGAAGCGTTAACTAAATTGACCTCCAATCTATTGAACTATAACGTGAGTTATAATAAAGCTTCATATAGAGTCAAAATATAACTACTTTCGGCAAGAACTTTAATCGTTTTTACGACTCCGCTGAATGGGGTTGTTCTGTAAGATACTTTTGTTACCATTTTTGACTAGTCATTAAAGAAAATGGAATTTACTATTGATACACCATTACAATGCATTTCGGGGGCGTCATTTATTTAGTGTTATTCATTTTTGATATTATATTTAATTGAATGTAATATTGGTATTGATTGATTTACATGATCTCCAAAAATGAATTTCATCTTAATATAAAAATTATTTATTATTCTGGTTTGCGTCTCTGTCAGTGGCTAAGTTAATGGGGGGGCTTAGCCCACCCATATTTTGTATTGTGTATTATAGATTGTGTATTAGCCCCCCAAAAAAAGTTTGAGGGTTTCAATATTTTTACATGAGTATTAATTATGAATGATAGCTAAAACTTCAAACATCATAAGATCATGCATAGTTTCACAGGAGTAAAAACGTTACCGAAATGTTGGGCACGAATACAAGAGTTGGAGTTGGCCAATAAAAATGACATAGGGGTAGACGTTCGTTCCTCAAAACGCAAAAAAGCTGAAAGCGTTCGTTCAAATTCTCAAGGAATATATGGTTTCTATTTTTATTTCTTTATGTCAAGACAAATAGATGTGGATGTTATTTGACTTGTAGGTTTTCATTTAGAAAATAGTTATTGATACCAACACCCACTAACACATGAACACAAAAAAATATACACATCTTTCGTTCTACCCAGAACCCAGAGTAGATATGATCTTGGGGCTTTCACGTTTTAGTTATATATTCTGATTTATGGCTGCTAAATAATCAATGAAATTATTCTTCATTTGACATTATTTGGTGAATAGTTTGGAACAATTGTGATAAAATGGCGAATGCTCAGCCCAAAAATCTTTCGTTTACGGCGCTAGAATATTTTTGCCTGGGGCTTTATAACATATACTTATTATTAAATACGTATATGCTTTATAAGCTCCCCCTAAGACAAATACCTAACTTCGACTATGGTCTCTGTCTCTATAAAACTTATATTTTGTACAACACAGCTCAGATGTATTGACTTGATCAAAAAGTAATCATCAGTTTCACTACATACAAATTCATATCATCATCGAGCTTATTAACTGAAAATTGACTACCCTACTATAAAACAATGAATTTTTGAAAACATTCAAATAAATCGTCATATTCAAAAGATTTGAATGGGGAAAATGATATTATTTTAGAGAGCAATCTATTCGAATCTTATTGCCAATACTTCTATAATAGACCCAACTTTTGAAATCATTTGTTGCCTATTTAATGGGAATCGTATTGATTATGATGAGAGTTCTCTTTGTTTATAATAATATCCAAACTATTCATACTAAACTGCTCGTCAAAATGAAGAACACAGCAACTTTTTTGCCCATATTCAATAAGCTGTAACTTTTAATAGTTATGTATAGTACTAGTGCGTTGTGTTAAAAATAAGTCACGCGAGAAAGATTTGCCCATTGTATGTTTTATCCAACAAATGGAGGAAAACGTTTTTTTATAAGATAATTATCAAATATAAGTTTCAGTGTCAGAATGACTAGACAGTGTTTGGTCAAAATAGGCTATTTTTTGTACGGGAACATTATAGGTTGTTTGTTTGTTTGCCACGGGAGGGTGAGTTATAATCCATAACTCACTAGTGACTATTAAGTTATGGATTATAACACACTAGTTTGTTATTTGACACTTTACCTCTTCAAAATATGTCATGTCAATAATAACACCTATTATAACTATCATGCGTTAGATAAACGGATTTTGTCGATTGCTTTAGTATTGTGAAAGTCGACTTTCGTACATTGGACAGAGTTTTGTAGAAAGGAAGTGATGCAATTTTTGAATATTTCGAGATAGATCCATTTTGCTAAAAAATATTACCAAATCTATATCACAAGGGAACACCCGAGGGGTAATTCGCAAGGAAAATCAGATGAAATCTTGAGGAAATCAGAGGAAATCATCGATGAATGCGCATGCGCAAACTCTGTAAAAAGGATTGAGGTTCTGCTAGTGAGAATGAACGGATTCACTTGAAGATAAATTATTGTGTTTTGTGTTTCTACACGATTAAAAGATAATAAGTATATCAGAAGATATAAATAATATAATATATAATCTAAATTTTCGAAACAGGACGACGGAATGGACTAAAATGTGTAAGAACCAATCTAAGTATAAGTTTAGTGAAGAAATGTTGTTTAGCAAAATAGCAGTATCTTGAAATTTCTAAAAATTGCATCACTTCCTCCTGCACCTTGTTTATCATAGAAAACCTCATCTTGCACAAAATCTACGAAAGTCAGTTCAATACAGGGTGTTCATCATAGAGAGTGGTTCAAATTAGCAAAGTTGTAGTATTTTTCTGAATTATCAGAATTTGTTATCAGAAAAAATAATTGAGCATCAAAAATCAATTAATTGGGGCCTCTTATCGTTTTTTAAATGAGACAGCCAGTATTTTATCCTCTAGTTCGATAAAGAACTCTTTCCTGATTTCAAATATACAGTGTGTCCCAGATTCGGTTATCTATACAGGGATCTTGGCTCCTATTATACCTACAGCAAAGGTTAAATGGAGAAAGTTTTAGAGGAAACTTAGTGCATTCGATATTCGGTTCCAGATTTCGATAGGTCAATTGGTTTTGGAAATATGGCGAAAAACCGAAAATGGCGGATTTTGTTTTTTGCCAGTAAATCCGAAACGGCTAACTGGACAGCTATGAAAATGTGACATTATGTGGACACTTTTTCAAGACGATTAAAATGGTGTGTATGACATGTCTCAATCGTCTTTTGTTTTCCCGCAACCCGCCTCAGCTTTCATTTTTCTAATGGCTGCCATATTGGATTTTACGATTTTTGGAAAGAGTGTAAAATTTCCAGTCTAGTGATGTCTCACAAGTGCATAAAAGATTCAAGTATTTTCGGAATATCACATTTCGTAGTTGAGACTCAATCTTTTCTGAGGAGGCTATGATTTATTTGACATAAAACTGGTTTATAAGCAAAATTCTAGGAGACTCTGATATGTCGTTCAACAATTCTGCCGAAAGATGGCGTTGTGGTCTATAGCACCCCGCAAATAATAATTCAGTATGAAAGTTGTGTTAACGTAAATAGTAGTACGCTTCTTTGTCATTAAAATAATGAATCAGATAATAGTTATTTACCTAACAAGTGTGGAAAGTGATACTTTACCGCACGCGACGGCAGTGACCGACCGACGCGAAGGGCGGTAAAGACACTTTCCACATGTGTTAGGTACAAAATTTCACCTTTGAGTTGAAATTTCACATTTTCTTCAACATGGAAATCTGCCTCTCCATAATTTTGTCATAGTAACCACCAAAGAAATGTCATTCATATTCAGTATGACACGATAGTTACCTAGAGACATTGGTGGTTATTATAGCAAAACAATAATTTGCGTGCTGTAAAGTACTTTATTTCATACTGTACCGTAAAGTATTATTTACCGGACCCAAAACCAGTCCGGTAAATGAATGATCAGAGACTGTAAAAAAAAATTACTTGACTACTCCAAAAATGACATTTTGCATCATCAAAGGTTGGTAACATGGTAACACGGTTTGGCTCGCGCCAAACACGATATTTTCGTTCACTGTCTTATCTACACGGGAGATTTTGCGCCATTCGCAGAAAGCCTCAAACTCCTTTTGATACCTTTCCGCCGATTTGCGCTTCGCAGCTTCTATGCAAAATTTGATCCATTTTGCAACTTGTTCACTTAACATAAACGGTTGGTAAGGTATATCAGATAGGACAAACATAAGTTGTTACATGGTCTGGCTGGCGCCATCTCATGGTACGAATGTGAGGTGGACTGCCACCCTAAGTGTGTGGTTTGAGATGAAAGCACTTTAAACCGATTAAAAATAGTTATTACAGTATGAAACAAAACAATGTACGATACACAGCCGTTAAATGTCATTGAACTACTCGTCTAGATATTACAGACTCTTCTCCTTCGTCGCCTCGTCCATAAACATCTTGACTCGTAATTTAAAAAGTCATTTACTGCCTTAGTAACGTACATAACTATTACCACACTCCGTGCGGAAAAGTAACTTTACCACACGGAGTGCGGTAAAGTGCTACTTGCCACACGCAAATGCGTGCTGTAAAGTACACTTTCACGCACGCGAGTAGGTAAACAAATTGTCGAAACCTATTAAAAATGCCCGGTGTTCCCTATTCGAATGAAGAAAAGTTGGATATGTTAGCGCTGTACCTGCAGTCACAGAGAAATGCCGACATTACCTCAGCAAGGTTTTTGGAGATGTACCCCGAACGACGGCAGCCTCATAAAACCCAATCCAGAAAAATGGTTGTTGATTTGATCAACTTTGGGGCCTTCGAACAACCTAGAAGCGGATACAACATTGAAAATGAAAATCGCAACAGAAACATTTTACATGCTGTCAACGAAGACCCTAGTAAATCGGCAAGAACTGTAGAACGGGAAATTGGTGTGTCAAAATCAACAGTACAGAGAGTGCTAAAAAAGAATAAGTATCATCCATACAGACCCACAGTAGTTCAAGGACTTAAAGAAACTGATTTTCCAAGACGAATGCGCTTCTGTGAGTGGTATACAAGGAACTGTAATTACAATCCCGATTTTGTAAATAATGTCTTGTGGTCCGATGAAAGTAGGTTTACGAATTGTGGAGTTTTTAATAAGCACATCACTCATCATTGGGCTGTGGAAAACCCTCACGAAGTGGCAGCGAGACATCCACAGACCAGATTTGAGTTAAACGTTTGGTGTGGGGTCATGGTAATTTAATCCAACTTACCTTTCTCAATTGGGCAACTATCAATCACTTATTTCAGGAAATCGACTTATAGGACCATTTTCATTTGACTACAGCCTAAACGGACAGAGATACCTAGACCTTTTGCGAAATCAGGTTGTGCCGGCATTACGAGCTACTCTGATCGAAGATGAGTTCAGAAGGACCTGGTTTCAACAGGATGGATGTCCGGCTCACAACACCATTCAAGTCACTCAAGTCAGTAACTTCTTGATAGAGCAGTTTGAGGAAAGGATCATTTCATTAAATGGTACAATACCCTGGCCTCCTAGATCCCCCGACCTTTCGCCCTTGGATTTTTATTTCTGGGGTCATACAAAGAATGAGGTCTATGAATTTGATCCTCCTGCGACTATAGAAATCCTGAGACAAAGAGTTTTTGACACATTTACAAATATCAAAAGAAACATACTTGCGAGGGTTGTAAGAAAAACAGTTACTAATTGTCAAAGATGCCTCGATGCAAATGGACGTCATTTTGCAAACTTGTTAATCAATACCGAGACAGTTGAGAACACATTACAGTATTTTCATTTTCAATATATTTGTATCTACCTGTAAGTTATTCAAAAGCTTAAGTGTTGATTGAATAAACAATGATTTTTCTGACTTTTTATTCAATACACTCATAGATTCGTTGAGAAGTCATTATTTACGTCCATGTTCTATTGAAAATCCAATGAGTTTAACACGTTCGCTGCACACCAAATCAGGTGAAATTAGGTTGATACAGTACCTATTAATGATGTTTTGCGACAAATAAATCATGGCCTCCTTAGAAAAGATTGAGTCCCAGCTACGAAGTGTGATATTTCGATGATACTTAAATCTTTTATGCACTTGTGGGACATCACTAGACTGGAGATTTTACACTCTTTCCAAAAATCGAAAAATCCAATATGGCGGCCATAAGAAAAATGAAAGTTGAGGCGGGTTGCGGAAAAACAAAAGGCGATTGAGACATGTCATACACACCATTTTATTCGTCTTGAAAAAGTGTCCAGATAATGTCCATTTTTTTAGCTGTCCAATTAGCCGTTTTGGATCTACTGGCAAAAAGCAAAATCCGCCATTTTCGGTTTTTCGCCGATATTTCCAAAACCAATTGACCGATCGCAAATCTGGAACCGGATATCGTATGCACTAAGTTTTCTCTAAAACTTTCCCCTTTTAACCTTTGATGTAGGTATAATAGGAGTCAAGATCCCTGTATAGAAAAACGAATTTGGGACACACTGTATATGGGTTGGGGTGTTATCTTTAACGGTTATAAAGATAAGGACAAACAGAAAAACTCCAAGTCAAGGTCTCAAACTGTTTGAGACCTTGACTGGGAGTTTTTCTGTTTGTCCTTACTTGATCCAGGTCTCTTTGTGATAATGGACGCTTTTTACTGGTTATAAAGATATTAACGTTTTTCTGTACATGGAATAGTTGGCTGGTCTCTTATGATCAACACCTTCTCTCCCATTCATTATCATTATTCCTTGTATAGAAAAACGTTAATATTTCTATAACCGTTAGAGATAACACCCCCTACCCTTATATATTTGACATCGAACTATGGATTAAAATACAGGGTGTCTCATTTAAAAAGATTAAAAAGCCTGAATGTTTATGACTTCTGACGCACAATTTTTTTTTCTGATAACAAATTCTGATAATTCAGAAAAAGTACTACAACTTTGCTAATTTGAACCACTCTCTAGGGTCAATATTAATGAAAATAGCCATTGGCCAAAATATATGTGAACACCCTGTACAAAAGATGAACTTCCGAACGACAAAACACTCGACAAAATCCGTTTATTCATTTAAAAGCTACAGCTTATTGAAAATGGGCAAAAAGATTGCTATGTTCTTTAATTAGACGAGCAGTGTATTATACAGAGATAGTGGGATAATGAGGTGTTTCATTATTTTTACTAGTTTTTTATTTATCTATGGTTGCTTTACACTTGATCTGTAACAATCAACAATATGTATTTAACATTGTACACTATGTGTAAACAATAAAAAATACTGGATAATAATAATAATAATAATGGACTTCTTGACGTTGAACTGCAGATCATCAATGAACTAGAGTTCAAAGTGTTTATGCAACCGGCTCTAAAATTATTGTTAATGTGAAATTACCCATTTCCTATCTGATAATTTCGAGGCTGGCATTCAATGGATAACATTGAGCTATTGCTATTGTTAGTTGCTTGAACTTTTATACTCTCACATAATTATACTTTTATACTTTATACCTATACTTTGTAAGGTATACAAACATACTGATAATGATTAAAAGCTTAGCGTCCTTTGTAGATTAATAAAAAGTGGTGGTTATTGGGAATGAGGACAGTTAAAATGAGATGGGAATAATTTTCGAATAAGTGATTCTCATTTTAACTGTCCTCATTCCCAATAACCACCACTTTTCATACTGATAATTTATGTTTCAGATTGCTGGCTTGGAAACCAATATCAACTTTCTTCTTGATCTCGCTAGTCATCCCGAATTTGAAGCGGGCAATGTGCACACGAACTTCATCAGGGACTACTACAATACATTGTTTAGCGATGATACGCCACATAATGTAGATCTGATCCAAGCTGCTGTAGCCTCTGTTTTGTGGGACAAACACATTGAGCAATCCGAAGCAAATAGTAGAAATGATGGCGGTAATCCTTTTGTGGTTGATTCGAATTTCAGAGTGAATCACAAACATTTGCAAACTATAAATTTGAAATTTAAAGATCAAGGTAGGTGGCTCAAGTGTTTTTATTTCTTGGTATCCACCCGTTTTCTCTAAATCATCAAGTTTTGAACCAAGTTATATTTTATAAGTAAATCGTGATATTTTGACCTCCTGAATTGATTTTGGAATTTTCAACTATTTCGCCCTTAATAAACATTGTTGTAATGACATGACAAAAAAATATTTAAACGATTAATGCCCCTTTAAACAGGTTCGGATTAAGATGTAAGTGGTGCTCAATATGACACGTTTGCTAATCAAAACTGACGTTTCTAGCCATATTCAACGTACATCTCAAGCCGAACCACCAAGAACAGATTTCCAAGAGAGTCCTCCGGGTTCAATATCTTTAATTGTTTTTTTTTAGTAAACTATTATTATTAAGGTCTCTATGGGTATCATATTTTTTGATAGAAACTCATGTTTATTAAGTGAATTCTAAAATATTATGTTATTCCTGAGAGCGTGCACATATTTTTGAAACTGTTCCTATACACTCTTTTTTTGCATTTGTCTTAAGAAAATGCCTTTCCGCAACCAGGTTCTAAGGAAGTGCACTGTATAATAATGATATGAATATGTAAACTTTTCCGGGACACCATGTGAAGCTCACAAAAAAATTCATCGTAAAAACTATTCAAAGCCACAAACGATCGAGCACATATTCCAGTTCCGTAGGGCTCACTGAATAAAAATTTGGATTTGTTTTAAGCTTTCTATGGATCGCCGTTTCCTCACCTATTATCTTCAAGTAGCAAGCAGCTGATTAGATCGGAAATAAAGTTGAATCACAACTGACCTTTCACAGTTCATAGAGTTAATCAACTTACAGAAAACCACAAATGATCGTGCGCAAGATGCACGTATTATGTGATTCATAGAGATTTGTAAAAATAAATATAATATGATTTCAGAGTACATGGTGAAGGTACGAATTCTTGACCAAAAAGGAAGCTTCGAAGCATCATGTGATAATGCAACTTGGATACAGATTGAAGCAAGCTTGGAATGTGATAATAATGAAAATAGGTTAAGCTGCTCTATAGATGGTCACAAAACGAACATCAATATCTACAAGAACAACGCTGTCTTGGCATTGTTTGATAAGGTACCCATGATACAGCGTTATTGTAGTACACTAGTCGATAACCCTTTTTCAGAAAGGTAAATTACAATTTTCACTGCCTGGCCAGTCCTATAATTTAGATGAAGATAGTGAGTCATCAACGGGAAATATCAATAAAGCAATTGCACCAATGCCCGGTGTATTAGATAAGTTGTTAGTCAAAGAGGGAGATACTGTCAAAAAGGGTGATTCCCTTTTCGTGTTAATTGCCATGAAAATGGAGCACGTCGTGAAGGCCACGAGACATGCTACCATAAGTAAAATTCCGGTGAAGGTTGGAGATAATGTTCCTAAGGATGCCACTATTGTCCAATTTAAGGAAGATATTGATACACTATGAGTTTCTGGAATAAAACTTTTTTATTTATTATGCTGATTCTTTTTCAAATATCCCAGATACTTCGAAAACTTTGTTATCTGTGGATTATAGTAGTTGGTGAGTGGGTAGGTACTTGAAAATAGAAATAATGCCTAGAATAATAGGTGTTTGTGATAATATAAAATTTTAACTACCGAAATAAACATACATATAGAAGAAAACGGTCTAAAATGATCCAAATCAACGTCTTATAATCAAACGCGTCAAAGCACTATGAAACATGACGGCCTAATTCTATTGTAGATGTAGTATGTAGATGTAGTATCTACCAGATGTAGTACTAAATAAGCCTTAAAATTGTGGTCACAGAAAATAAAACATGGAATATCATAATGTGAAGTTGGTTAAAAAAGGGTCTGAGATTGACAGGAGAATAATTATTATAGTAAGTTACTTCACTATTTGACGAAGTTTCACTTTATCTTTTTTGATGGGTTTTAAACTTCGCTTTTTTTTTCTTGTGAAATATGAAATGTGAACTCCACAAAACCTATGTTTGTTTACAACAAAAAGTGTGATGTGACCAAATCTTATCACGAGATTCGACTGATTACGAATCAATTTCGAACGGGTGGTGCTGCAACCGATTGTTTTATATTTGGGGGTGCAGCAGAGTCCATTTTAATTTTGTGATGTCAAATTCTGAATATTAAGATTCACATGAGGAAGACTTCATTTTCATTGATTACCATCGATGAGGCAGAACACACAGGCCACAAAGGGAGTGAAATATGAGTCGCCATGTATTATATTTTATGATGTTGGATGAGGCTCTCTGATCATTGACTAAATCTTGGTTGATTGAAAAGGAAAGTCTTCAAGCCGGAATTTTGTATATTGACCACAGTAAGACAGTCAAGGGCCGGACCAACGTGGTCCGCCCTTCGACGACACTTGCTATCTCTAGATGATGTTAGGTCTATCGAGGTCAATAATATTCTGTATGGTTTTTGACCCGTGAGGACGGTGCCTAGTCAGCATGCATATTCAGTTTGTTTAGATATTAAACAAAAGTGTTGATTGAACAACCACAAACTGATAAAAAGGGGTCACCCTTCACCCTTTTGCAAAAATGATTTTACGATCAGTTGAATAATTTTAACAATAATTAAAAAAAAAACTTTCACTACATGTTTTGTTGTCGAATTAAATGAAACTGAAATAGAAAAAAAACCAAATAAGGTTTCACAGCACGCATCTTTACCTAAAACTATCATTTACTTTTGAACTTATAATCAATAATAACTGGTTGACAGAACTCAAACAATGTTTTATTAAACATCTTAGCTAATGGCTTTCACTATAGTCACTTTTGTAAGCTGAAAAATTGAATAAGATATAAAATCAAGAAAATATCGAGTACTCAAAATCAAATAATTTTATGTAACATGTATTGTAGACTTGACATTTCAAAAAAAATCATCAAAATTCTTCCAAATATAAATACAGGGTCTCCGGAAATGATGAGCAAAAAAATCAAGGGAGCATTCTAGACCGAAAATTAATGCTACCTTTTTGCCTATGACATTTTTCCGAAAATCGATTGTCAACGGAGTTACGGGTCATTTGACAAAATCTCGTATTTGGGGCTTTTTGGGGATGAGGAATTCAAATTTGCCCACCATTTTTCGCATTTTGTAGAGGGCGCCACATACGAACTTATACTTTGATTTGAATGGTCCCAACTTTTTTGTGCTACACTGTATGCGAATTTTGAGTGACTATTTTTATTCTCTCAACCTTTTGACATTAAAAAGGTATACAGCTTTTGTTTCGATAAATCTAAGCGTTTTCGAGAATTACGCAAAAATAACTTTGCGTGCATGTGATGAATATGAAATTATTTAAACTTATATTCAACTTTTAACATAGCATGCTTTGGAATCATGCGTTATAGGTTGCCGTTGAAACAAATTTGATTAGGATTAGTTTTGACAGTCGATAATTTTTCACATTTTTATTATTTTCAGTATTTTTGTCATTGACCAGCAGCGTAACAACAAATTTTCAAAAAAATTACCAACTTCCAAAACTAATTTTTCCGAAACTTGTCTCTACGGCAACTATAGCAAATGTTTCCAAAGCATGCTATGTCAGGGTTGAAAATAAATTAAAATGATTTCATATTCATTACATGGTAGCAAAGTTATTTTAGCGTTTTTCTCGAAAACGGTTAGATTTATCGCAACAAAAGCAGTATCCCTTTCTTATGTCAAAAGGTCGAGAGAATAAAAATATTTGGTCAAAAGTCACATACAGAGTAGCACAAAATAGTTAAGACCATCCAAATCAAAGTATAGGTTCGTATGTTGCACCCTCTACAAAATGCGAAAAAACGGTGGGAAAATTTGAATTCCTCATCCCGATAAGGCAGATAAAATAAATAAATAGATAAATAAAAAGACGATATTTATTTATTTATTTATAAAGCCCCACATACAAGATTTCGTCAAAATATCATCAGCGTGGCAAAAGGTATCGCAAAAAAACTGCATATAAAATGCAAATTTAACACCCTGTAACTCTGTCAATAATCAATTTTCAAAAAAATGTTATAGGAAGAGGTACCATTTATTTTTCTCTAGAATTATTACCTGAATTCTTTGCTCATCATTTCCGGACACCCTGTATATAAAAAAAACATTAAAAAAATCATGTCTACATAGCATTTATTATTATTTGAACTGTTAGTTTCAAACATGTTCAGATTGTTAAATTTGGATCATGGATGTTCATTTTTATTACGTGGAAATTTTCGTAACTGGTGTGGATTGAGAAGGAGAAGAGTAGTGGGGAGCAGTCAGAAATGAGAGTCCTACGATATGTGAGTTCTCATGGATTGTCTAATCGAGCTTTCGGAACTGATTTGTTCCTTCTTCAGGATGACAATTAGAGATACATAAAGGTAGCACATACATAAATAGGAGATTTAACATTATAGTTATTAGCAGTAGACATACGTAGCAACTTGATAAAACCAATTTCGGTAATATGACTTAAACTTGGACAATAAAATATCACAATCCTTTATAAAAACGTCACTGTCACCATTCACCTTTTATAAAAGTCCTCTACAAATTTATACAATTTTTATAGTCCAAATATCAATTTTTTTTAAAGAAAGTGTTTACTAATTGGGAGTGATATCCGTGCTTTCCGGAGAAGCTGAAATCAAGACCCCAGTGAGTCCTGTAACCAATTTGTTGAAGAATTTTTTTGGTTTTATTTTGACAAATGTATTTTTGTCATTTTGATGGAAGATACAACCTTTAAGTGCCAGTTATGTCAAAAGTTTTTCAAAAACAAAAATGGTCTGAACATCCACAATGGAAAAAAACACCAGAAGTCTCTATTGGTTGCAAATTCATCAGAAAATAATATTCCTTCAACTTCATCAGGATTTAAGGGAATCAACACAAATCTTGGAAGATATTTTAGACCATGTTTTAAATATCCAGATTCGTCAATATCTACAGAATCTTCAGATGATTTTTCCCAGTCAACATCGTCTTCACATCCAACTATTAACAAAAATGATGAGCAAGAAAGCAATATAAGTGCAGCTGATATAAGCAAATTTTTATCTTTATTGAAAGAGAAAAAATTCGTCATAGAAAGGATTCCAAAAGGTGCGAGAAATGTTTTTGCACTAGAGTTGGCTCACCTGATCGATCAATGCACAAAGTATAACTCTGTTTTAGAATGGTTCCGGTTATTGATTTTCCCTTATATCACCCTTTGTGCACCAAAAAGAAATAGAAAGAGTAATAATTTAACATCAGCCGTAAAGGAAAATTTAACGCTTTGGTCAAAACAAAAGAAATTGTCGCTTCAGGAATTGCTCCTTTTTTTTAAGCCCTTGGATATTGGAAAAAAGAAGGTTACAGAGAAAAATCAATCTAACTTTTCAAGAAAAGTTGAATCAAAAGTTGCTGCTGGTGATATACAAGGTGCGATCCGTTTGCTGTGTAGTGAAGATGTGTTGTCTGCAAAAGATGAACTCACCCACAAAAAATTGCAAGAAAAACATCCAGAACCTATGCAAAATATATCCATGATCAATTTACCGTCAAGAATTTCTCCTATGACATATGAAATTTCTTCGTCTGAAATCAACTTTGCAATATGCTGCTTTAAGCCCGGATCAGCTGGTGGTTTGGATGGTTTGAAGCCCCAACATTTAAAGGACCTGACGTCAAGAAATTTAGGTCATGCTGCAGAAAACCTGCTAATCTCCCTGACAAACTTCACCAAAAAATTCATGAAAGAAAAGTTGCCGTCTGAAATTCGTCCAATTTTTTTTGGTGCTTCTCTCTGTGCTTTGCAAAAAAAAGATGGAGGAATTCGTCCAATTGCGGTAGGTTGTACCCTAAGAAGACTAATAGCTAAGATAATTTGTATCAAGTTGAGAGATCGTCTTGGTAGTTATTTAAGACCGTTTCAATTGGGTTTCAACACCAAGTGTGGAGTCGAAATAGCAGCTCATGCTGCACGTCGCTTCATTTCCACACAACATTCCAATTCTAAATGTTTTCTAAAAATCGATTTTTTCAATGCTTTTAATATGATTGATAGAATTTCCATCCTCTCTGAGTCTTCTAAAGTTATTCCAGAATTCTACAATTTCATCTCAGAGGCATACAAGGAACCTTCCATTTTGACTTTTGATGATAAAATTATTCTTTCTCAAAGAGGTGTTCAACAAGGAGATCCTTTGGGCCCCCTTTTATTTTCGTTGACTATCCATCCTATAATTTCATCCCTTAAAAGTGAATTTAATGTTTGGTATCTTGATGATGGAACTTTAATTGGAAATTTAGAAACAGTTTTTGAGGACTTCAAAAAAGTTATTTCAGAATCTTCTAAAATTGGTTTAAACATAAATTTCAATAAATGTGAAATATTTTCAATTTCATCAAAATCTGGCAATTGTTTAGATGATCATTTATCAAAGTTCAAAGAAATTTCTTCACTCATCAGAATAATTGATGAAGACAACCTCAATTTGTTAGGCTGCCCTCTTTCTCTAAATAATCTCCGTGAAGAATTTGAGTCCAAAATATCCACTTTGAATAGATTATCAAAGAATTTGAATATTTTAAATTCTCATACTGCTTTTTTTCTTCTCAAAAATTCTTTATCAATTCCTCGTATGCTTCATCTTCTTCGTTGTGCACCTTGTTGGAAAATTCCAGACTTGACTTCAAAATATGATTTACTTCTTAAAAATATTTGCGAAAATATCACAAACTGTACATTTGATGACAATTCTTGGTATATTAGCAGATTTCCAGTAAGGTTTGGAGGTTTGGGAATAAGAGATCTTTCAACTCTTTGTTACTCTGCTTTCATTGGATCTTCAAAATATGTTTCAACTTTTTTAAATTTCATTATTCCAGACTCTATTCAAAAGTGTCCTGATGAGATTTTGATTGAGGCCCAACTATCTTGGCAAGAGCAAACTGGCAATTCTTTACTAGTAGATAATTTTAATAATCAACATCAACTTGATGACGCTTTGTGCAAATTTCAAATGGTTGAATATATCTCCAATTGCCAAGAAAAAAAAGAAAAAGCTAGATTACTAGCCCTTCAAGAGCAAGAGAGTAATGCTTGGTTACAAGCATTGCCTTCTTCCGCATTGGGAACACTTTTGGATGACTCTTCGTTTCGCATTTCAGTGTCGATCCGTATGGGACAACCTGTGTGTGCAAATCATACTTGTGTTTGCGGTGAGAATGTTGATATTGATGGGCTTCATGGCCTTTCTTGCCGTAAAAGTGCGGGTAGGTTTTCACGACACAGTTGTCTTAACGATATAATCAAGAGGGCTTTAACTTCTATCGATTTTCCATCTATTCTTGAACCTGTCGGGATATGCAGATCAGATGGAAAGAGGGCAGATGGAATGTCACTTATCCCATGGAAACGAGGCAGACCTGTAGTTTGGGATGCTACCTGCTCGGATACTCTGGCTTCTTCCTATCTTAGTTTATCTTATAAAAAAGCTGGCGAAGCCGCCCGATTGTCCGAAAATGCGAAGAAAAGGAAATATGAGGAAATTTCTAAAAATTATATTTTTGTTCCATTTTGTGTTGAGACTTTTGGACCGTGGGGAAATGAAGCAAAACATTTTATAAAAGAACTTGGTTCGAAACTTATATTGAAAACTGGTGAGGAAAGGTCAACATCTTTTTTGAAACAAAAAATTAGTTTAGCTATTCAGAGGGGTAATGCGGCTTCAATTTTGGGTACAATTCCGGAACAGCATCAATTGGATGAAGTTTTCTTTCTTTAATTTATTAGTTTTATTTATAACTATTTTAATTATTAGTTTATTCATTGTTTCTTACATAAAGTTTAAATAAATATAAAAATGAAAATTGTAAAACAGATAATTGAAAAAGTTTGGTTTTGTTTGATTTAACCGTAACAAACAGAATTAGTGCGGACGGACTATTACTTTGCACAACGTTTTAACAAGTGATTGTGATATTTTATTGTCCAAGTTTAAGTCATATTACCAAAATTGGTTTTATCAAGTTGCTATGTATGTCTACTGCTAATAACTATTATGTTAAATCTCCTATTTATGTATGTGCTATCTTAATGTATCTCTAATCCTGAAGAAGGAACGAATCAGTTCCGAGAGCTCGATTAGACAATACATGAGAACTCACATATCGTAGGTCTCTCATTTCTGACAGCTCCCCACCACTCTTCTCCTTCTCATTTTTACTACGTTATAGGCAGCAATAATATTAATTTCATACAATACCGTAGGTCTCAATTAACAATAACTTTCCACTATAACGCGTTGTTCTCACTCTATTATTCTTCCCAACATTCTTCAATATCTTCAACTAGTCTTTCCCATTTGTATGCAAATTTTCCAGATCTCTCATCGATGCATTGAATGCTAACGAAGATCGAGGCTCCTTAATTTATTATAACATCTCCGTCCTTTATATATCTTTTATCATTTTTTTTTCATATAACTTCAGTTTATTGCACGCATGCATTTTATAAAAAATATATACCTACTTATGTCATAATAATTCAACAGTCCACCATAACGATTTTTATTATATTTTGACGTAATTTTCGACATTTTGACTTGTTCAAACTACTGTGACACGATATAGTTTATCGAGTCACTGTAGTTCAAACGAAATTTATTTGAAAGAGAGAAAAGTTCATGTAAGAAAAACCGGTATTTCGACTGCGGTTACCCTTAAATGCGTTTTACACTATAATATGCAACATTGTGCAAAATCAATCATCATTTATTGGGTAACACTTCCTTTCACCAGCCCAATATAGCTAAGATGAATTGTCCTAAAAAAAATACCATCAATGAATAGGAAAGTGCCCTGATTACTTTTTCCCAATACGCTCCCTGCTAACTAGTAAATATCAAAACGCGCCACGGACTTCTATACTCTAATATTGTTCGCTATAGAAAACACTTGGTCAGTTTCAATTTATTTATTTTAAGTCACTATATGTACAGCACTCACTATTCACAAACAATTTATATCACAACCAAAGAATCTTATTTATGTTTTCAACGATCTAAATAAAGCACGACTCATAGAACTAAACTGAACTGGGCGCATAACGCGCCCATTATGTAGCTGCCCGCTAAGCCCGCTCCATTTTCTCGAATCCTCGCAATTGTAGTACCGGTTGCATCTCGATTCACCGTCGACCTTCGCAAGTCCCGCCGAATAATCGGAATCGCGCACAGTGGTCTCAATTCTCCGAGAAAGATGGACATAACAGGTTTCGTCGCAATACGCTTGCGAGTGATCAATCCGTTTCTGTATAGTTCCTGACGATTTAAGTGTATGATGTTCACTGTTGCTTATTCCATTTATTATACTCACATTCCTAATCCAACTCAAAACTTTTATACCAACTCCAATTCCTTAATCACTTCGCAATTCGATGCTTACTACCTACTTGACTTTTGACTGACTTTTGTTCTAAATTTTTACGAAAAATGAACAGTTTCTCAGTAATGATTTTGTGCATGATGGCATTTCAACTTTTATCTGTTTTTTTTTTTCTAATTTCCTTGTATCGATTATTGTAGTGCATATTCAGTTCAAATGTTTGCGTTTTGGTCAAATAAATTTTACCACTTGATTTCAGTCAACTATCATATTTTTGCTAAGCTTAAAAAAAAATCTACAAAAAAAAACTTTTCGCAATCTACCTTATAAATTCTGGAAATATTCCTTTATTTTTTCTGGAGAATTCATTAATATTATCGCACTTAAAAACTTGCATTTGTGTTCAATACTGAATTTAGAGTGCGCAAAAAAAATCCTCATTATTTCACATGTATTTTGAAATAATCACTATTTAGCCGCGGTATTGGTCCAGTTTATTCAGCAAAATATTGTAATATGACCTGATACTGCTTATGGACCAGGAGATAACGGCCATTTTTGGGTAACGTCCAACGCTCGTCTGCTAAGCTGGGGTATGGTATATTTCCATATTTGAAGTCGATCAAATTCTATAAATTTTTTTCCCTTCCGTGTACGAACTCAAGATCAATGATTAAAATTGTACTGGAAAATTGAAAAAAATAGCGAATGATGCCCATCTGCCGCTGTGATTTTACCATTGTGTACTAAAAAAAATTCATCGGTAACTCATCGGCAGACAGTTTCAAGTGATAGGTTCTGCAGAACCTCAACATGAAATTGTTGTGAAAAATGATGAAACAAAATCAATTGATGCCCGTCTGCCAAATCAAAGGTGGGGTTAAAAGCTCAAAGGAAACCTTAAAAATCCATCGGCAGACATGTAGGACATACAGAGTGACCCATTTGAAAGTGGGCCACCCCCATAAGATTTTTATTTACGGAGCGATTTTGACGGTTTTTTTTTGAAATGTGGAGATTGTAAAGGTTTATTCTGAGGCCATACGTCGCCCAGTTTTTTCCAAAAACCAAGGCCTACTAGAGCATATTTAGAGGCTGAAAAATCCAGAAAACACATTAGCGATTTTTTTAGAAAAAATCTGTCCACGCCACTGGATTCGTCATACCCGGAAATGGATCTGTACCAAATTTCATGAAAAAATATTAAAAATTGACGATCAATTTTTTCATGCACCAAGAAGTATTTTACCTCGAAACTCTTGCTATAACAAATCTATCAGAAGAAAAGATAATTATAAACATTTAATAGATATTCTCATGTCAAAATACAATGTAAACAAAGAAACGAGACTGACAAAAAAAAAAGAAAAAAAATTACACACAGAAATAATATTTTTGAATTGAATATTTTTTTATGAAATCTGGTACAGACCCATTTCAGGGGATGAAAAATCCAGTGGCTTGAGCAGATTTTCTCTCAAAAAATCGCTAATATGTTTTCTGGATTTTTCAGCCTCTAAATATGCTCTAGTAGGCTTTGGTTTTTGGAAAAAACTGGGCGACGTTTTGGCCTCATAATACACCTCTCCCCTTTGTACATTTCAAAAAAAAAAAACGTCAAAATCGATCAATACATTAAAAAGTTATGAGGGTGGCCCGCTTTCATATGGGTCACTCTGTATACTTAATAATTATTGCGAATTTTTTGTTTGTTATATTTTCATGTCAAATGAAATGACAAATGTCCGTCTGCCAATGTCATACATTGTCACGAAAATTTCACAATTGAAAATTCCCATTAATTATTAAGTATATGTCCTATATGTCTGCCGATGGCTTTTCAAGGTTTCTTTTGAGCTTTTAAACCTACCTTTGATCCGGTAGACGGGCATCAATCGTTTTTTTCTCATCATTTTTCACAACAGTTTTATAGTAAGGTCCTGCAGAACCTATCACTCAAAACTGTCTGCCGATAAGTTACCGATTGATTTTTTTTAGCACAGAATCATGAAATCACAACGGCAAATGGGCATCGATCTTTTTTTTCACAAATTCTTAGTACAATCTCAATTATTGCTCTTGGAGTTGGTACACGGGGAAGGAACAATTTTATTGCACTGATCGACCTTAAATATTGAAAAATACCTTACCCCAGCTCGGCAGACGGAAATTCTACGTTACCCAAAAATGTCGTTATCTCCCGGTCCATTAGTGCTTATTACAGAAATAGTTGCAACGTTAGTAGAAATGATTAATTAATAACAGTCTCAATGAAAACACTTTTTGAATTTCAATCTGTAAAATTTGGAATCAAACATGTAACTGATTATGATAAAAAAAAAGTACCTGCACTTTTTGATATACTCATGCGATTTTTGGTGGCTCGAGAGGAATTGTCTTGCACTATTCTTCAATATTTATTGTGAAATGTGTTTCCGTTGTTTATAATTTCAATAAGGTAGTCTGTTTTACAAATTTGAACCTGAAAAGCTCGTTCGTTAAAACCCTTATGCACCAAAGTTTCGAATAATAATTATTTATAAAAGTATCTATCTCCAAGACATCTCGTTCTTCCAAAGAGATTGCCAACTCGCTACATCAATTTTACTTTTAAATATTTGGGCATTCCATAAAATTATCCAAATTAATAGATAAGCAAAAGTGATTTTCGCCACACCTACACAAATGAACATCTGATGCCTACTCCGTGTATACCTATTTAATATTTATATTTTATCAATAGGTATCACTTTTAATCTGAATTTTTATTGTGTATTGTTGCGAAATTAAAAGAGGGATATTAAGAGATAAGGTGAAATTGATTAAAATTCATTAAATGCTTTCAAGTTGAAAATTAAATTCATTAGTCAGACTTGGTATTTTCATAATAAGTCCCATATTCTGCAATAAAATAATAAACTAATTTCGTAATACTTATTATAAACCCAAACTAAACGATTTTACACCTTACACCTAATCACAGTCCTCAATAATCAATCTTTCAACTTCCGTTTCCATATTTTGATTGTTTTCGTTTTTTTTTGCCTGAAATGATCCCCTACATAGAAGCGTCGTTGTGGTCGTGGTCATCATCCATTTGATAGAAATTTGACGAGGTGTTATTGGCAGTTTCCATTCACATACCTATAATGCTTTGAACAATAATAGATCATGAAAATATTGAATACCAAATAATTATTGTTGACGTCAACTACTATCTAAATAATAACTTAAAACCAGAACGAACGTGCTACTTAGCTCTACAGGGCTTTTCACTTAAAACTCCGCACGTCAATATCTCGGAAACGAATAGGAATATTTGATTTCTGTAAAAAGTAGTCAATGTATGGGGTCGAGTAGTTATTTTTCACAGTTAAAAAAATACGACGCCTACCAAGAGTAAAGCGTCGCGACGCATCGAAAATATCAATCGATTGCAGGGACTTTGAAATTACGCGCATGCAAAAGTACGAGTTATTTATAAACTTCTTTGTAATTCAGTCGAGCTCATTTATTCTACACAGTTTTGTGATATACAGTGTGTCCAAGATAAGGATGTCTATCACGGGGATCTTGGAAACCGTGAGAGATACAAGGTCAGTTAAATGGAGGCAAAGTTGCGTATTTTGATGCTTAACAAAATGCTTAAAAGCCAAAAAATTCCGACTAAGTCCGAAATTATCCGAAAAAAACCAAAATTTTTCAAAATTGTTTTCATTTTTTTCTGACCACATTTGAAGAGATATTTTGAAATGAATGGAACTTCTTCATCGCCACTTTTTGCCCTTTACAAGATAGCGTTATTGAATTGAAGAACCGACGTTTTGTCTATGAGCAGCCATCATCAACTTTGTCTTTTTAAATACGGTCCTGGATTTTTTATGACGGATTTTGAGGGCCTCTTATGTTCCTACGGACGTCATTTTGGCCAACAAAAGAAGACATTCAAAATACTTCTAAACTTACACCACTTACTCTAGTTTTATACAAAATAATGTTCTACTCTAACTTAGATCTATTTTCATTACTTACAAGAACTGGTCTAAAATTTACTGTTTTTGCTACCCTGTCACACGAGATTTTCCGTTTTTCCTTAGCTTTGATCAAAAAAATCTCTAGCACGTTTATGCGATATTTGCAGCCTATATCTTAACTCTTGATAATAAACATCAATATTTTAAATAGGATCAATATTAGTGCTATTCTTTAAAGTATTTGGTAAGTGATTTCGTGTACCGAATACGATTTCAAAAGGCGTAAAGTCATGGTATGTTCCGGTTGTTGTGTTGTAACAAAAACTGTAGATTTTCACCCATTGATCCCAATCCATGATCCCAATCTGTGTGAGTGTCGTTAACAGATACGAGCAGATACATCCTAACAAATTCATTGAGTACGCGGTGATTCCTTTCGCAAGATCCTATAGTTTCATGGTGATACGCTGTTCAAAATGTTTGGCCAATCTGCAATAGTCTACAAACATTTTCCAAAAGTTCATTTTTGTAATCAGTACCCAAATCGCTTCGAAATTCTTTCACCGTACCAAAAGTGAAAAAGAGGTTTTCGACTAACGCTTTAGCAACTGTGATTGCCTCCTTGTTTGAGACTGGTGCAATAATATACTTACATCGTTGATTGTATATCTTTTCAATCAACGCTTACATACATTACATATACATTAACATATTTTGTAAGTTCACATTGCATCGTCACAGCATAAGTATTACCATTAAGCGTTTTTGGAAAAGGACCTATTGAATCTATTCAAACGGCTTTTGAGGCGTTGGAGTGATAACCATTTTTTCCTCATGAGATACCTTACTTATATTTAATTCACATCGTTTTGCGTAATAAGCTACGTCCTAAGACATATTTTCCACCTATTATATTCCGTCCTAATTTTCTTCAACAATCGATTTTTGACCGCAAGTGGATGATCGTGATATTTTTCCATAATTTTAAGTTTTTCGTCTTCATTTTCTGATTTGAGGATCCTCATGAAGTATTATACTTAGATTTTTTAAAATAATTTGACCCAGGCTTTTATTAATTGTGCACATCTTGAAAATAGTATCAGTCGTTTTCAACTTTAGTTTATATAACTTATGCTTACAAGCTTATACCTGTAGCTGGGACAACACTTTTTCTAAAGAAAGGTTGTCCGCATCTTCTGTTCATCTCTGAACTGACCCGTTTTTCCCAGAATTATCCTAGGGCAATCTGGCTTGATATAAAATTTCACGAAGGGAATTTCAATTATTGATGGAAACACTATTAGTACATTCAGAAACTTTTTCAGGTTGATCTGCAGTTCGTTTGTCAATATTTACTGTCGTTATGTTTAGTAATAGAGCACGTAATTGCCAAAACATTAACCGCAGAAGTATACATATCTTTGAGATCACTTATATGTATGTATTCCTGATAGAGCATCTGCTCCGACGTTTTCTTCACCTTTCAGTGTATTTGAAAATCGTATCCCTCTAAGTCGAATCGCATTCGTGTTAGTTTAGACGACGGATTTTCAAGAGAATATAAATAGACCAGATGCTTGTGATCCGATTTGACGGAAAATTTATGTCCTTATAAATATGTTCTAAAATGCTTTATCTGTAGCAGCTAATTCCTGCTCAATTGTTGCCTTATTACTCTCACCTTTAGTAAGTGTCCTCGACGCGTAGGCTATCGGTAGTTCCTTACCATCAAATTCTTGCGACAAAATAACTCCACAAGAAATCTAGAACTATCTGTTATTAAAATAAACTGTTATGTAAAGTCAGGGATTGCAAGATTTGAGGAGAAATAAGACACTTCTTCAATGCTTCGAATGAACTTTGACATTGCGTTTTTCCTAGTCAATTGTTTTAGTGGATTCAGTAGTTTTGGAAAATTATGAATGAATCGACGATTATAATTTAGAAAAGCAATGAATCGTTTAATCTTGTCAACGCTCTTTGGAACAGAATATCTATTATAATGGTGTCATATCTAGATTTGTCGGGTAATACTCCATCACTTGTGATGTCGTGTCCCAAATTTCCGTTCAAAACAATACTTTCTACAAATTTCGAAACCATTTCTCAAATTGGACAGATGGTGATTTATGGAACATCCGATAACTATAATGTCTTCCATGTACAAAAATGCTTCTTCTGGTGTTATGCCCGCAAAAGCAATACTCAATGATTCTTTGCAAGCTTTTTGGACTAGTTTTCATTCCGAAGGGTAACTTTGTAAAACGGTAAGAGCCATTACTTGTACTTAACGCCGTAATATCACGGGAATTTTCTTCCAAGGAAATTTGGTGAAGTCCGGCTTTAAGATCCAAAGTACTGAAAAACTTCGCTCGACCTATCTTATCAAGTATGTCATCAATCCTAGGTCAAGGAAATTTATCTCCCACCAGTTTTTTATCCGAAGACCTATAATCCACAACTAACCGCCATTTCTTGCTTCCAGAAAATGACTTTTTGGGTACCAGTAAGACTGGACTATTATATTCGGATACCGCTGGTTCAATAATTTTATCATTTAACATATTTGTTATTCGAGAATTTATTTCTACTGTCAGTGAATGAGGTGTCCTATAATTTTTGATATACACAGGAGTTGTATCCGCTAGTTTAGTTTTCTGTTCGTAAAAGTTGTTAACTGTAACTTTATCGTACTCTAAGCAAAATATGTCATTAAGTTCCGTACACAAATTATCTCCATTTTCGCATATTCAGGAATTTCGCTATTCAACTCGGTCAACAAACTATTGCGTGGTCAGGGTTGTTATTGTTGTTTCCTATATTGAGCGCCTGGTAGTTATTTACCATAAACGTATAACCATATACGTCTATCTTATTTACATTTTCAGTTCTGACTTCAAGATAGCTGATTACTACACTTTCAGAGTTTGTTTTCAAAATTTTAACCTTCGGACTATAGGATAATGCAATACTTCCAGCTACGAATACTCCCGGTGGCTCCTCTTGATTTAAGACTACCGCGACATGTTTTAACTTTGTAAGCTGATCCAGATGTCTTATTACTTATTCACACCTTGCGGGTAATACATTATTTTTTGAACTATTGTGAATTGGTACCGTCACCTGCTTATTACTTTTGAAAATTGATAAAGACATGGTCCATTCACTATAGTCTAACTTACAATGAAACTTTGCCAAAAAATCTCATCTTGGAATTCCATCAACAGGGACTGGAAAATCGCAATCCATTACGTGAAACTTGTGCTTAAAAAAATAATTTTTTAATGTACAAATCAGTTACAGTTATTTCCAAAGACATGATAGAACATAGAACCTTCAAAACAAAAAGAACACCATGTCAAAGTCTCAAAATAAGATTTCAAGTGAGTCTCTTAAAGATATGGACGATTTTCTGGAACATGATAGAACCGCTGGTTACACCTTTGATTTTGTTGACATTCGCACTGTCTATGATGCGATCGCCGATCTAAGTTGTTTTAAAACGTGAAACAAAAGAGTTATTGAAAGGGTTGATAGGGCTGTGTACACGTGCGTAGAGTTGAAATGATAGACGAGGGAATGTGAATTCGCTTAATTCTAAAATAATACACAACATCTCTTCAAGAAATTACAATCGGTTGGACTTCATGGAGGACATAGAAATTAATAATGAATTGAACATCAATGTCTCTTGTCTTAATACTAAAATTAATCTTAACAGAAACTATATCCCATTACATAGACGACTTCTTCAATAATTTGAAATTTCATTAAAATTATTAAAAAATCATTTTCTATCTTAATTTCTCCTTTTGACTCCATCCTTAAATCTTTTCAAACAGCCCGCCAAATAAATAATTTTCAACAATCTCCGTTACTATTTGCGATTGAGCTCGTCGTAGACCGTCGGTTCATTCTCGTCTCATCTTCCAAATGTAACATAACATCTTCACCTCTAAATAAAGGGGCTACTTGTACCCCCCGTTTTGTCACGTTCTATGTTGTTAAGTTACCATATACACTTCATGTTGTGTGTTTCTATTGTTGTGATGTTCCTGTGCTCCTGACTCAAGTAAGTTTTAAAATATGTTAACATAACCTAATAAATTTTTTTTGATTGTTTTTTTCTTCACCACGTTTTTAATTATATAATTTTACGCCCTTCAGGCTTTTCTAAACTATGTCCCTTACTTCTTTCAGGAGGCACTGAAGATGGCTTAGGCCGAAAGCGCTCTGCATTTAATAATTAATAAAGAATTTACACGGAATATACACATTCCCTCGTCTATCATTTCAAAAGAGTTATTGATTCGATACCTGTCATTTCTCATTACAACACCAAGGTTAGTTGATATGAAAATTTCCTACCAGTCAATTCTAATCAATCATAGGCTTGCATTTTGCTATGTTGCTATGGCAACGACCTAATTTTATCGGAAATTTCCCTGCTCATAATCACTTGACTGAAAGATTAACAAGTGGAAATTTCCCTGGCTTTGCGCATCTGGATGTAGCTCCCATATGATTACAGTGTTGCCGTCCCCACTCTCCTTAACAATCCCAACCCAACCCAACTTTCACTGACAGAGATAAGGCAAACGGCAACACTGTGGTTGGTGCATGGGAGCTACATCCAGCCGCGAGTGCTTGACAGCTGTTAAAGACAATGGCAAATATTTTTGATAAATGATTTATTTTCAACTTCCAATACAAAGTTGCAATGTTATCAATTATGGACAAGATTGGTTATAACTTCCAAATGTTTTATAAAATCCTGATTCCCTTCTTTCTTCCTCAATGGCGAGTAGAGTGAGGAGCCGTTGGTTTCTTCCACTAAATGCGAGGTGAGTCCAGCCGCTACTGTTAAATCTTCTCAAATAGTTTTGGCATGAAATGTTCTTGCCGAATCTCCCACGAGCTCGAATTAAAAACCGGAAATAATTCGAGCTCCGGGGAGATTATAAGTGAAAATACAACACTACATAGTTTGAAAGTGAGAGGTCCACATTGTAAATTTTTATTGATTTCCCAGGGGACCCTGCCGAGGAACTTCCCAGTTTTCCTGGTTCCTGGCTTCCTCATCATAAGTCCCGACAAACCTTTGAGTATTACTACCCCTATTTGATCTATATCCACTAAATGCTATGCTTCTGTGAAAAGTGTCATTATCTTGACGACCAAATGACCTGCTTGAATGTGGCTGATGGTTATTATTATTGTATTGCTGATCACGCTGAAAGTATCTTCCATGTCCCTGATAATTATTATTAGGCACATTGCCTCTGAAAGAACGCCTATTGAGAGGTCTACGTGCGTCATGTGTTAAAGCGTAGTTACTCACGTTGTTATCCTGGTTAATACCGCTACCGCTTCTGGCACACCCTCGCTGATATCTACGCCCTTGTGAGATTAGCCGAAAATTTTTCCATTTCATCAATATACTTAGGCCTATCCTTTTGAAATTGCTTATGATTCAAGAGCTTTGAAGTAACCGCTTGAGAGTTTTCTGTTTTGATTCAAATTATTAACTTTCGTATTATGTCGTTATCGCTCAAGTCTCTGGCTTCACCTGATGGACGAGTTTTTTTGTAAGTTAATGCGTTTTCTTCATGACCTCCAGCATTAGCGTTAAAAGGTATAAGACTGTCTAAAAATGACTGTAATCTATCCGGGGAGCCGTTATATTCGTTTGGTAAGATTTCACTAGTTAAATTGAAAAAATCCATTGCCTTCAGTTCATTAGACATGTATACGTTTGAGTCCGTCACTATTACATCACTCAATAAGTCCGTAGGATGACACATAGATGGCGTTGCTATGTAATAATCCATATGATTTGTAGGACGTACCAACCTTAAAAAGATATCTGTCAAAATTTCATGACAATCCGACGATTAGTTTACAAGTTACAGAGGTTCAAGTGAAGCTACAGTCCGTTTCACGAGGGTTCATACTCACGTCATAGATGACGTCATTACTTGAAAAAAAACGTATGTCGTAGCTAATTCATATAGTTTCAAGAGCGTTCAAATTCTGTATTGAAGCCGAACAAGTATGTTCCAAAATGCTCTCCAGAACACGTTCAGATTTGTTTTCCATTTAGATTTTGGATTCAGGCTGGTCATTGGAAGCGTAGTCGCGTGTATATCCGCCATCCTGATGCGAGCGATCGTTAGACTAGGCAGCTTACAGCGTGCACTGCTTGTGACTCTACCATTAGACTCAACGCTATTCCAGTTCGCTTCTGTTTGTGCATTAAGAGAATCATGTAGAATGAAATTCCAAGATATGTAGTTTTTGAAAAATCCTCACATGGAGGGATTGCAAGCTCGAGAGAGTGAAAAAATACATTGATCCATACATTCGTCCAGTAGAAATATCATTATTGAAAAAAAAAAAATTGCTGAGGAGCTGATCTTTTTGGGGGATACATTCGCCACAATTGTGTGTTTTTGCAAAGGGTTTTTTTCTATTTATAATAGTTCACAAAACGGACTTCTCTTAGTATACTAATAAGCAATCGTTGCTATATAGACACGTTTGAATAAAAAACTAAGAAAGCACCATTATCGCAAAAACCCACAATAGTCGAGTTTTATTCTTATCAGTAGACGTCCCCTCATCACTGGATGAGCATCAACCCACGAGAAATCCGCTAGTCAGCATTTTTTTTATGAATTATTAGGTAAACGAAATTTAATACATCAGTTTGGTGGCCAAAAGTAGATTAACAGCCTAAAACTTGATAAAACTTTGATCCTGCAACAGTTATCAAAGATGTAATGGTGCATTAAAGAACTTGAATCCATTTGTCAGTTCACTAAACCAGCGATTCTTTTCGATTTTCATAGGGTACACAAATTTTCCCTTTCGGATGGTGCTAACCAATTTTTCCAGAACTTACACATTTTTTTTGTAACGTGAACAAAGAGACCTGAACAATATTTTGAATAAAATCGCCATGACCGATCAAATGACATATTGTTTGAACCCTTTTAATGCACCAATAATTTTTTGATAACTGAAGCAGGATGACTTTGTAAAGCTTATTAGCTTAGTAAACGATTATCATATTATATTATATTATAATATCAAAGTTTTATCAAATCTTAGGCATGTGCTGTTTATTCGACCGTGAGTGTATATTTTGATTCTACAGAGTGTATGTATTTTTCCAAGTTTTATGATAGTGTCAAAAAGAAAGCATCAGACTATTGTGTATTTTGAAAATGCGGAGTAAAGGATTTTCCTTGCAAACCGCCTTGATAGCCGTTATTTTAAGTTATAAAAAAATGATAAATTATCAATAATTTTTTTATACCTAACTCATGAAATAACGGCCATTTGAGGGGGAGTGAAAAATGAAAACATTTTTCAGATCAGTTATCAACTGCAAGACATCACTTCCTGCCCAATCATAAGGTGATAAATAAGTCACATTCCTCACTATGGGTGAAGAAAATAATAAACGTAATTTTATTACAAACAAGTACCTACCAGCGGAACATAGATGAGGAGACTGAAATCATGAACATGAACTGAATATAAACTAAAATAATGTCAAATTCTGCCTGCCCAAAATATTCATTCAATAACAATACTAGCCCTTTTTTTCTTTTCTCAACAACGCATGACTGCTCCGATAATCCATCTATCTTTCTGATCTCTGGACTGCAATTGACGTGGATGCCTTGAAGTCCTCATCAATTCTGATTCCATGAGATCTGATCTTTTAAGAGTTGTAATTTCAATTCAAAGGGCATCAGATACTCTCTACAAAAGTTCAGGAGATGGAATAGGAAATGAATAGGTACAAAGAACTAGTTTTATGAAATAACTCACCTCCAAAACTGCCTCAAGTGGTAAAAAAGGTTTTTCAGCATCTCCATCCTTTGTAAAGTAGACCACAAGCTTTTTTATCGTATTTTGTTCACATTCTGAATACCGACAAGGTATTTTATACAACAAAACTGTGACATTGGAGAAGTTAACTGACTTGTGTTTTGACAACAACATTGTTTTGATTAATTACTTGATCACATAACCAAATTTTAGGTTATTATTATTCAGATATGATAGAAATCAGCTGTTGCTCGGCGGCCATTTTGGATTCTAGTAACGACCGATGTTTATTACGTCATTAATTCTGTTTCAGTCTGTTTTTAAACCTCTCCATGAGTTAGAAAAGGAGAGACAATCAATGACGTGAGTACAAACCCTCGTGAAACGGACTATACTTTTGAGTTTTTCAAGATACCCAGACAATGCACCGTGTCACAGGTCGATCGCAACGATGGCCAAATTGCACGAATTGGGCTTCGAATTGCTTTCGCACCCACCGTATTCTCCAGATTTGGCCCCCAGCGACTACTACCAGTTCGCAGACCTGAAAAAAATGCTCGCCGGAAAGAAATTTGGCTCGAATGAAGAGGTGATCGCTGAAAATTTGGCTCGAATGAAGAGGTGATCGCTGAAACACGAATGGTTCTACAAAAAACGTGTCGAAATGCGAGAGTGGCGTTGGACTGATTATATCACTCTTGAAGGAATGTAGATGAATAAGATCGAATTTTGCCAAAAAAATGTGTTTTTCTTGGTTATCCTACGGACTTATTGAGTGTTGTGTTATTTGTTCCGTGTCACTATCTGTAGTGTCGCTTGAATCAGAATCAATCCTGATCACTTCGTCTTCAACTTTTGGGTTGATATACTCAAAACACGTGCTAGGGATTTTATAATCGAGTTCAAGTTCTTGGAAAGATCTAACAGCTCTATGTCTTAGACTTGAAAATAACTTCAAAATTAATCACTGTTCAATATCATTGAGCGACGCGTGTACTTTACTAGCTATGCCTTTAAAATCATTGTGGCAAGTTATTAAGTCTCCAGTGATTTCCTTTCTTGTTTCTACACTCTTAGGTTTAGGTAGCGACTCTTTAAAACACGCTTAGATTCATAAAGAGCACCCTGTCTCAACTTAGAAAGTTTCTTAAATATCAAGTCCCAATGGGAAGACATAAATGGAGTAATTCACTCTTAGAATTATCAATATCGTCCTAACACCCAGCATGTACTAATCTTTACTAACTATACAACACTTGCCGTGAAAAAAAAATGTCCGTAACATAGATACATCTACTTCTATAACTACTTACATACAATATAGACAACCTCCATCATCACTTTCTTCTGTAGTCTGGAATATAATAATACACCACACTTGTTGATGATGTACACATCTTCAGCAGCAGCTACCTGTCTCCTCAACATTATACTTCTGGACAAGTCCCTTTTGCGACTTATTCTTGTGAAAGCTTGCATCAACTTCAAAGCAACCATCGCAATCGCACAAATGGTCAACACACATGATACTACGGTCAACACATACATGAGTACCCTTATATCTGTCGGCATATCCATGTGTTCGCCATCCACAATGAAGTTTGAATTCACCACACCATCAATATCTGTCACCTCAGCGTGTTTCGAATTTTTCGTGCCCATCCTCGTATTCGAACTTAATGCCCATTGGATATAGGTCATTCCTGGCAGAGCTACCACGACTGGTACTGGATGATCCGATAAACTCGCACTACTGACGGGATCGCCATGTAATAATATGATGGGCCGCCATGTGATATATGATGTTGGATGAGGCTTTCTGATCATTGACTAAACTTTGGTTGATTGAAAAGGAAAGTCTTCAAGCCGGAATATCGTATATTGACCACAGTAAGACAGTCAAGGACCGGACCAACATGGTCCGCCCTTCAACGACACTTGCTTTATCTCTAGATGATGTTAGGTCTATGGAGGTCAATAATATTTTGTATGGTTCTTGACCCGTGATGACGGTGCCTTGTCAGCATGCATATTCAGCTTGTTTAGATATTACACAAATGTTGATTGAACAACTACAAACTGATATACAGGGTGGCACTACAGGAGTACTGGATCCATCGATACCAAAAAAAAAAATGTAATTTCAGTCTGTTATGTAGCAGCACAAGAACTGAACTTTCCAAGTACTCACCCAGTTAGTTCATAATTTTTCGAAATTCTCCTCTTCTCAAAAAAATATATGTTCAGTACTAACCATGACACGTATTAAAATCTGAATCACTTCAAGAAAGAAAAATAATTGTTTTGTTATGTTCGTATGATATGGTTGATATGGATCACAATTATTGACACATCTACTAAAAACCATTCAACAATATGCCAACAAATACTATTTTAAAGCATCATGCAAAATTCAAGTGAAAAGCGTTAAACTGTTGCAAATTAAACCAACGTGAAGGAATTAAATTGAATTTTTCCTCACAGAGCAATTATTTGACTTGACTTGACTAAGGATACAATTCACATTTAGACTTGCGGATATGAGATCCTGGGGAACTTTTCTTAAACTCTCTAATGGATTTGGTCTATTTATTCGACAGCGAGTTTCTATTTCAGGGTTTAGCTGGCACCTAATCAGGAAATTCTTTTTAAATAAGTTTGCACGCGAAGGCTTCCAATTTTGATCCTAACGATATTAGAATGACCTCTGAAATATAAGGTTGGTCAACAGATATGAAAGTAGATTACTTTAATTCAAGACTTATTTACTTCAGCCACTAAAAAGTTAAAAAAGCATTGGAATCTATGTTCACCTTGGAGGAAGTGTGATAATTTCTCATTAAATATTATCAAAATGATTGAGAACCTACTTTATATAAACAAACAAGGCGCTTATGGCAATTTTGTCGACTCTTAGCTAAGTAAGTACGCTGCTTCAAATACAAATAATTTTTGAGTTGAGTTACTACTTGTGTGCGCTGCATAGCCGGTTAACCGGAGTACCGCCGCGCCGCCCATAACATCCAGTAGAAGTCTGGTAAAGGGGTTGTGGAGACAGTATCTTCATCTATTGGTGGTATAAATCACTTTGGACCGATTCGAATTCTATACGTCCCTGCAAAATGAATATCCTTGAAGGTTTTGTTTGTCTGGACATTTTTAAAAATTATTATTATTAGTCACCGCAAGTCAAGCTGTACCCAACAAAACATGTCTGCAAGAGAAGACTGAAATCAACTTAGAACATAGAACCCACTAGAACTAGCGTACACCCTAGATTCTGGGCAAATTGTTTGTCACTATCATAAACATGTTATTATTTACATCTCGTCCATTGAATTCGTTCAAAGTTCGTTCAACGTTGCCTTGTTGCAAATAAAAAGCACTCAGAATTTTCACTTTGAATCAAAAGGGATTAACCAGTGTATTAACGAGGATATGTTTTGATTTTTTATTTGTTTCAATATCGTTGATGTTATAGGACAGTTATAGTTTACTGATTATTGATAAGTTTTGTTCACATGAATCAGCTGTTCCGCCTTCAAAAATATTGAATTTTGAACAAGCCGACAACAGTGTTCCAAGGGAGCTACAGGCTATGATTGGTTAAAATGACTATCAGCTGTGATTGGTTGATCTCAAATAGGCATTTTTGTCGTGTTGCCAGATGTATTTCGTTACATCGTGTCTACATAAGTACAGTCTGTTCATGGCTTTCCTGCGGTCACGTCACAGTATTTGACGTTTGGCAGTATATCGTAGATTGATCGCTCCACATGTGAAATTTGTCAAATTGATCTGAAACACCCTCGTCCAGACGTACGTGATTTTTTTTTCAATGTGTAAGAGAGAGACGGAAAAGTATGACGTAACCGCAAGAAAGCCGTGAACAAACAGTAACTAAGGTTCACGGAAAAATATGGGTCTCATTGAAAATGTTTTATTATCACTAGTGATCTAAAAATGTACATATCATATAATTGGTAACTACCGGAGATGCACTCATGGAGTATAGAGTATTTTTAATTAGAATAAAAATTCCCTGAATACAAGGTAGCTACTTATTAAATTTGCAGTTTGGCAAACTCGCAAGAATTCTCGCAAGAATTCCTCCCTCCCATCAATGTATAAACATGTGACACACAAAGAGTCGTCGGGCTATATATCTAGTTGTTGGAAAATTATTGGAGATCAACTATCATGGAAAAATGTCCATAGGTACACCATTGATGAGGCCATTTCAGGATTGGAATGACTTTGTCTCTTGAGGATCGCTTCATACTGTACATACATAATATCTAATATTTCATGCTTTTTATCTATACAGGGTGGTCCATTTAACTTGAGAAAGCCCGATACCTATTATAACAAACGGTAAGTAGGTATTCAGAGAGAGCCAAAATAGAAAAAGAAGACAAGCGTTTGAAGGTTCTTTCAAGGTCATCGATGTTTTTCTTTTAATCAAAACATATCTTTTTTATTAAAAATTCTGCTTGTTCTCTACATTCTTTAATGAAACTTCAAGTTTATTTATAAAAATGATAAAGTTTATACCGCAGTCGAAATGGTCGGAACTGTGGCTGTACCTCGACAATGAAAGACCTACACTCTATTCACAACCAAAAGTCACGTGATCAAACAAAGGGAATCGATTGATAGATCACGTGAGATGAATCAATAACACATGTGATCAGTTCAATCGTTTCTCTATGTCTAATCACGTGAAGTTTGTTTACTTTTGGTGACTTTTGGTTTTGAATAGAGTGTAGATGTTTGGGGAAAAAATCTCCATGTAAGTAAAATGGGCAAGAGAAATGACTGGAGACTATTTAGAAGTTTGTTATTATTTGACAGCTAGGGAGCGTAACTGCCTTTAGTCATTATAAAATTACCTTATACATGTTATCAGTAACAGGTCTTTACAAAATCATACCACATAATGTCCCTGATATCAAAATAACCCGATTCAAAACAAATTATACCTTATTCCAAAATTGCTTCGTTCCTAGAAACAGGATGGCAAAGTTAAAAAATAAGAATCGAATTTTTCAAATTGTCTGAACAATATTTAAGGTATTGCTTTAAAGATTAGTACTAGAACGTTTTTTGGAATGCCAAACCTGAAGATGAATACCTTTTCATTGTGATCGTTAGAGGGTGCTGCACACTGCACTTCTGATGGTTTAAAATAGCCATAACTTTTTAACCAGTGTGGATTTTAATTTTTTTTGTCATGAGAATCATTCATTACGTATTTTTAGGCAAAAAAATGTGCTCTTGCTACAACTCGCTAAAGTGATCCGTTTCCTAGATATTTTGATTCTTGATGTTCGATGCGGCACCGGAATATTCAAATTACTTTGAATTAAAAAAAACTGTTGTTATCTTTGAGGCTGAAATCTGGTCAGTGAATCAGTGATATTTGAATTTTATACCTTGACATAGCTTTATGAGGCAAAAAACCATATAAAAATTGAGATTATCACCGGTCCACGTCCAAGCCCATGGATTGATATTTATCCACTGATTGGTTTTAGATCAGGGTATTTCTCTTGATTTTGATGTGGTTTTCTTGTCCCATAAAGCTATAGCAACCTACAAAATCAAAATACTACCAATTCACTGACCAAATTTTATCCTAGAAGTGAAAGTAATTTGAATATTCTGGCGCGGCATCGAATACCAAAATAACTCGAAACCGACTTACTCCAGCGGATTATAACAAAAGTACCTTTTTTGCTTAAAAATATCGAGAAGCTCATTCCCTTTGGAAAAAAAAGTATAATGAGAACAAAGTTATGGTCAATGTAAACCATTAGAAGAAGAGTGTGCAGTGCCCTTTAACGGCCACAATGCAAGGGTGTCCATAATAGGGTTTCGCATCTCAAAAAACCCTCGGGTACCAATTTTCAAAGTAATACGTTGAAAAATGTCTACACATTTTGAAAAATTCGATTTTCATTGTTTCACTTCACCACCCTGTATCCAAGAAACGGAGCAATTTCAAAATGAGGTAAGTTGCTTTGAATCGGCTCATTTTAACGTCAGGAACATGTGGTAGGATTTTGTAAAGACCTTTTACAGAACGGTTCAGAAGATATTGGAATTTGAATATTATCACGACAGCTACAAAAAATGACATACAGCAGAGATGATCGGGTAACACCCAAGCCTTGAGATGGCGGTTACAAAGTTATAGCTCATCGTGAATCTCTCCGAGACAGCGTCAATTTTATGTTTCATTATAGCAGTTACCTCACACTACACGTACTCTTTATCGACTTCAAGCAGGCATACGACTTTATTTCTCGAGATAAGCTATACGAAGCGTTACATAAACTAGCGATACCCAGAAAACTAACTAGACTCATCAAAGCAACCCTCGACCATGTATTTATAAGAGTCTTGGTAGAGGGTAGCCTTTCAGAAGGGTTCGTGGGGAGAAGAGGATTAAAACAGGGGACCCCCTTTCTATAGTTCTCTTCAATCTTGTACTGTAAACTATTATCAGGGAAGCAGGAGTATTGTCCAAAGGTCTGATATACCATAAAAGGCATCAGATTCATGCATATGCCGACGACATAGCTCTGTTATCAAGATCACTTGAAGAACTAGAACGTGCTTTCAACAAACTCGAAAGGGAGGCAAGCAAATACGGACTACTAGTGAACAACGAGAAAACTAAATATATGTGTATGGGCCAAGGCGGAGATGAGCCACCGGACAGTGCCCCCTTCATAACAAGAAGTGGTATGTACAGTTTTGAAAGTGTCAACGTTTTTTATTACCAAGGAGTGTTGCTGACGAGCGAGTGCGATGAAACACCAGAAATCGACAGACGTTTGACTAGAGGCAGCCAAGCAGCCGGGGCGCTACAAAACTTGCTAAAATCAAAAGAAATATCAAGAGGTGCAAAAGTAAGACTCTATAGCACAGTGATCAGACCAACAATTCTATACGGGTGTGAATCTTGGGTTCTTACGAAGAAAAATGAAATGAGGTTAAAAATATGGGAGAGAAAAATTCTGCGTAGAATATCCGGGGGCCAGAAATTAGAAAACGGGTTGTGGCGACGAAGAACCAACAAGGAGCTGGAGGAAATTTTTACAAAGTCTGACATAGTTCAGCACGTGAAAGCTCAACGAGTCAGATGTCTGGGCCATGTTACCCGTATGGAAGAGGGGAGAATAACGAAGAGAGCGCTCATGGAAGGAGTGGGAGCAAAAAGAAGGAGGGGAAGACCCAGAAAAAGATGGATAGATGCGGTCAAATCTGACCTCAGGAAAGTAGGAGTGGAGATGTGGAGGGAAGTCGCTACGGACAGAGACGGATTGGGACATATAGTGCGGAGGGTAGAAGAATACGAAGAAGAATAATTGAGTGACGATACCTGAGACTTCCCTATATATCTTGATTGTAATGAAAAATATGGATTTGAAAAGGCAGGGGCCTAAAAGGCCTGCAGTCCTGTAATATATATATATATAAAGCAGTAACGCCCCCTAGCGGTCGAATTACGAGCTTCAAAATAACCTCCAGTTATTTCTCTTGCCCACTTTACTGATAGTGATTTTTTTCCCAAACCTCTAGGTCTAATTGCCGTTATACAGCTTGGTATAAGTGGTATATTATGTGTTGTATTGTTTATTGTTCATATTATATCCAGTACTATATCGATAACTTTAGTTGTAATTTTGTTATGTTTGACGCATCAAATCATTTTTATATTGAATTTGAGTACTAATTCTCTCAAAGAAATAAGATTGGTTCATGTGAAAAAGTGAGACCGACAATCATCAACTTGAAAGTAAGTAGAAACGTCTGACGACTCGACGTGGGATTTTGAGTGCGTGTTTTGCTGAGTCAAAGGGCTCATGTGTTTATTGTCGTTTGATCTCTACTTTTAAAAATGTTATGAGAGAAAGAGTATGCCTTATTCGAGTCAATGAAGTAGTTTTTTTAAAGGATAATAATATGACGTTATCATGTCAGCCTCACGAGTTCCCCAATAGCAAATTTTTTGCTCTTGGTGAAAACGAAGTTTATGAATCACTAAATCAAAAATCTCTTTTAATCGTTTTGCACATCATACATAACCTGAATGCTAGAGATCTGCACTGAAGCATACTTTGTCCAAGCTGTGATATTCATTCAATTTTGCAAAATTGCCAATCATTCTAAGTCGGAAGTACTGACCATGCAACACAACTTTATATTCCATATAGTGGGTATTTAATAACGTGGTAGTTAACAGATATACTTTTTGGGATTTATTCTGTTTGTAAACCTAATGTTGGGGAGCTCATAAATTTCGTCATCACCACTCGATTATAATTCCATATAACGCTAATGTCTGGTCTTCTATAGTCTTCCACATATTACAAGTTTATAGCGATAGTTGACCTATTTTTACAATCCAATTATTGGACTTCTCTAACGGTCGTTAATGTCAAGTATTGACTCTAAGAAGAGGCACATAGTGGAGTTCAACACATTTTCATCGCCGAGCATCAACTGCATATACATAAATTCTCCCTCATGTTTTCAATAATAACTATTACTAGCTGGAAAACCCGGGACTCCGCTCGCCTGTGTTAGCTAATGAACAGGGTGAGTCTGAAAATCCTGCAAATTTTGTCATGGTGAATATGGTAGGATAATCGCTTTTTGTGAATGAGCAAGTGTCCGCAAACGTCTCGTCAAGAAAATGCCCAGGAAAATACAGTGTTGAAAGCTGAGAAAAATTTCGATTTTTTGTCTGTAGATCCGGGGTTCTTAAGCATGCTCTTGAGAAATTCGTTTGAGTTGTTGCTTTTCCAGGACCGGACCTAGAGTGACTCATATTTCTTTTAACGGAAAAAAAGTGGTACGCGGCCAAGTTTTGACAAAGTAAAAACCATTTTTTGATTCCCCGTGCAATTTGGAGCAAAAAAGGTAACGTGAGTTTTTCTTCTTCGATGCCTTTTTATAGCAACTGCTCAAAGTGTTGAGCTTTGTTGCTTGAAAAAAAGGAAAATTCTAAACAGTTTGCTAAAATCGCTTGCAAGGTTTAATTTACAGACAAAAAAATCGAAATTATTATTCCGATTATTATTACTTTTTTATCGAAACGTTTGCGGACACATGTTCATTCACAAGAAGTGATTATCCTAGCATTCTTTATTCACCATGTCAAAAGGCGCAGGATTTTCAGACCGACCCTATAACAAACTTTCGATTCAATACTTTTTATGAAACAAAATGTTAATATGTATACTACGAATAATAATATGTTCTCACAAATTTATCTTATACAATATCATTATAATACTCGCCGTTTCTCATTATTTACTTCCACCACACAACGCTAATATTTATTTAATGTGAACGCGGCTTGATGTTTTCTACGTACCAATAGAGCATACCTCAAGGCATACTGTCATTGTCATTGATTCAAAGGAAATGAAAAATGATGACATTTAACCAACAAATTTGAATATAAATCCTTATTTCTGAAAATCAGTTATGAGTTGACGAATAAAACCATCCCCTTGGACTATTCTCTGATTAAACGGATGAGTCTGCAAATTTTCACGCAATTTCATTCTGCGATTCTTGAGTTATTAGAACACAAACACAGACATTTCTATTTCTATATAGTAGATTATAGACAATGCTAGGATATATTTTATACGAGGTGAACCTAGAGAATTCACCTACTTACTACCACGGTTTTCTCAATCAACCGTACTACAACACCACTAGATACACCATTATATTTTTACCTTGAGACCAAAAGTTTCACGGTTTTTTGCCCAAAAATATTCAGAAATGGAGGTGACCGATAATAGCTACCCATAGGCCAGCTTTATTTCCTGTGGGAATATCAAATCTCGCAGGAAAGAACGCCGCGCGCCGATAATGAGAAATGAGATGATAAATGCACATTCTCTGACAGGACAAATCAGCGTTTTTTCAGGATAAAGCAACAGGAGTACATTCCTCTCAGATGACTCACCAACTCTCGTCTCTCTCGTTATGGCCACTGAGCGGATAATTTTCTCCCCAAAAATGTGATGACAGATTGGAAGGAAAGATTGACAGGAAAAGAATGTCGCGGTATAGAACGTTGGTCTGTGGGATCCCTATCTTTCTCGTCAAAATGTACCGACGTTCAATTCTGACAAGACTGTTACCTTACCCGTACACCAGCGTTCTTCGCTGTGGAGATCTCGAATCCCACAGCAAAATATGAGATGACGCTAACAGGTCGAGAAGAAAGAGGGCACGAGAACATTTTGTGTTGCTGCGTGATGGAATGTGCATTATCTTTTCAATATTTCGAAAGAAGAAAATCAGGAGATAGAATGTCAGTAATAAACGCTGTATATGGGGTAGGTACTGATGGTTGCTCGGTTCGTAAGCTTTTTCAAAAATTCCGAAATTTGGTATGTTTGGTTTCATTTTTTCGACTTCAACCGTTGATTGAATAAAAGAACTTAAACATTGGGTAGGTACTGATGGTTGCTCGGTTCGTAAGCTTTTTCAAAAATTCCGAAATTTGGTATGTTTGGTATCATTTTTTCGACTTCAACCGTTGATTGAATAAAAGAACTTAATCATTGGGTAGAAATTTCTTCTAGTACATTTTTTTATATAAAGGGTCAAAGGTATAGGGTGACATGTCATCAAGTGGATAACAGGAAAATCAAGAAATGCATCTACAATAATTAATATTGTAGGACTATGAAAGCCAGCTTTGTATTTGAAATAAGCAAGTTGATGATGAGCCTCGAATAATGGAAGATCCGTATCGGCGCGAAATTCCGAGTACATATTCTTGTAAAGGCAAACAACAATAATATACTGATGAAACTGACATGGGACATACGTTTTTGGCTTAAATATCTACGAGTAAAGGTACCCTCAGACTGGGGCGAATATTCGCGGTGACATTTGGCGCGGCGAATTTTTTGACACTTCATGTCACATTCTACATGCAAAAGTGTCAAAATAAATGTCAAAAATCAGAGAAAATTCGCCGCGGCAAAAGTTGCCGCGAATATTCGCATCAGTCTGGGAAAGCCTCAACGTATGGTCTGTGTTAAAAATTATGTTATTATCGAACATTGTTATTATCGGCGACCCGAAAAGGTGTGTGTTTTTTTTTTAAATATAGTTGTCAGTGGACTTTTGAAAAACGATATACCTGAACTTGAATTCATATTCAATTCTTTTTAGCTGTTCAATATTTGTTACGAGTCTCAATAAATACGTTACGAACCAGCCCGGAGTTTAAATCCAACGTAAACATCAAAATTTGGTGCCGAAACCAGGGAACTATTGAGACTAATTTTGATGGACAAATCAAGAAACGATAAAAGTGAATATGGATCTAGCTTTGAGGAAAACGGGAAAACGTATCGAATGCAATTGACGAAACTTATTAACAACGCCTTAACGCTGACGATATTGTGAAAATGGATGAAATTGATTCGAACAGAGATACCTGTATGAAGACAATACAAAATCTGCCAACGAACGCCTTCATCTCAGTTTCAAAAACAAAGAACTGGATAGTGAATCTATGAAGATATTGGAATATGACGACAATGCTGTCGAGGCCATTGCCAGGCTTGAGAATCACAGCAGAGAAATACAGTCCCTAACGAGAACCTCTGGTGATGGAAATGATCAGGAGCATCAACTGCAACGTAGTGGATTTCATACAGTTGGTAATGATGGTCGCAACGAACAAAATAACCTGGGCAAATTTAAGGTAAGATTACCAAAACTAGATATTTCCAAGTTTGATGGCGAAATAGCATCCTGGCCAGCATTTTGGAAACAGTATCTTCCTCCGATACACGAGGATAGTGATTTGGACTATTCAGCTAAATTCGCTTATTTGAAATCATTTTTAACGGGAAAAGCTGCAAAGACGATTCTCGTATCAAGATGCTATTGAACTATTACGAAATGAATATGCCAATACCGAACGAATTGTGGTCAACTATATTTTTATATTCAAAAACGTCTATCATCAATACCACGAGTGAAACATGATAGAGACATAAGTGCCTTACGAAAACTTTAAAATACAGCTTTAATAGTGACGACAGCATCAACAACACTTGGTATATCGCCAGATCAATATGGACTTTTTGTTAAATCTATTTTACTTGAAGCTATAAGGTGTTATGTGGCTATACCGTACAATTTAAGAATTTATTATAACAAACGAAAGATAATGGACGATGAGTCGGACGATAATGCACCGACACCCTGTGCAAATCTGAGAAGTTCAACGAAAAACGTCGTAAACTATAGTGAACAGATTATTGTCATTTATCAAAGTGGAAATGGATTCAGTGGAGCAGGCAAGAAGTGTTAACGAATGCGCAAATCGCGGAGACTTTAATAGAGACAAATATAAGCATAATTATCGTCTTAAATATAAAAATAAAGATTCAGAATTTACCGCATCGGGATTGTTGACAAATGCAAACGAAAGTTCTTCATTTTGTTAAGCCAAAAACCATGCAACTAAGGATTGCAACAGTTCCATGAATATTAACGATAAGAAGAATCTTTTAAAACAAAACCGAAGATGTTTTAGATGCCTTGAGCCTAATTATGACTCAAAATTTTGTAAATCAAATGTATTTTGTTTCATGTGCAAAAATAGACATGTTTAATCGATTTGCGATCCACAATTTGAAAGACCAGCTATACAAGATTTGCCGGACCTTCCAAATCATCAACGACCTTGATAGCGAACGAAGAAATTGATAATGTGTACTTGAAGACAGCATGTGCATTTATGTTATCCTCCAATAATGAACATCGATTGTCAGTCCGTATTATCATTGATGGAGGCAGTCAACTCACTTTTGTCAAAGAAAGTTTGTCTCGCAGCTCGGTCTACCCATCGTTGATAAACATAAAATTGCAATACAGTCATTTGGAAAAGAAACCCGTGCACCAGCCAGACTCTCTAATAAGGTTCTAATAACAAAGTCAATATAACAACGAAATCATAGAACTATGGCCATAGAGGTACCTGAAACATGTTTTGATTCATTGAAGCCACCATCACTGAACGATCCGATTATCCGAGACTTCTCATGGATCGAAGTATCAACTAGCGGATTCAGCTGTCCTAGTTTGAGTCGATAACTACTGGAAATTAGTTCCAGAAGAGACTTATCGCCTTTCGGAAAATCTGACAGCCATAGATTGAAAATTGGGATGGACTTTGCTTGGATCCAGACACAACAACATAACATCGGACTTTATGGTGAATTTCAGTTTGGCTACAGTACTTAACGTTCAGTCTGAAATTGAGGAGATCGACATCAAAAATTTTGGTCTCTGGAAACCATTCGAATAAATACAAACGAAAAAAGCAACGACAACTTCACGTTGAAATTTATGAAGAACAATATATTCTCAAACGAAGAAGTTTGAAGTTTCACAAAATTGGACTCAAACTACTTTAGTGCGGATAAGAAACTGAACTTACGAATTGATAAGTAATGAAAAATTATGCGAATATGACAAGGCAAATCCGGAATATGTAGTGGCTGATTGCGCTGAAAAGGCATCGGAAAAAATATTCAACGAGCGTACCTACTATATGCCACACCGGCATGTATATCGAGATGATAAAGACACTACCAAAATTCGCGTTGTTTTTGATGCCTCGTTTCATGGGCTTGGACTACTGTCATTGAACTAGCAATTATTTTCTGGAGAAAACCTTGTTACAGATTTAATACGCATTCTATTGAACTTTGGACTCGGTTCAATAGACCTAATTGCGAATATCGCCCAAGCAATACACGACCATATATTATGGTTGAATATACGTATATTCAACCATATTTTTGAAAATTTTTGGTTTGGTATAATAATTAAATTACGATATGCCTCTCATACACGTTTCTTCCAACGTGTAATAAATGGTATGTCCATTGACCTCTAAATGTCTTTTCATTACAAATAGGTTGAGAAAAAAGGGTACTGGATGTACTCATTTTTTAATTCATTGGACAAATCTTACTAAAATTTATCGGCTGATCACGTTTGCACAGTGTGTTGTAGATGTTTCCAATAGTATATTTTTATTCTAAAGCAATGTTTATTTATTGTATAAAAACCACGCATGGTAATCAACGTGTATGATATCCAATACAATTTGGGACGCCGATAGTTGGTATCGTAGGGGTTATCCGTTCCTCAGAGCCAATCAGGTTTTCGGAGATTTATCACGTGATGATGAACGCGATGGATTTTCCATCTATAGCTTCACTTTCTTGGTCAGCCGGCTTGTATGTACGTGTATAGTGATAATCTACTATTGATGTTTGCTGGATAACTGTTATTTTCGGTATTTTCGACGATTTTGCCACTTGTTCAAAGCGTTACCAGTTGAAATATTATTATATTGTGCTTGATTGGGTGTTCTCTCCAATGGACATCGGATTGTTTCGAATTGAATAGCTGGGTAAGTACCGTCACTTGCCTATCCAGCTATTTTCCTATTAATTTTTTTGAAAACACCCTTTTTTAAATCCATTGGTGATATTCAATAGATCAGGAAAAATAGTTTATATTCATGAATTTTCTTTATGTCAGTGTAGTGTACCCTGACAGTTTATTTTCCTTTCCAGAGTTCTCCAAATATATTTTAATGGAGAGGAACGGTTCAACCCTAGGAGGGCCCCAGAAAAAACAATTGTGACAAGGGACAAGCATGCCAGTACAGGACTGATGGTTGAAACCGTCGCAACATATAGTTATCAAAATGTCTTGAATATTTCATAACTTTGTTGAAAAATAAAAATGTGGATGAGTATGCTCATTGTTTGATTGGATGCATATTAACAATTATTCAACAATTTCAATAAACGTTGCTATTTCAAATATCGTAGCTGATACTTCAACGTTTCCTCCATAGTAAGCATAAACGTGTTGTAAATTCGTTGTACAAACATATATCGTACACGTATAATACTCCTGTCTCATAAACGTGTATAGTTTGAAGATCATATCCTATAAGTAAACGTTTACTGGGTGGACATTTTATCGTTTATTTAACGTTGATTCTCAACCAAAAATATACACCTAGTATAAACCAAAAATAAACGTTTATTCAACTATTGTGTGTTACTTGGGCGAGAAGGCATTTCTGCAGACAGGCATAGCAGAGCAAGACAGAGACTCACATCGATTCATATTATGCCATTTACGAAAACCCACGATCTGTATCAGAATTACCCAGTTCACAGATATATCGAATGAATGAGTCACCTTTGGTGTGACAAGTCCATTTATTCTAGAAGTTACTTTACGTAAGCATTGTTTGGGCAATCATTTCATGTTGATGATTTTGTGATTTCTATAAATACGTTCGAGGCATCTGATAATATATTTAACGAAGCGAAAATGATATTAGGACATGAACTCGAAAATGGAGCTCAAATGATAAAGTGATGAATAAATTATTTGATGATCCAATACAATCCAAACAATGCAAAAAAGTGTTGCGAATTTTATGGCATACATCCACAGATGAGCTTGCAGTTAACATCAACTTTATAACGAACGTAGACTACAGTAACGTACAAACGGAATATAATGAAATCCGTCGCAAAAATCTTTGATTCATTTGGAACCCTTGGTCCATTCACTGTCAGTGTGAAAATTTCGCTTCAGAACTTGTGGAAGGAGAAGTAATCATGGGACGCGGTGATACTTAAAGACTTAAGTTTGAAATTGATGAAATGGTATTCTGGAATCAACACAATGTCAAATTTCCAGATTCCTAGACTAGCTTTATGTGATAAATCGAATAAGGTCGAACTTCATATTTTTATTTTGGACCTTGAATTTGTCTGCCGAGAGTGCCGTGTTTCAATTGTGAAACTCAAATTAGATCCTCAACAAAATAAAAGGAGTTGCGAAATTGAAATGCAGCACTTTCGATGACCAATTTTGAAATTAACATCAGTATACTTTATTTTTATGGTTGCCAAAAACAGTCGCTGCACATTGATGTGAGTCGTGCCATGCTGCCTAACTATTCGGGATGAAACCGGTATAAGGAAGGCACTACTCACATGGATGTAACTCTAGACATTTATTACGGTTCTGTACCAACCTTTCCGCTTAGCCAAAATGTCAGTCAGGGTGACATTGAAATATCGGCCTTTAGTATCCTCCACGTCGTAATGCATATCTTGTTTTTGTCTTATACCAGGTCCAACATGATGGTTTTAATTTTTATTCCCGGAAACCAAACAAGATACGAAAAAAACTCAACGGCAAAAAAAGTTTTATTTCTAGTTGCTTTATTGAAAAAAATAATAAAAATTGCAAAAAATGTACTTAGCGTAATTTTTGGTTCAAAAACCTAACCGACTTGCCCTATGGGCACGCCCTTGGAATCACTGGATGAACTGTGATAGGTTCAAAGAATACTTGTTAAGTTTTTAAATAAACTGAAAATTTAATTCAAATTGGTCAAATCGAAGCATTTCCGGACATGTTTATAAGAACTTTTTTCTTTTTTTTTATAAGTTCTATTATCACCTCCCATAATAACTGTCGACAATCTACATTGGAGTGGAAGTATTAAACACGGCGTTGGAAAATGATTTCTCCCCAAATTTTATTTTCCGAAAAATATTTTATGTAGATTTTTGTAGATATGCGTACTTGTCTTTCACTCTAGAAAAGTCTATCGGGTATTGATAGAACAACTTTTATGTAATCTTGAATATTTTTTTTAGTCCACGAAATTCACAAGCATAGCACTACACAGATGGTCATAATGACCTATTATATAATCATATAAGACGAGGGTCTTTTTGGTCCGTTTTTTGATATTTTCTGTGTACTTTTAACTGAGACACCCTGTATTAAGAAAATATCGATCTTGAATGTAGTGAACTCTTGATTAATTACCACAAATGAGATTCCAATTCTTGTTCAACCAATGGTATAAGAATACTACATTCCTGAAACTATCACGTTCACAATCTTGCGGTGTATGATACCCCGTTGATGGAAATTCCCGTAGGATCATGAACAGGGTATAGTTTGCAGATTCATCATCTTTGATTGTGACTTGGTATAATTGAGGACTCGCCGTCGATTCTAACAGTACTGACCGTCTAGGCTCTGGGTCTAGTCAGTAGTGCAAAATTATTCCCTCTCTACTGATGATTAACTATTGTACCATTTTAATTTTGTAAATTGGTGGTCAAATTATGATGGATGATACATACCATTGTATAAATATACAATGATGATACTTGAGTTTTGCGTATCTTGATAAAGGTTCAGATTCGGCTTGTTTTTATGTTTTAGCAAAGTTGTAGTATTTTTTCTCATATATTTGAAATCAGGAAAAATTTCTATCGACACATGGGATAAATTACAGTCTCATTCAAAAAAAATAAAAAGTCTATTTTTTTTTGAGCTCTGATGCTCAATTGTTTTTTCTGATAACAAATACTGATAATTCAGAAAAAGTACCACAACTTTGCTAATTTGAACCACGCTCTCAAGGGTCAATATTAACGAAGATAGCTATTGTCCAAAATATACGTGATCATCCTGTACATTAAAATACAGGGTGTATTATAAGTTGGGGTTTTCCTTTCAAGATAATACAGGACTTTTGATAAAAAAAGCAAAATTACCTTATAACATTTTCTAAGAAATTCAAAAGTGAAGGTTTTATGTTGCTAAATAAAAAAATCAAAAAAGTTTCTGTACAAGAGGAAATTCTAACAGAAAGTGTACTAAATCTGATAGATAATGGAAATGCAAAATCATCAGTCAAATGTTAAGTCTAAAGAAATTGTTCAAAATTGTCGCACAGGGATTTGTTTTTTCATTTATCGACGTAATCTATAGCACCAACTTAAAATACACCCTATATACTATTAGAAAAAATAAATAAATAGAATAAAAAGTGATTTTTACATGATCACAATGATTAATACTCTCTTCAACAAGTGTGAAAAGCTCATATTATGACAATTAGTTTTTGTATTCTGCATTTTCACGCCCATCACATACTCATTTTCTTCATTATGTAAAATTCTTATTTATTTATTTATTTATTTATTTATTCACTTACAAACACAAAACAAGTTTTGTAGTTACATGTAAGGACTAGTGAATCTAATAAATATTAACAATACAGATAACAACAAACAAACAAAATTACTAATATAACGACATACTTAACATGTATATATAAAACAAGATCTAAATGGTATTTGTAGGAAAGAGCCCTCGAATGTACTTGACACTACAATTGAAAAAATCGATTTCATTGTTTAATGCTAAGTAATTGCACTTAAGCAGCATGAAATTCAGTGGTGAACAATCGAAATGGCTAGTAAAAAATATGCTCTTATTAATAATCCTAAGGTTGATTTTTGGAACTAATAGTTTAATTTGATTGACCAATTCAAAATCCGTGTACTTAATATGATTCAAGATATAGTATATGTATAAAACCATGTGCATTACTCGTCTGTCGTCCAGCCTAGCAAAACCAAAAGACTGAAGCATGCTCCGATACGATATCATGTAAGGGTATGCATTGAATTTTCTTAAATAGAGGAATCTAAGAAATCTCTTTTGTACCTTCTCAATTAAATTACTTTTTGATGAGGCTCTGGGTGCCCAAACAACAGATGCATACTCCAACAATGGTCTTACTAAAGCATTGTACAGTTTGACAAGAGTATTTACGTCTTTAAAGAGCTTAGCACTCCTTATGACAAAACCAAGCACTTTAAATGCTTTATTAACTATGGATTCGTAGTGACCATCAAACCTAAAGTTAGATTGAAACAACACACCAAGGTCTTTAACTTCACTCGATCGGTTTAATTCAGTGTTACCCAAAAAATACGAAAAATATCCTACATTGACTTTCCTAGAGTATGTTATAACACAGCACTTATCAACATTAAGTGTCATTCTATTTTGAGAAAACCAAGTCGTCATGGACTGCAGGTCTTGCTGTAGAAGTAAATTATCTTGCTTTGAAGAAATCGTCTTGAAAATTTTGAAGTCATCAGCAAACAGTAAACTTGATGAGTGAGATATACACTTAGGAAGATCATTGATAAAAATGAGAAAAAGCATTGGTCCAAGATTACTGCCCTGCGGCACCCCTGATGTAATAGGAAACATCTCGGACAATGACTGACCAACTTTCACTCTCAGATATCTATCAGCGAGATAGGACTTAAAAAAATTTGCAGCGTTAGGAGAAAAATCAAATTGACATAACTTTTGCAGCAATAAGCCATGATCGACCTTATCAAAAGCCTTGGCACAGTCTGTCATAATAACATCCAATTGGCTATTGTTATTAATAGCACCTGAGATAGCATTTGTTAGGACAGTTAAATTAGAAACAGTAGATCTATTCGCCAAGAATCCATGCTGCTCAGGCGCAAACAAATGATGACAGTTTGCGAGAATATCGTCATATAAAACTGACTCAAAAATCTTAGCTACATCATTCAAAATCGTAATGGGCCTATAGTTATCAATATGTTCCTTGTTTTTTGCCTTGTGAATAGGAGTAACAACTGATTCTTTGAGTCTGGTAGGAAAACAGTTCGTTGTCAGAGACAAGTTAAATATCACAGTGAGTGGCCCAGTAAGAAAATCAACACATCCCTTGTATATGTAAGCAGGAATATTATCACATCCAGTAGACCTTTTAGCCTTCAGTCTTTTGATAGCACTCCTTATGCTAACTTCAGTGATCTTAGAAAAATTAAAAGCACCAGGACCAACTTTATCTGTACTCATGTTAGAGGGGTATTCAAAGACCGTACTAAAAAATTTAGCAAAAGCATTAGCAATACTCACTGGATCAGAGAAAACTTCATTCTCGAGGTGCATCTCGGCTGGGACACCACTTTTGTCTTTTCGAGAGTTTACAAATGACCAGAAAGAACTGGGATCAAGATGTACATTATGCTCAACATTATTGAGATGTGATTTATATTCTAATTTGGTCTTCTGTTTGATTTCTTTTCTTAGGTCAGTGAACTCACTCAGGTGATCAGAATCAGCTTGAGGACGCCTGATTAATTTATGTAACTCATTCTTCCGTTTAATCATAATGGTCAAATCACGGGAATAATAAGTAGGATACTTGAACTTACTACGTCTAGAGTGAGCTTGTTTTTTCGGAATGGCTAGATCAATGCACATATACATTTTGTTGTAAAAAATATCCATAGCAGTGTTGGGATCATGAGCCTTATAAAGATCAGACCAGTCGATATTTTGTATGAGCCGATATAGAAGATTAAAGTCTCCTCTGGAGTAATCATAAACAAAAGATGGCGAAATGTGACTCATGGAGTTATCCTTACAACTATTTATTCTGAGACATAATTCAAGAGCAGGATGATACGCATCCTCAGGCACCAAAGGAAATTGACTCTTGTTGCAACTTACGTCGATAAGATTAGTTAAGACCAGATCCAATATTCTATTCATAAAATTTTTAAGACTGTTGCATTGTGTTAGATTGGAAAGTTGAATGAAGTTAGTTAATAACTTACTTTTATCACAGCTCCCATTGACATAGTTGGGAATATTAAAGTCGCCTATCAAAAGAACAGACTTATTGTTGAGAACATATTCTTCAATTGCCTCATACAATCTAATAAAATTATCAATTTTCGACTTACAGGGAACATATATGCAAAATAGAAATAACTCAGTCTTTTCAATCGAGATACTAATTACAAGACACTCAATGTCACTATCACATTTAAGATGGACTTGCCTGGCAGCAAATTTCCGCTTGACTGCGATGATCAGACCACCCCCCATGGATTGCTTGCGATCTTGCCTAAACACACTGTATCTGTCATCGAACAGCTCATTGTCATGAATGCCATCCGTTAGCCAGGATTCAACAATGAAGATGAGGTCATAATTCTCGGACAAAACATTCATATAAAAACTAACAGTCTTGGTGCGTAATCCTCTCACATTTTGATAATAGACACTATAGCTTTTAGAATCTTTGCTCACTCCATATTGACGTTCGCTGGCATAAAATCCGTGGTTAATGAAGCACTACTATTATTTCCTGGACTAACTTCAAAGCTCTTACTATCTGAATTCTGTGGTCGACGTTTCTTGAAATTAAAACGTCTATAGATAATGTTAGAAGGCCAAAAGCCGGAAGAATTCATGGCCTCAAAAAAACTAGGGGAAATACCGACTTTGAAGGAGTTTGTCTTGCCTACTGTTACTAGTTGTTCAATAACAATAGTATCTTCACTTTGGTCAGTTAGTGACAAACGATCAGCCACATACTTCATAATACTGCTGGCATTTACAGTTTTGGCAACATTTCCTATATAGAACCACATCTTCTTAGAGTTACCGGCTATAAAATCTTGACCCTGGGAAACCTCCGAGGAGCCCCTGGTTGCAGGATTCCTTTTATTTTTTCGCTTATTCATGACCAACTGAAAACCGTCGTTGTCAATATTATGCAAGGTCTCTCTCACAGCAGTCTTAACGATTTTGGGCACAATAATGTGATGATTTGGATTATCACTAGAGTTGTTATTGTTTATACTATTATTTTCGACTCTGACAGAAGGAGTGATGGAAGTGACAGACGAGATTGACGGATGACATTGACTGTTCGGATTATTTGAGCTACTGTCACTGGATATAATCTGTGCACTAGGCAACACTGTAAAGAGTCGCGGGCGTTTATTCCTCGTTGGGCTGGTAGGAGTAGCTCCAACTACTCCGGGGTTCAGATTGGTTCGGCTCACCTCTAAATAGGAAATTCTTTCCACCAGTAAACGATTATTTTCCTTCAGGATCAGATTTTTATCGGTAATTTCATCAATTAAACGGTTTAATAACTGGACCTGCAGCTTCAATTTAGCATTTTCATGCTGATCGGCACTATTCACATCATCGTTGTTTACTTTTTTTTCACAGCACACAACATGGGTCTTACTCAGAAACTTGAGATTTTTCCTTTTAGCACAACCTCCGTGGAATAATCCTTCGCAGTTTACGCAGAAGAATGCCTTACAAACGCGTTTCACACAACACTTATAATATTTTGGCTCACTAAGCCCGCTATAATCACTCTTAACGCTCTCGGAATCGGACAGATCATCATCCTCGGACGCCATCTTTCTTTATTTTTGTATAAATTGTACCATCATAGATAAAAACAAAATTAATATAATTATTCGATCTTTAAATCAACCGCGAAAAACATTGAACAATCAGATGCCGTAATTCATCAGAGGTTCTGTAACGCTTTGGCATTTCCAATACGCTGACCGGAAACCATATACGTGTCCGGATTACTGAAGTTGTACCGTACTCATTCACCTTAGGTAAAACGTAGTTTCTCTTGAAGCAATGTCTACTCCCTATATCTGTAAGACACATCCTGGAGATTTCATGTTTGGAAGAGGACTACGGATTGTTTACTAAAACGAAAATTTTACCAAGATGGTAGTGTTAGTCGAATTTAAATATACAATTCAAGAACAAGTAATTGGATCATTTCGTTTTCTTCAAGTGTGTTAATTTCACTAATTATTTGGCAAGGTAAAAGTTGATATCCACTTACTAAGTCAAATCAGATGTGCTTTTGACATTCTGAGAAGCTTTTTCTTAATAAAGTTATTTTTCTGCTTTCTTCAAAATCAGCGTTTTTTTTTGTTCAATTTACAGACATTGATTCATATCTTATAATGTTCATAATATGCTTTTTATAACAATCATGAAAATATGTTCTCACCATTATTCATTATTTCGCAATTTATGCGTATGCGTAACTCCTATCATCGCATTTTAACACCGCAGAATAAACATACTTCCTAAGTGAACATCCGTTATCAGAATAATTGATCATCATGAGAAGTTAACCGCGAAAAACATGATCCATCTCGTAACTGAGAGCAATTTCAATCAGTTTTTCTGAAATATTGATTCCACGAACATACACAATGGGGTAGTTGACCAACTGAAATAACCTGGAAAATCAATGAGGATCCGTCTCGGAAAACATTCTGGGAGGCAGTAGTTCGGGGCGTGTCGTACAGGCAACCACGCCGTCATACGAAAAGTCCTTTAAATACGTTTCCACAACTTCCAGATGTGCCTTTGCGGCTTACAAAATACTGTTCATGAGAATGGAGAATTGAAAAATGTGTGTCATGAAGATTGTAAGTAATCAGTTTTATTCAGGCTTCCCATGATTTATGTTATGTTTATGTATTCCGAAATGTTTATCTTTGTTGAGAAATAGTCCGATCATGCTAACTTCGACGATGAGCACAAAATTCAAATTGAATAAGAAAAACTTTGTATGTTTCTGTTGTCATAAATCATGTATTACTCAATACATAATATATATTGAATTAAGTATTTTCAATATGATGGATAATTCTGTTAATGTAATAATATCTCATTTGATATTTCAAAAATAAATGAATTGTGCATCCACCTTCTTCTTCATAAATTTAAATCCGTGCGTATGACGATCAAACCGCTTTGTACCAGATCTCTCGAGAATATCTGTGTTCTATACGTTCAATATTCCATAGGGAAACTAGCTTTCATTATTTTTTATTATATACAGAAAAAAAAGATTTACGCAGTTATTTAGAGAGATTTCTTAATATGTATGTGGATTTTTATTCATTTCAACATATATGATGAATGTTTTAATCACAACCGTAAAATATGGAATGCTTCAAAGGAGTAGATTGTTAATGTTGAGAAATGTGAGTGAATCCAGGACACGTTATCTCTATATTGTTTTGTCGTTCTCTCCTCTAATCATTTCTTATTTGTGTTCCGAATCTATACATATTTTGAACCATTTGTTAATGTTATCATCTTATAAGATTAGCAGTGTAGTCGGTAGGCTCTTTTCTTTCGATAAAAGAAAAAGTAGCCTTGGTTTTATGCATATGCATGCTAATAGATAAAAATAAAGCGTTGGAGCTTGTGAAGTGAAATATGGATTTTAAAAGAATTTTGTGATGCACAATGTTAAAAATGGGAGACACATTTGCACATTTTCATGTCTCATATCTCTGTTGATGGACACTTTAGCCGTTCACGTGAGCACGTGTAATAAACTCGTGATAATGTTTTTTTCTCCCCTATACCCCCCAAGAAATTGGTAAAGATTATGTAAGTACTTGAAGAAAAACCTCATTTTTATAAAGATGTCTTTTCCTGGAAAAAGATGACCAGGTTTTCCTGAACTGGTTGAAACCGGATGAATATTCATTTCATTGTAGCGTAGGTACAGAAAATTCGTTCTAAGATATTTCTTGTACATTTCTTCACAAGTTTTCAATAAAGTTATCACCAAAAAGCAGGCAAGAAATCATCATCCAAATTACTACTGTCTCCCTTCTATTTCTATTTCAATGGTCTTATTATGAGATAGATTGTACGTCTTCAGAATGATTGACGAAATAAATGATAAAATCATTGTCGCAATGAGAGTGCCCTCTAGGAATTAGGTTCAAACCAATACCGAATTCGGATTTCTCACCTTCGAAAACGCCAGTATAGGTATTCCAATATTGAATCTGTTATCTTCATCCGTTTTGAAGTTATTGATATTTTTCGAATTCACTTTCAATACACCCCGTATCTTTTTAACGAAAAGCATTTGCCATCATACTTGAAAGAGAAATCTTCTTCAGATGAAGCGGTCTCAAAGTTAATACCATGATTAGAAAAACCTGTGCTTTTTAGTTATTTTGTCAGGTTTTCTTGAAAATCATTATTATGTCGAAGAAGCTGAATAAATTATTCAATTAATCAATAAATCAACATGTCGAAGAAGCTCAATTAATAATTAATTTTCAAGCAAACCTGACAAAATAACTAAAAACTAATTTACTTATGATCAAAGTTCTTTGGCACACCCTGTATACTCAAAATATTGCTCAGTATCCAATAAGTCATCCGAAAGACAGACAAACAATAGATCTATGCCATAACATTGTCAGTTGTGAACTTAGATCTAGCAGAACAGTCATTCAAAGCCCTATGTGTCACAATTTTGAAAAAAAGTCGATATTTCAAAAACGAAAGAAGATATCAACAAAAATCCAAAAATGTCTCGAGGTATGGACGTAATAGGCACTTGGGCATATCGAGAAAAAGCTTAAAAAAATATCTGTGGAAATGGGGGGGCAGTAAAGAAAAAGAAAATTCACAGTACTTTTTTCACCACCCTGTATAGAAGAAGTTTTTGAGAAAATTAATTTTTTGAATTATCCGCATAAACCGCAAGGAAATGCTCTGCATCGTGGTGCAATATTTTTTCATCGATTCGTTAAAAAATTATGAGTGTCCGAACATAGGCGAAAAATTCGGGTGTACCGTTTTTTTGTTGAGTAGTTTAGTTTAGATGGTAACGTGATTTACCCAGAGATAATTTTTTTGAATCTACTTCCGCACAATGATATTTTTTGAATATACTTGTCTTCACCCACCATTTCTTGTACCATATTTCTATAAAAACTTCATATCTTGATCTGCACGGGAATTTGTTCTGTTTTCCACCTCTTCTTCTTACACGTAGTTACATTATTTTCAGCATAATCCTAGATCGACAACGGACACATACCTACCTGCCCCACAGACAAATTTGCATGAGTGTGTGTTTTGAACTATTTTGGATTTAACTCCATCAACTTAATTTTTTCAATGAAGTTTCGATAGTGTATTTGTATTGCTGGGAAATCTTACAAATCTGCTACCGTATTCTTGGGTTCAGGGAGTCGAAATTGTGAGAGAAAATGTCAAAAACTGAATGTCTTTCTTGTCTCTTTCTTTCACTAGTTCTATTTCCTGAAACTCAAGAATAATACAATAGCTGACTGGCAAGAAAACGGGCACATTGAAGTTGTATTATCAAATGTTAAACTTCTCCAAATGTCCAGTTTCTTCACATACTTTAATAATCTTTGTAGTTTATCAAATTAGCTTCAACGTTTTTTTGAATCATCTAGAGTTTTTCATTAAAGCTTATTATACGAGGAAAATCTTGTGTTGTTTTTTTGGTTTGAGTTTGAAACACCCTGTGGGCTTATTGAACAGAACAAGAAAATAGAAAAATATTGCTCCGTACGTACATCTACCTCTTACATTTAGTTTTTTATTCATCTCAATATCTTTATTTTTGTTGGAGATATAAAATTTAGTTTTGGATTCCATGGAATGTTTTTGCTAATGTTACTCTAGTTAACTCTAACTTTATGTATTGTCAATTAATTGTTCAAAAATCATGGTTTCAAGCTCCAGAGTACCATGATTCAAGACCGGAGAAATCAAAGTAGCATTGCCAAAATTAAAGTGTGAAGTGTTATAGTGCAACGTTTTTATAGTCGCAGTCATCAAGACGGGTTTGTACGTAGAAGACCCGGAACAGTCCCCCGCAGGAAGACTTCTAACAGAAATGACCATTTTATTGTGAGCATATTCGGAACATAAATGTGAGGGAAAGGGGGTAAATTTATCAAAATTGATAAGGTCAAAGATTATTTAAAAAAAAAAAATTTATTTTTGATTGTGTTATCGATATGATTATGGTAAAATCTTAATGCATGAACTATTTGAGAGTAGAGAGTACGAGTACAAATTCGTAAAGTCTTGTTACTCTTGCTTGTACGGGGGCTATTAAAAATTGCAGAAATAATGTTTGTTTGGTTTTCTTTTTGAATACACCCTGTATAACTAGAGACACAAACTATACGAATCTGTACTCGCACTCAGAATAGTACTTTTAAATAGTTCATTTCACAATATTCTTATTTATGTTTTTGTTTCCTCTCGTAGGTCACATACGGTTGCGAATTAAAAAAACTGTTGATTATAAAAGTTGTGGGTAATTTTATTAGCTTTTTTTTGTAAATAAGAGCTTTTTTGTGCGATGCATCGTTTTCAAGATATATGCGAAAAATGGGCCTTTCAAGAGCCCTCCTGACTTTGGCCCTTCTTCTGGACGTCAGGACTTTTAGTATGTTCAATAATAAAGTATTTAGAACAATTTTTTCAAGAAACCGCTTATCAACCTGTTCACGCACTCTACACCCCCTTTTTAGTCATTCTTTGGTTGAATTAATTTGTTAATTCTTAGTTTTTGATAGGTAGAGGGTTTCTCTTTATATATTGATTCCCCCTTTATCTTTTTTATTTGCCGTTTCTGAAAAAAGTGTCTCGAATAAAAGTTTGATGATTTCAAGTAAATTTTTAAAAAAACTCCATTTCGCATGGAAAGTCAGAAAGTCTGGACGTGGTCCAACTTTCTTATTTCAAAAGAACCCTACTTCTTCATTTGATTTTTATATTATCTTAAAAATTCTAAATATTTTCTATGTAGCATTCCCTATACCTAAAATTGACGTATAAAAAGATATTGACCTCAAAAAAGTGCCTGGTTACCGTGATTGTTTTAATGTCTGATAGAGTTTTTGACAGTCGTTGAAAATTCCTCACACAGATGAGACAAAATGTGATATTCTTCGAATATACTATCAAAATAACAAAAATGCATACATCAGGTTGATGCCACTACTTTGTTCACCTGATTTCAGCATTTTTTATTAAATTGCAACTTTTTCGGGTCAATATCTTTTTAAACGTCAATTTTAGGTATAGGGAATGCAACTTGTCGTATGAAAAGATATTGACCTCAAAAAGTTGCAATTCAATGAAAAATGCTGAAATCAGGTGAACAAAGAGGCATCAACCTGTATGTATTTTTGTTATTTTGATAGTATATTCGGAGAATATCACTTTTTTTTCTCATCTGTGTGAGGAATTTTTAACGACACTGCCAAAAAATCTATCAGACATTGAAACAATCACGGTAACCTGTATATGCGAAATAGAGTTTTTTGTAAAATTTACTTGAAATCATCAAACTTTTATTCGAAACACTTTTTTCAGAAAAGCTTAATGAAAAAGATACGGGGGTGTCAATATATAAAGAAAATCCCTGTACATTCATACTCATGTAATTTGCAATAATTGTTTGTTTAATAGTGCTTTCCTTCAGTTTTGAAATAAAATGAAATATACCCGATTGAACTTTGTCGAGGACTTCAAATCAAATAAAAATACCATTGAATAGGTAATTAATAATAAATGTGTTGAGCTCGTACCGTAAAGTGGGGCTACTTTGCACAAAACCTCTAGTTTTTTTTTTGAATACCTACTGTTCTGTCGGGAATCATACAGCTAGCTCTCTATACAGGGTGAGGCATTTAACTTGAGACAGTGAATTACCTCAAGAACTTTGTACTTGTTTCAAACAAAAGTTGTTTATAGTGCACTGCAAAACAGGGAAAAAGTCGTCTTGTTCTCGATAAATTTTTTTTGGCGTACAACCGCATGAGATGTTTATAAAATGATGTTCTAGGTCTCTGGGCATTGGAAATCGGAAATTACAACATTTTTTATCAGGGCCGAAATTTTGTATTGCGAAATATGTCATAAATCTGTCAAAAGTGTGTTTCACTCCTTTTCCACACATACTTCGTCATATCCCCGGAAAAAATGAGGAAAGAAATCCAGATATCAAAAACTTTTTTTTTTTTAATGATAACGGGATTGTGGAAGAAGGTAACCGGGATGGTTTCGTTAGTATGAAAAATCTAGGTTTTTCTGTAAAACTGCGAAAAACTTCAATAATAACATTTTCTGTAGAACTATTTTCAGTAGGCGAGACACTTTTTTGTTTTGAGGAATTTTGCTATACTATCTGCTCCCGAAATGAAGCCAAAGGTTCAAAAAAGTTTTTGAAAAAAGAATCATTTTTCTAAGTTGTACAGTTTTCGACTTATTATTTTTTGAAGTTCAGTTTCCGCATGTGCTGTTCGCGGCGCGGCGTTTAAACAGCCATGCCATGCCGCGCCTTGCATTAAATACTATTATAGCGCTATTATGGGGCCGTCCAATTGGTTTTATGTGTCAACTCAAAACACTGAATACAAGTTCAGAAAGATTCTGAAGTATATTATAGCCTTGGATCAATGATCTTCACAATCTTTTAAGCTTTCTTGGTTTAGGCTGTTAATGCAATTCGCATATTTTTCACAGTCATTGCAACATTGCAGGAAATAAACTTTGACATTTTGACGTCAAAGTTTCTATCACATCATCAAACACTGATTCTTGAGTAGAAAAATTGACCTTCCAATCATCTTCTTTCTGGCTTTTTTTCAATTGTACCAAATTCTTGATTAATACAGACATCTGAGAGAACATGATACATAGATTAATTTGAGGTCCGTCTTTGTTATACTGGGTGGTCCATTTGAGCTGACACAGCCCGATATCTAAAAAACGATAGTTATTTGAAAAGTTAAAGTAAAAGTTATTGGCTCCTGTGACATTGAAAAATGATTAGGATTTTGGATATTGAAATAATAAAAAAAAGACATAGTTAAGACGTTCTAAACTATGGAACACATGACATAAAAATCGTAAAACGTAAGCATATGTTGTGCTTATGAATACAGTAATATGACTGCAACCCCAAGAACACCAAGCTTGATGTTTAGCTAGTCAGTCAATATGGGTATTGTTTTGTCAACTTTTCTTTAAAATAGATTTTGAGGCCACACATGCTTTCGTTTTATGACTTTTATGTGATGTTTTCCATAATTTGAAACGTCTTGACTATTTTTTTTTACTATTCGAAATTCCAAAATCTCAATAATTTTTTCAAAGTCACAGTACCCAATAACTTCAACTTCAACTATTCAAGTAATAATCATTACGGGCTGTCTCAACTTAAATGAACCACCCAGTAGGTATAACAAAGACGAAACTCAAATGAATCTATTATGTTTTGTTACATGTCTGTATCATTTATTAATTTGGTACAATTGCCATATTCGAGGGCCGAAAAAAATTTCTTGGATGGTCAATTATTCTAGTCAAGAAACAATGCTTGATGATGTGAGAGAAACTTTGACGATAAGATGTACCTGCATTGCACCAGGAATAAAATTTTGCAATTACTGTGAATATGCAAATTGCAGAATCTTCATAAAAAAAGTAACTTTCATTTGAAATTTTTTTCATCGTTTTTCTCAAGCTAAATGCCTCAACCTGTATACAAATTTGATTCTTTTGCTACATAGGTTTAAGCGCAGAAAGCATAAGATCAATTAGAACAAGCTTTTTTTAATTCAAAAAGCTGGCAAAGTTACTTCGGCTTTGGGCATACTTTGCCGAGTGACTTATTAACGCTTATTTACAGGTTTGCGAAGCGTTCAAGCCAAGTTAAGAGTCTCGAGAGGTTACTTTGCCCCTGATCAATGTGTCATAAAAATATTTTATCAATCATAAAATTATTAAGGTTTTGGATGCCGCAGGTAAAACCCGTAAATTTGATTGCTTTTGATCACTAGAAGAGCTTTCTGCAACTGGTTTTCAAAAAAATCTATATTATAACTTCGTGAACTCACTGGTCTGTTATACGTCATATCCATTTTTTGAAAAAAAAAATCTATTGAATAATGCTAGGTGACTTTGCCAACTGCAAAAACTATATGAAATTGAGCATTTGGAAAGATGTTAATACCATAAATAAAACTTACTTATGAACAGGTATAGCTGATGTAAAAAGCAGAATCCAGGTTTAATTGGTTTTTAACAGACAACCCTGTATTTTCCTTTTTTAAAGAAGTCGAGGTTTGAAATTTTGTATAGTCATATAGACTGATGAGCCACACTTTTTGGAATATCTAACTGAGATTTGAACTTTGAATCCCGCCTTCTACGTCTTCGCGTCAGAGATATCGAAAAAATTTACTGGGAAAAGTTGTTTTGGTTTGTATTCTCACCCTAGACATCCAAGTTTCATGAAAAAATTGAACATTTTTTTTCCTCAATATTTTTGTTCATTCAAGAATATTTTTCCGTTGTCTCATAAAAACTAAAAATTTGACTCCTTTCTTTCAATGTATTTTGACTCCTTTTCAATATGTTACTTCCATGGCGTTTCAAAAACAATTTTCAAGGTTGTGGACAAAATTTTTATTAGGTGATTGATTTGATCTAAGGAAAATATAAAAATAAAAATTGGAATTTCCTTTTCAAACTCGGTATCGGGTGTAAAGAATATTTAGAACAACTTTTTCCTGTAACTTTTCTCGATATCTCTGATGCGAAGCAAAATATCGAGAATTGGCCCTCTTTGCGAAGACGTAGTAGGCGTGGTTTAGATATTAAGTTTGGCTTGATTATCATAAATAGTGGAGCTTATCAGTCACTATGACTGTACAGAATTCCGAACCCCGACTTCTTAAAACAAGAAAAATACAGGGGTGTATTCGCTTTACTGCGACACACTGTATATGACACATCGCTTCAACAAGCTTCAGAATAATACCTGTTATTCGCGTAGTATTTTACTGCCAATTGCATTACAGCAGCCTTTCCAGATCTTCAGAAAATAGTTTCAATTTTAGGAAAAGTTACCTCGCCTGGCAAAGTAACCCCACTTCATGGTTCCATGGGGCTACTTTAGAACCCGGGGGATACTTTGATTGAAACTTCGCCATTTCACTCATCGACTTATCACCGCCAAAAAATCAAATCCTTTGATGATGCTGAAGAAAAATCTCGTCTTGCAGCTCTAGCAAAATGTGCTGACTAGGGCTTTCCTTCAAACCTTCTGGACTTGAGAGTGATGGCAAAATGCTATTAGATGTGAGATTTGGTATCATGAAAAAGTTGTTAAGCTCGTTTGAAAGTGAGAATTGACTGTTAAGTTCGTATAAGCTGTGTTCATTATTTGATAAGTTCTTTTTTGTTTCTACATTATCGTAAATTCAAATTTAATTCGTATACCATCAAATCGATGTTCCAGAATACTATTTTTTTCACACATTTTTTGTAAATGATTGACTTCTCTTTGCATTTTCAATAGAAATTTGGACGTCATATGTAATTATGACGTGAAATAATGACTCGATCAAAGTAACCCCACTTCAGGTGTAACTTTGTAAGTGGCAGTTTTCTTTTTAGTCAAATCACTTAATGTTTTTTCAATATGATAATATTTTTCGGAAGAAGAAGCAAACCCGATATTCCAATATTTTTTGACAAACCAAATCGCTAATCTAAAGGCGATATAAAAAAATTAATTTTTAATTTCATCAAAGTAGCCCCATCCGACGGTACCTATTTGGTTCGAATTCTTGTCGATAATGCCTAACAAACCTCATAATAAGTATTTGCGTAACACGTTAGCGGAAAAAGAGATCAACGTGTGATAATACAACAGTTCATGTTGAACTAGTTTCTTTATTCGTAGCCTAGAAATATCGGCATGTTTATATAGAAAACTAAGAGATAAATAATTCCGATGCGCACTGTGCTGCCACATATAATGACATGACCATCATTATCCTATTACACATGATAGTAATAGTATATGGAACTGTTGACCAAGATAACAATTGATCACAATTAAAATTACACACTCAGCTCCAACAATCAACAGTATACTTACAGAATACTTTTTTAGTTGAGGTTTTCCTTTCAAAATGAGACAGGACATGATAAAAGAAGCACATTTCTTGAATAACATTTTCTCGAAATAAAAGGAGATGTGCCAAATACTTTATAGTAAATTTCAGCACTACAACAAGAATCTCTCTTTTGTCCGATCGGCTCTTATTGGAATGTCAGAATAGTCAGTTACGTCGTGGTATCATAATTTCCAATTTACCGAAGTTTCCAAGACTATAACAGCTTACCTTTCATAGACTAATCAAGAATGTCTGATCGAAAAAACTTCGTAGAAGAAAATCATTAACTGCAGCCTAACGATCAATTTGGTGGCTGAACAGCACGCGAATGCAAATAACATTCTAAATTTACCATATACCGGAAAAAAAGCTCTTAGTGAACATGGCAATATTCTAACGGAAACATAATAGCGAATTGGAGGTAGTTCTGAATAGATTTCCAAATCAATCAAAATGATTTGAAAATGATTAAGAGATTTTACCAGGATTGGTTCCTTGATTGCTAGGGTTATTTATTAATATTTTGAGAAAACCACTGGATTTAGAGAGCGCCAGAGGGGAAGTCGCATTTTTTCAAGATTCAAGAAGTAGAGGTACTATAGTAGATACCTATACGTTAAAGGTACCTACACGAATGTATTTTTGTTATTGTTACTTCCACGTATTGATGCAAAATCATCTAGAATAGGTATTATTGTCACATATTTTATTTAACCTCATTTCCACTTATATGAGTACTGATTATATCATTTTCTACAAATATTGCCGGGTATTATTTTACTGACAAAAGAAAGATCTCGTTCTACGTGATCCAGACGTTTTTTTTATTAAATGATTCATCTTCTTACTCTATATTGATCATTTGGTTTCAGTGAATTAATTATGGACATATCTGTGATCCAAGAGAGGACTAAGTCGACCAATTTGGTTTCTTCGAAAACGAATTTTTCTACGGTGAAATTGCAAGAAACGGAAGAGAAAACCATCGAAATGCACGTCGATCTCAACAGAACCATTACGAGGTTGAATGCTACGAAGAACTATACGTATTTGGAAAACCTCACGACATGGAACACGAGTGACTTTTATTATAATGTATCGAATAGCACTGAATTGGATTATGACTACCAAATGATGAATGGTGAGTGATTGAGTTTTTAGTTGATGGATATGTGAGATAAACGTGAATTATTTTTCATCGTACAGCAAAAAAAAGATACTTCAAGTACAGTTTTTTTGCAGTTCCAATATCAATTATTGTGATTAACTGTAATTTCAGAAATCAGAATTCGTCGGTTCCCATTGAAACAACTACGAAGCAAATAATTTGCCAACGTTAGTAGTCGATGCAAAGAATTGGTATTCAATGCTTAGAGTCTCAAAGAATTTGTTGAACGGAGAAGAGTCAGAGGAACACTCTGAGACAGAATTATTTCAAATCATTAGGTCTACAACGACCTTGGAGTCTACAACGATTTGTATCTGCACTCGTATTTTCGAAACCGTTCGAGTATAAATCATATACGAAATTGTTTCAAATTCGCACAAAACTGGTTCAAAACTGGGTGAAATCTGTTTTTGTGACAGTTCCACCCACTTTCGCAAACGAATCATACTCGAACGATTTCGGAAATACCACTCCTGGTCAAGACCCTACTAAATAGACAAGAGTTTGATATGATGGAAATTGTTTTGTCTATTCATGTTTGAACCGTTTGTGCTCAATGCGCTATTTTATCTAGTTTCAATTCTAATACTTGGTGCCAGACCACCTACATACTTGGTCCGCGCTTTCATTTAGCGCTGTAAACTTGACCGATGGGATCAAAACAGTAATATTCAGGTATCTAAATAGTTCATAAAGTTACTAGGCCGGAAAATGACTTATCAAAGTACGAGTCAAGATGCTTCTTGGAATTTCTAGACAAGTGATTTGGTGACATTTCACGGCTGTGAGTACAATGTCTCATTCCATACTGTGACAATTTTTTTCACACGGTATAAATGAGAATGTCCTTTCTTCTTGAACCACTCATGAGCGTCTATCAGTACTTAGAATTCAAATGACATGCAATAAAAATTGCGTGGACGTTCTCCTATTGAATCGGCAAAACCACAATTATTTTGATTGAAGCTAATTTTAATGGACAATTTGCATACATTTTTAAATGACTTGAAATTTTATATACGTATTCTAAACATTATTTGAAAATCACCAGCAAAAAATTTTTTCGGAAATACCCAAAAATATACTAAATAAATGAAAAAGAAGACGCGAATTCCACTGCATGATCGCAAAAGAAGTGGGGCCATATTACCCTCCCAAGAGAGAGAGAGAGTCAGTCAATACGTCAGGAGATAGATAGTGTATTCAGTGACGTAGTGGATGTTGATTGGCGCTCTTTAATCGGTGATTACTACATTATTAGAGGTCGTAGGTTGATTTTTTAAACATCATTGGCATCAGTACTTACTAATCCTTATATTTTTCATATTTCCAAAAAATGTGCAAATTGTCCATTATACGTATATGGCTAAAGCGAGACCGTTTCGTTTTTCAACCTTATTGAGTAAGTACCTACATACTGGGTAGTTGATCTTAATTGCTATGTTATATCGTAATAGGTCAATATACATATTCTTTTATGAAAAAACAGTAATGGGCACCAAAAAACACATTTTAAGGTGTCAAGTAGATCACATTGCGATGTCAATACGAATATATTAGACACAGACACGATAGTACATTTAACACTTTGATTTCCTCCACTATGAAAAGCCACAATATGTTTGAGGAACATGATTCTACCTCATTTTTTCACCCTGTGTCAAAAAATGTATTATTGCGTCTGTGTCTGATGTTTTAGTATATTAACATCGCATTATTATGATCTACTTGACACCTGAAAATATGTAGAGTCAATAATATGAAAATTCTCATTCTCTTTTGGACGAGAAAGTATAAACATTCCAATACTATACAGGGTGTCTTTCCGGCAAAAAACTCGATCTATATATGGAAAACTATACGTAGGAAAGTTTTGGAAATTTGACAGTATACCAAAGTCTATGGGGGCACTCAAGCTAAAATATTTCAAGATGGTGGCGCTTCCGGTTAAACCGGAAGTTGGTGTCAACTTGCTGATTTTTAATAGAACACCCTATACAGGGTGTCCGGGAAAATGTGGGAGATCTCTCGGATTCTGATAGAATATTAAAAAATAAGATGACAAGTTCCCATACATTTTTTTCCTAGCGTTAGGTTCACAATTTCGTCAAGAGCACCACTTCGTCATGGTTTTTTTCGAGGTTTTGTTTAATAAAAATTGTTTTTTCTCGAAAATGGTTCATTTTATCGACAATGAACAAGAGTACCTTTTCTTTAGCTTAATGTTCAAGGTATCCAAATTTATTTTTTTTTAACTCCTTATCATACAGGGTGTTAAAAATTTGAGCGTTAAAATGTACAATCTAGTCCGTCCCTGGTAAACTAAACAAGCTAATTATGTTTTAAGGGAAGTATTTTGAGAGGTCCTTACTACTGTTTATCATATTAAATTTTCATTGAATTATATTGAGTCGTTTAAGAGTTATTCAAGAAAAACCGATTTCCAGTGGGGTCCTTTAGGGGGCCGTATCTCCGTAGGGAGGGCCGCTAGGAAAAAAATTTATGGGAACTTGTCATCTTATTTTTTAATGTTCTCTGAATCCGAGAGATCTCCCACATTTTCCCGGACACCCTGTATATTATTGCATTTCTGGATTCTACATGAAATTCTAGGCAGATTTGCTGTACCCGACATCTAAGTATAAGGGTTTTTGAAATATTTAAGATTTAATGTCAAAACTGACGTTTTTAGGTTCTAATTTAAATGTAAATTTTTCGTATCAGAAAGTGTTTTCATTGAGTTTGTGTTGGATACCTTATTGAAATGGACATCCTTTAATAGATTTCTTAGAACATTTCAATAACTAATAATATAGAGCGGTCAAAAAATAAGTTCAAAAATTAAATTGAGAAATCTGCCAAAAATCAATTTTTTCATATAGAAGCCTCCAAATTTTGTGATTTCATGTTGTCCGGCATTGAAAATAAAGGTAAGTTTGCGAAAGGTTGTCTGTTCCAAAAATTTTTATTTTTGGAAATAGGTATTGCCAGTTTTAATAATATTTTTCGATGTTTCTATGGATTTTAAGTTCAGTTATCCTGAGTTGCTATGACAATGTTGAAAAACAAACAACTGTTAGAAAGTGCATTGAGCATTAAGTGTCATTCAAAATCTTTTCTATAATCATGCCGCTTGATAAAATATAGAGTGTTCTATTTAAAATAAGCAACTTGATACCGACTTCCGGTATAACCTGAGGTGCCACCATCTTGAAAATATTTTAGCTTGAGTGCCCCCATAGTCTTTGCTATACTGTCAAGTTTTCCCACGTATAGTTTTCCATATATAGATCGAGCTTGTTCCCGGAGGGACACCCTGTATAAGTACTACATTCACACATATTGTACAATTTGTATTACAAGGTGTCTTAGCTAAAGGTATCAATTTCAAAAAATTCTTGGCAAAAAGGAGCAAGTGTTAGCTCATTCTGAACATATTCTATCCCTCATCGTATCATGAAACTCTTGTGGTTGAAATAATAGAATAATAAAAGTAAAAAAAAAGTTGAAAACAAAATTGGAAGTGACGCTAGGGGCTTTAAACTCGGCAGTCAGGGTCAAAGGACATTCAAAATGAGGCACCACTCGACCACCTCTTTCGTTTGATATTTTGAGGGTGAATCACATCGCGGCTAAGCAGGGGAAAAGTTGCGAGTTCCTGATATTTTCAAATATGAATAATTACAAAATATATAATTTTTCAGAAAAAAAATCTTTCTATTTATAAATGTTGGAAAACGTCAGTCTTTTATAATTTGACGTCATATCCGAGCTTTTTCCGGAGATTAATATAAAAATAAATGATAATGATCATTGAATCTAGAACTCAGAGTTGATCTATATTATATTATGATTATGTATGGAGAAGAGTTCGCATAATAAATGGTTGGGTAGAGTAGCCTAATGGGCTATACTTCGCCATGTTATGCAAGCTACTGCTCCAAAATTATTTCGTTTGTAACGAGAAAGAGTTTGATCAATGAAGGTCTTTTTATTATTATTATTTGTTTTAATAACACACAGTGTTGCTGTGGTGGTAAAGGGGATCCTCCGAGAGCTGACCTTGCTCCTAGGGTGAATCTCCATGGTGCGCGGCTATAGGACTTTGCGCACTATATGTGCAGTGCTCAGCAAAACAGATTTCTGTAGAATATTGAGGTTGTGGCTTCCTGGGATGAGTTTGATGGCTTCCTGTGTCCTTTTTGATATAACCCTAGCTGCGCCAATCACCACTGGTATTGTTGATGTCTTCATATTCCACATCCTCTGAGTCTCTATTTGAAGGTCTTTATATTTGAGATATTTCTCGACTTCTTTTTTGGTGAAGTTGTAGTCTGATGGTATTGCTGCATCAATCAGCAAGCATTGCTTCTGCTTTTTGTTTTTAAGAATGATATCAGGCTTGTTGGCTTCAATGTCTCGGTCGGTTTGTACCTGCATGTCCCAAATGATAGTGACGTCTGGGGTGTCCATCACTGGGGGTGGAACGTGTTCGTAACATTTGTCGTTTACCGGAATGTTGTGATGTTTGCATATATTCCAGTGCAAATGAGCAGCACCCTGATTGTGGCGATCGAGATAAGCTTTTTTTGCCAGGATTGGGCAGCCAGAGACAATGTGGTGGATGGTTTCCTGGTGTGTCCCACAAAGTCTACAAGTTGGGTATTTGTCAGTCTTCAGGATTCTTGTCTTTATATAATTAGTGGCTATTGCCTGTTCCTGGCAGGCAGTGATCAGTGCTTTGGTTTCTACTTTTAGGTTTGCGTGCGTTAACCATTTCCATGTTTGACTTTCATCGATTATATCTTTTTCTTCCTCTTTTAGGATTTGACCATGCATTGCCTTTTCTCTCCATTTCTCTTTCTGTTCTTCTCTGAATTTTAGTTTAATTTTTTCATTGATGACTTTCACTCTTCTCGTTTCAGATTCTTTGATGACTATATCTTCATTCGTATCTTCCCTTTTAGCGGTCGTTTTGCCCTGCATCTGATTGAAGACCATTTTGAGGTATTTGTCTTCAACTTTCAGTTCTTGATATTTCTTGAGACCTGCTAAGGCGATATTGTGGCTTGTTTTGATGTTGAGTAAGCCACGGCCTCCATCTTTTCAGGGAATATAGAGACGGTCAATGTCGGCTTTCGGGTGTAGTGCTTCATGCATGGTGAGTAGTTTCCTCGTCTGTCTGTCTAGTTTTCTGATTTCAGCTTTAGTCCACTCAATAACCCCAAAGCTTTAAAGAATTACAGGAACTGCTAGGGATACGATTGCATTTATTTTATTTTTTGCGTTTAACTCAGTTTTTAGGACTGCTCTTACTCTTCTAAGATATTCGTTGGTTAATTTCTCTTTCATACTTTTCTGCTGAATGCCGTCATGTTCATCAACGCCAAGGTATTTGTAGACGTCATGCTGTTCCAGTGCTTTGATTGTGGTCGAGATTCCAAGGTCGAAGTTTTCGCTAGCTTGGAGTCTTCCTTTGTGAAATGAAGATTTGGCACATTTATTCAGGCCAAACTCCATTTTGATGTCATCGCTAAAAATTTTTACGCGGTCTATTTGTTCTTTCAGTTCTATTTAATCTAGCAACTTTAGGTCATCAATATAGAGAAGGTGATTGATTGGCTCTGTTTCGTTTTTGCAGATGTACCCCATATTAGTGTTGTTAAGAATGGAGCTTAATGGAAAAAGGGTCATGCAAAACAATAATGGTGACAAAGAATCGCCTTGAAATATTCCGTTCTTGATTTTTATGTTCTTTAATCTTTATTGTTGTTGTTGATGATATGATTGTCAGGTTCATATCGGTTTTCCAGTTGGTCATAGTCTTGGCTATGAACCTTATAAGTATCGGCGATGTTCCATGGATGTTAAGTGTTTCCACTAGCCAGCTATGTAGGATTTTATCGAAAGCTTTTTTGTGATCGATCCAGGCTAGCGAAAGGTTCTTTTTATAAGTCTCACAGTCTTTCTGTACCATCTGACTAGTTAGGAGATGATCCTTACAACCGTAGGAATTTTTCACATATCCCTTCTGTTCATCTGGGAAGAGGTGGTTGAAGGTCAGATGTGACTGATTTCTTCTGGTTATTATTTTGGTAAGTAGTTTGTAAGTATTATTCAGACAAGTTATGGGCCTGTAGTTTTCTGCTTCACTAGTTTCCTCATTTTTTGGTGGTAGGTAAGTTTTTCCTTTTGTTAGCCAGAGTGGTACATTTTTTCTTTCGTTTAGTATATTTTTGAGAGCTGCTTTCAGGAGATCATGAGTCGCTACTAGTCTTTTTAGCCAGAAGTCGGGGATACCGTCAGGGCCTGAGGCTTTCCAGTTTCCAGAAGTGTTCAGGGCTGTTTCTATCTCTTGTGTTGAAATTTTCTCCCCGCTCATGTGCTCTATATGAGCAGTGTCTTCATATGCTTGTTTGATCCATTCTGCATTGAAGTTGTGTATTGTGTCTGCTTCCCATAGGTTTTTCCAGTAGTCTTCTATTGCCTTCTGAGTTCTTCCAGCGTATTCATATTTTCTGGAGAACGGTATTGTAGAATCTGCTGGTATTTTCCGTAAACTGTTTGTTGTGGTTGTACTGTGCCGATCTCTCTGTGTACCGCGTCATGCGGTATGTTTTAGCAGATACTAGTTTTTCAGTTTCTCTGTTACTTTTGCATGATCCGTTCTGGTCTTGATTTCATATTTAGCATAGATGGCTTTCTTCTTTTCTTTCATCTTTTCACTTATGTTGGGATTGAGCGATTCTTTTAATAGTGAGATGTCTTTCCTTACTTTCCCAATGCGACTTAGGATTCTCTTCTTCCATGGTGGTTCGCTGAATTCGGTTTTATTCTTCTTTACCACTTTTGTAAGAGTAGGGCTCAGTTTTTCTTGTATTACGGCAGCTGTGGCGTATGTGAGTTTGTTGATTGCTGTGAGTTCCATATAGTCCTGCTTATTGTTATTTATAATTTCTTTTATGGTCTGGTTACCCAATTTTATTAGGTCTTTGTTTATATTATTTTCATTGATTTTCCTGAGCGGTATTCTTTGGGTCTCATTATCGTTAGCGTTGTATTTCACTAATATCTCGACTACTTGTTCTGTTAGGGTTTTTAGCTGTTGATTTTCTTCATTGGGGGTTTCTGATGTTTTGGTTTCGTGACAAAACTGCTCCACATGGACTAGTTAGGTTGGTTCATTTGCCTGTGCTGCCTCTTCAGTGTTTTTCTGTGTTGTGATTTCTTCCAAGTTTGTTGGGACGTGTGAGTTCCCTTGACTTCTTTCTGGATTGATTCGATTACGTCGGAAGGCAGCTTATTCTGAGTCAGTATGTACCTCCGTTGGTTTGCCAGGGTATTATGATCAAGATTGCGGCTAGATTCCGGGTTCCTTTGCCTCCAAAGCTCATGAGTCTCTTTCAAATTTCCGTTTCATATTTTTCTGTAATATAGAGATGACACCACACAATCTCTCTGCATTCTTCTAGTGTCCATTTTTGTTTTTGCTTGGGCGTAGTTACTTGTGTTTTTTCACTGGTCTTTGAATTATTAGATTTTTGAAGGTTTTCTTTGTGGTGTATTTCATGTTTGTCCTTGCTCGCTCCTGGGAATCACTTTTCTGTTCTGTTTTCTTTACTTTGAGAAGTAGCTTCAGTTTGAGTGTTTAGGTGTTTTTTGACATTTTCCAGGATATTCTCCAATTCGTTGGGTGGAAATTTGTTTTTGTCTAGAATATATCTCCTTTGTGTGGCCATGGTGTTGGGGTTTAACTCGCGTTTATTGCAGGGATTTCTGCTTTTCCATAAAGCAAATGCTTCGTGGATGTCAACTTTTCCGCTTTTTTTCATGGTATGGTAGTGACACCATATGATCTCCTTATACTCATCCAAGGTCCACTTCATCCTTATCAGGGGGTTTCTTGCTGACTGGTCTTGATTCACTGTTTTCCGCTCGACTTCCTTAGTTTCCGTGTGTCGTATGTTGATGGTGTTGTTTGTTATCACTTCACGGTAGGTTTTTGTCAGTTGTGAACTGTTCCGTTACAGGTGGTTTGGTTTGTGTGTAGATGTTGAAATTGGTGTCGTACAAATCAGACATCGCCAGTATTTCAACACTTGTTCCGTAGGTTCTATCTTGGTTCATTTGGTGACAGTAGGATCTGGAGTTTTTGGGATCTGAGTCCGTAACGACTAGATAGTCGTTTAGTTGGTTCCAGTGTTTTCTCACGCATTTGACTGCCGCCCTTCTTATTTGTGAGTGTTTCTCCTGGAAGCCGTATAAATGAAGACTAACTGCTCTGAAGAGGCAGTTCCCATCACCTACAATTGGATGTACCTGGAAGGATTGAGTAGATTTTGTTGGTAGGCTGTTCTGTTGAGCGCTGATCTGAAGTTGAGGGTTTCGTTTGATGACGACCTGGGGTACCTCAGGCCCCCTGTCGGACGCGGATGCAGGCGACATCGCACTGCCCCCGTTCACGTCGTTATATATTTCCGAGGCTTTCTTATTTTTCTCATTGAACTTCATGGTGGTGTCAGTTTTTTGTCCACGGGAGATATTTTATTTTTCTCCTGCCCACCACGGGTTCGGAAAAGGATAAACTTTTTTATTTGTGGGTTTAGAAGAAAAATTCACTCTTTATAAAAACGTCTGTTGGTGTTGAAACTAACTGTTTCTATACAGGGTACATCAAAAATAACATTTGTGATGTTTCTGATCTTGATTTTTTTCAAAATTCATGAAAATATTTTCAAAACCGTGATTTATTACAGCAATTGTGCAAAATAGTCTAATAAAAAATGTTCTGGATGGTTCTCTTATGGTCAGTTTCGGAGCTACTATTAAAATAATAAAATATCAATAAGTGTGTTCGAAATAAATGGAATGTTTTAGTTACTATTATGCAGATTTATGAGAAAATTATTACAAAACTGTCAATTTGAGAGATGCAAAGTAACTATAACAATTCATGTATTTAGAACTGGCTAATTGATATTTTATAATTTTAAGCGCCGGTACTTTTAAATACAAATAAATAAAATAATTCTGTCAAATAATAATTAAATAATTATTCGTGGAAACATTTTTTTTTCGATGATTTGGCAGCACTGGTTTATACCTATTGTGAATATTAGAAAATTGCAATAATAAATTTTTGAACAATTGATTCATATTGAGAAGACTTATTGAAAGTAGATAGAGACATTTGTACATTTTAATAAATAGTATTGTATCGATTTCTCTTTTCAAGACCAAGACCAAGACGAGACTCTAAAAATAGGGTCTTGGTCTTGGTCTTGGGAAGATTTTTAGGCCTTGGTCTTGTGGTATCGCGAAGCCCTAATGATAACACGCCTTACGCTTTACCTTGCCTGCCGATTTCTTGTTGTTGTTGTTGTTGTTGTTCAAGGCGTGGTTGAGCTTTTCCTTTCCCGATTTGCACTTCTGCCAGTGGCTTATTGTGCTGCCTTAACCTCTCCAGTCTAGACCAATTCTGTCCCTTCAAGCCAGTCCAATAACTTATCAGCAAGTTTTTCATGGGAGAGTGGTCCCTTACCGTGTGTTGCACCTTCTGCGAGCTTGAGGCTTCACAGTTAAAGATGAAGTGTGAGGCAGTTTCATTCTCTTCACCACATACCCTGCTGCTTGTGAGACTATCCTTGGTACCCAGTCTCTGCATATGGACTGTCAAAATCCCCACCACAAGTCTTATCTGAGTATATACGCGTTAATCGCATGTTGTACATACGTCAGTACTGTACCTGAGATGTTGTTCATACGACAATTCCTGTACTGTCGCTTTAACCTTTTTTGTAGAGACTCATACCAAGTGTTCAGCTCTTCTGAACGGTATAGCTGTGCCGGCTCTTGGAGCATTGTAAGTAGAAGAGTCCTGCACAGTTAATACTGAAAGTTGCTAGATTTAATCGTCCCGGTACTCTGTCAACTATTGTCAGCTCATCACTTTGGTGTTCCCTTCTTTCCCCGAGTGGCCGGAAACCCAGAATAGCGTCATTCTGCTTTGCTCTAATGTCAAGTCTTCTAGGTCGTTAAGGCAATCTATCGTGATCTTTGATGTGGAGCGATAGGATTCCAGGGCTTTCAATTTAGCCTGCCTATGCGAGAGAATGTAGATGTTCTGGTTATTGCAACCCAGTCTAGCCATCTCTTGTGCACATGCTCGAATTGCATGAATTTTCGCTTGATATTGGAGGTTCTTACAGAGGGATACTAAGGCTTCTGCAGAATTCAGTGGCATATGCGCCAGCACCAACTGTATCATCCGTCTTTGAGGCGTCCGTGTACCAAACCAATTCACCTCTATTCAAGAAAAGATGTGCTTTTTCCGGGCAAATTGGAGGGTCATGATTACTTTAGATGACTTTGAAACCTATACAACGTATGATGAAGACTCACCTCCACTTTCTGGTAGTACAGCATGTTGTTTATCCACCTACATGTGGTGTCGTCTATGCCATGCTCGGTAGCAGCCTTGTGGATCGCATTGAAAGATGCCAATGAAGGCGTCCAGGATAATTCACTTGTTATTTATAGGGTGTCTTTGTAGAGAGAACTGTGCTCTTTGGATGAGGACCATAAAACACGGGGTTGGAAAAGATTTTTTTTTCAGATAAAATGACAGAGAGCAGAATGAGATTGCCGTTATGAAATGAATAAAATAAGAACTATCACAAGAGTTTTGTTGTGGATGCGTGATGCAGTTGCACGACCCTGGAATATCGGTTTTCACTGTCTAGACACTCTAAACGCTACCTTGGAAGCAATGTGGGCTTTCTACCACATTAATCCAGAGGTTGGCGCCCGTTTGAATTCCAGTAATGTCACATATAGTTCTTAGATCATACAAAATAGAATAACTTGTACTTCATCGAACAGGTGATTATATTTCAGTTGACAGATTGTAATCAGTAAGTATGAACAGGGAACCTTCAACATACCTCTAACTGCTAGAAATACATATATCGAGGATAGCAATTAGTAATACTTAAGTCTTCATTATCACGTTCTAGCTCAAAATAATGTATCCAAGATCAGACTATCTCTCCGCATCGTCTTTTCAACTGTTTTGGCATTTTGGCTGCTTTGTTCGACAAGCAGGTCTGTTTGAACAAAACGGACACAAATCCGTGGTTCGCCAGCCCTTGCTTGACATTAGACACAACCGAGTCTGACCTCATCCTGATGGATGATGTCATCTCCATCTCAACCTTCTTGATCCAACTTGATAAATCTTAATATGATGTCTCAATTGTAAGACGCACTGGCTTATACGACTGGTATGTCTTCTTCTTTTCTGTATGAGTTTCCGAACCGAACTTCTCACATTTTCTTTTTATAAGTTATCCCTTGTCGGCGTCGGAAAGTCGGCGACACAAATTAATTTTAGCACGTTGTTTCACGGCGTTATCAAGCAACAGCCTGTATCCGGTCCATGAGAAAGAACAACTGGCTACGCACCTATTTACAAAATGAAAAGTTGTTTTACAAGCACAAGTTTAAAACTGGGTTAATTGGAAATACGCGACTATGATAAGAGCTCGTTGTACTACTATGACCGAACTTTGAATGTTGACAATGTTGCAACTCTTGTGTTGTATTACTTTCACCGAAATGTAACAAGAAGTCTTTATTAAGCTATAAAATGAGATATAGATACTATTTTCACATTTCATTTCTTTTGCACTAATATGAAACAAGATAGAGACTTTGTAATACCAAATCAGTCGTCAATCTAGAATCTTGAGCTATCTGTCTTTTTCACTACACGTACCAGATTTCTCCAAATTACATTTCATATTCAACATAACATTATTTTACCGGAATTATTATTAACTTGAATATTTTCAAAGCTCTTTGAAATAAGAGGGTCGTGCGCTCCTAGACAATTGGAAAAGAGAGGAACGACGTTCTCAAAAAAACAGGGGGAAATGTTCATATCAACGTATTTCTTTGGGTTAGCAGACATGATCTGTATTTTATCCTGAAGAAGTTTTGAAAAATAGACGAAACGTCGAGCCGAAAGTGACACGTATGATTTATATTGTTTCCATATTCAAGGACAAACCCATACAATAACAATAATGGTACTATGCGTTCAAAACCCACCACAGTGGTATTCATTTTTTTTGTAACTTTTGTATTGAACTAATATCGATTTCTAGATCATCATAATGTTATAATTTGTTATCTAGACCTCTCCAGTAATCACAATCGTAAACAAAAGAGAGTATCTACCTATTTCTAACAAACTCCATCCAGAAGCTATTCTATTTTGAAATCAAGTATCCGATTACTCGAAGTAAGAGCTTAGTCGTATCCAATGTTGAAACAGTCAAGTGACTCCGTTTCCTTCTTTCTTTTGCTCATTTTATTTGTACATTCTGGAGACGTGTCAAGAGGCAAAAAATATATTCTGCATATAAAATTCCTCTTATGTAAAGCTTTTGAGATCTCGAGACTTTTTAGTTCATGGCTTCAGATAAACTTCCAAACTTCCTGATATAGCTATCGTTTATATAAGCTTCAGCAGTTGATTTGAATTCTTGCATAAACGGACACCACTGTTGATATATGAATGTATTGTTTGAAATCAACAGATTTTAAGTTTTTAAATAAAGCAAGCTTGAATATATTTTTTATAGATTGTCATCTCTAGCAAGACGTTAAGGAAAATGACCTCAGAGTACACAACACTTTTTTAATTTATTGGTTAAAGGTCAAGATCTGCCGGTTCTCGAGTCACATGATGATGAACGTGTCTCAAATATCTGCTAGTCTATATACATATCTCTTATGATGAGTTTTTCATCCACCACATAATTGATATACTAGATAACTTCAATCGCAAACTGATTTCTATGTATAAGGTCGATATATTATGTTATTGTGGTTACTCACCAGAGATTGATCGAAATCAATAAAATACAGACGTACATAACCAATAGATTTCGAGAAATCTATGTCTCTGTCATGTTCACATTAAGAAATAAGATGGATGAGTTTTATGCTCGACTCTCAAGAACCATTGCCTTCATATTTCTCAAAATATGGGTGTCAATGTCGGGCCTCTCTTTTGTGATCATAAGATAAGCGTTTTTGTGTGGTAGCTTCATAAAATGTCAAATTTGTTGTTGATTGAAAAAGAAGGTGTACTCAGTCTTTGTGCTTGCCAATTATTCTGTCTTTTCTGTCAAGTCCTCAATGCTTGGTACCTAAGCTTTCTTGATACCGGATGATGGTTCAGCTAACTAATCCAGCAAAGTTTGCTAGATCATCTCACTTATTCGATCTTGAATGCACTAATAATATCATCTGAACAGTCTTTCAAAAGTCCCGGAACGGTCTCGTATTTCACAAACGGCTCAAAAAAAAAGAAAAAATTAGTACTTGGTGGTTTTAGGACATTCCTTATCCGATGGTAATATCGGCAATGTTGTGACGTTCACATTTTTTGAGATAAAGTTAACAACCTTTTTTTCAAATGCAAAGCCCATTCAATTTTCGTTGCAATAAATTGAGTGCCCCTCGGTTATTAAATCCTCCAAATATGAAAATTTTATTTGAAATACAGCATCTTTGCACTTTCGTTGAAAAGTCCCTGAACGGTCTCGTATTTCACAAACGGCGGCTCGAAGAAAAAAGTAAAAATTAGTACTTGATGTGGTTTTAGGACATGCCTGATCCGAAGGAAATATCGGCAATGTTGCTACGTTTAGATTTTTTGAGACCATTCCGGGACTTTTGAAAGACACTGTATAAATCATTCTTATACCGGGAGAATCACAGTTTTATAGAAGTTCCAATGATCGACTGTTGTTCAACAGTGGTTGATTTCGTGAAAGTCAATACGATATTTTCAAAAGTGTCAAGCAAGAATTATAAAAGGAATTGATCTAGTAACTACTTGGAAAAATTTCCGCTTACAATTATCACGTACTCGGAAACAGTACCTCAGGAAAAAATAGTGAATATCATTATTTTAGTCAGAAGAAATCTATTTGTCGTTCAAATTTTCGATACAAAAGACTAAATACAATAATTATTATATAAGTATACACTTTTCTGTTCTCTCTTCTGATGATTCACGACAGCTTCCATTTTTTATTGAAAGCCTTGGGGATAACCGCATCTCTAGGTCCGAAGATGATACAAAGACAATCTAGTCAGCGGTGAATAAACATTTGAAAAAATATGTACTACGCGTCATTAGATCTCCAGACAAGACTAATAATTATTGTTTTGGGTGTTCTAAATAGATAGAGATATGGAAGGGTAGCATGCGCCATTCTTTTACTTAGGCGGGCTCATTGCAACCTCCTTCGGGGTTCACTCGTCGAGCCAGTGACAGCATTGATATAATTCAAGACTGTGTAGCAGCCAAGCATCCTCCGATCGAGGCCAAGTTTGGCCATCTTTCCCTCATAAAAGATTTTCTGATATTTACGTGAGCTGGGAAGTGGCAAAGAACATGCTCAGTACTCTCGTCATCCCCGGGGTTATTATACCCAGAACCTCAACTGTTTGTTCATTAGTTCTGCGATTGATGGCCTTCAGGATAGTGGAACAAAGGTCTCTGGGCCACATATTTTTCCCTTCGCTCCCTTTCGTGCCAAACTGTCCGCTTTTTCATTTTCCCTGATTCCAATATGTCGTTTAATCCATGATACTGTGGCCGAGTTCCCGTTGTAGACCGACGGCATCTGGTGATATTCTAGAATCAGTTTGGATGTTATTATATTTTTATTCAAGGTTTGCATAATTTGTTTGCTATCTGGCCTTGGGCCAGCACCACATTGGCACTGTGAACTGTCTTTATCGATGTGTATATCCGCCGCTCTATCCTGTTCTGTTGAGTCACCCATATTGGTCTTTGGTGTTCTATCAAAAGGTTGTATATCAATGTGACGCGCTCCGGTTTTTCCCATTATTTTCGACGGGATGGATGTGAATTTACGTGGTTGAGGGCCCACGGTGCCTTCGGGCTGCTTTTAGACTACAAATACAAAGACCAGGCGTTCGTGATGTTTCGGCGAAGTGTGGTATGGGCCAAAGTACATTATTGAAAACAGGGCACGCGAATCGCTTATCACTGACTAAAAAAAAGGTGTGTGTATTCGACCGCGCGTGAAAATCACATGGACACGCAAAATCACAAAAGGTGGTGAAAACTCAGCCGATCCCGGAAGATTCTTATGATGAGCATTTTGCCAGAATCATCTCAAGTATGGTCATGGAAAAAAAAACAGGACTTCAGTGAAGTCGTTTTGACAATTGGTACTACAGTTTCTGGCACAACCAACCCTCTCCTAGAAAGGGTGCGAATCCCCTGACTTTAACGGTAAGAAGTGAAACAGACACCCCTAAACAATGAGCAGCGAAAATTCCCCAGAGAAACCATTCCGTTCCATCAGGACGTTCAACCCCTAGGATCCCGGGAAAATCCACAAAATAACCAAAAAAACTGGACCAGTCACGTTACCCTTGCCTTCGAACAGTTATGAACACTTGAACGTGGTTCACTTGAGAGAAAAGTAATTCCCATGGAAAGTCCAATCAAAGTTGGATTTCGAAAAAAAAACGGCCTGAGATTCGCGGAAACCGGTCGTGTACTTCAGGATGCCGATTCTGGAACCGATAGAACGGTCATATCGAGAGAAGTAAACGGGGGAGTATATGAAAACGACCGTTTCCTTCTCTCAATATAAGCACTCTATCGGTCCTCGAATCGGCACTCAGACAGCTGATAAAAAAGTTCGCTGAGTAGCCGAATGATCATCGGCTCCCGTTCTGCGCTTCTCAGGTAAAACCGGCTTTTCAGGTGGAAGACATCGAGACGCGGTACCATACATTCGCCGGTTGGCTCTATGTGCTGTGCTACTAGTAGGATAAGATAATTACATGATTGCTTGATAGAAAAGTAATTTCGGTTGTCCCAGATAATAATTGGACAGTAGATTTCGACGTGGCGCACGGAAAACGTTATATTTAATAAAAAATGCGTGTCCTATTATTGGCAGATGATCAAGAGAGTTACGGTAAAAAGTGATTGAATACATACGAGAAAATGAATCCAGTAATTCCGTTACTATGCTACAATACTACCAATATTACAGCGTACGTTTGTATCTAGGTGAATGCGTTACATGCTGGATGTCGTGAAAATTTCCGTAATATCACTTCAAGGATTTCACTTTCCACTCTGACCATTATGAAAAACAAATAACAAACTACCTCACCTCAAAGTTCTGTTGCAATTTTATTCCTTTGGCAGCGATATCGCGAATGTCTTTCTATAAATCGGTTTTCTCTATGTTTTTTGTTGCAGGTACAATCGATGACTCTACGTGGGCCATGTGTAAAGAATGGACTCCAGCTCAGCACAATCTATTCCAGACTGCGAACTTTTTTTTTGCGGCGGCATTTCTTGTTCCTGGAAGCTTTAAGCAAAGTGTTCTTTTGGTTAGGTATGTAGAGCTTATATCGAATTCTATGAAACTCGTGGTAATTAAGTTTCTGCATATGTGATAACTGTTATTTGAACATGGGAACATGTCTTATAAATGATAGAACACTCAAGACAGAGATATTGACAACCATATCACAATCGTGTGATATAGAGATTGATGCAAAAAAATGTTCAATGTATGAAAAATATGTTTAAACAGTATGTTTTTGAGAAAACATTTACGCCAAGATTATTTTGATTCTCCGTTCCCGCCACTTCAACAATCTCATGTCGGAATTTGATATTGTTTCAGAGGACTCCTATCGTTTGGGTACTTCTTCCTAGCTATTTGGGGTGGCGTAGAAGTCTGTGCTCCCGATATTTTGTTATGGAATCTAATCATAGTAATTTTAAATCTCACACACACTGCCTTACTAACATGGAGGTTCCTTCCTCCCACGTTGACTTTGGAACTAACAGACCTATATGTTAAGGTGAGTGATGAACATGTTGATGTTACAGAGAGAGTACTTGAATATATCGTTCAATCGACCAAAATTCATTCAATAGAGACATCAGTTTTGCCTTTCGTTATGATAAAAGAACGTTTATTTCAAACTGCATAAAGACTGTTGATCTCATAGACTTCTTGAAAGTTCCGGATATTCATCTCTACTTTTAGATCATTGACTATCTCTCTCTTCCTCATAATTTCGTCATTGATATATGTTGATATATCAACTATCTTAAAAATATGCAAACTGAAAATGTGAGGCTGTGTTGGATTTCCAAGCAAAAATGCCAGTGTCAAGAAATCAATCGATAAAGATATGAAAAAAATAAAACTTTCAACTGTTACTCTGAATTGCAATAGTTTATTGTCCCGTAGAAGTCTTAACAATTTGTATAAAATTGTTGTTGTGTTGTAGAAAACATATTACTCGCAATAATACCCATAACCGCGATTCAGTAATAACCATAACCATAACGATAAGCCTACCCCGGTGATTAAAGAACTCTGTTATGGTTGATAATAATAAAAGAATGAAAATTTAAGTGTTGAAAAAAGTATCTCATACCTGCGGACTCTAAATCTTAACTCTCAACTGATTTACTACCTTCTCTGACATTAAATAGTTGATTTTACTATAATTTATATAAAATGCAAAATACCACGTGAAACGCCGCTGCTTTCCAATGGTATTTCCCTGTATAAAGAATAATTTATTCAAACGTTGAAATGTAAGATTCCATGCAATATCATGATACATATTTTAAAACGTTCCATGATATTGATATAACGGATAAATACAGTAGCTGAGGCAACGAAGACCAAAAAATGATCAAAGAAGCGGATTTTGGTATAGGGTGAGGTGTCCTGATCAACATACTATAAGTCCTGATCTGAGGGGAGCAAGATAGAGTGGGGGGTTCTCTTTAGGTCTCTTTTTCACGTTTCACTTGAATAACTTGAGAATATACTGGAGTTCTAAATTATTCTAAGTCAAATAGTTGATCTTGAAAAATCAAATTTTTATGTTGTTGAATTCTTAATTCATTTTACAATCATTGCTTCCTGTGACGAGCCGTCAATGCGATGCTACTTCAAAACGGAAATGGTAGAAAAATCATCCGCCCTCGCATCGCCGCATCGTCCGTCACCAGTCAGCGGAAGAATGTTGTGTCATCACTAGCCTTAATCTAGGTTTAATATAAATTTAAGTTCGCGGTCTACAAAAACAGTCAAACATGGTTCCTTTCTTCTATTGAACTTATCAATAAATCATAGCAGTCAATCAAGTAGACAATAAGGGTACTATCGTCAGGAATCAATTAGGGAACTTTGAAGTCAGTTTGGGGACAGAAAACTAGTCAATGCCAATGACCATCCAGATTCTAGTCAAATATAAATAATGCCAATGAAACTGCTGCTTTTGGAACTATGGAGGTTGAAATCTCTTTGTGAGCTATTGAGGTCTATTGAATGTGTGTTATGTTTAGATGTTCACGTGACCTTCAGTTATCTCTGTGTCAACCATTTATTACCCATCTCGGAGTTAAAACCGTGGTAACTACCTACATCCGAAAGGTAAAATTTTATGAAAAATTATAGATAGGTAGGTACCAGTCTGAAAAAGAACCTTTGATGTCAGGAAGTATTAGGAAATGATTGATCTTAAAATGCAACGCTTCTGACAAATACAGATTGTCATATTGGATTCTTTTATACGGGGTGAGTTTTTTTGAAGTGTCACAATGCAATTTAACATATTATGTCAAAAACGGCTTATTTTTTTTCGAATTTTGGTGACTTGATAATTTCACAGGGGGTCCTTTTATCGTATTTTAAATGGAATGAGGTATTTTTCATTTTAAAATACGAATCTACAAAAAATATATGTTTTTTTTACATATTTTTTTAAACAATTGCTCCACTGGTTACGGAATTACCGAATATGGTCGAAAATGTTTATCAAATCAGATCAAATCAAATATGCTTTATTGCCACAGAAAAATTAAAATAAATTTTATGGACAAAGCAAATACAAATGCAAAATGCTTAAGTATAAAAACAATACAAAACATGATAATAGTATACATTACGAGAACAATTACGTGAACAATAGAATAAACTAGTACAAATATATTTACCCAATATTTTGTCAAATTTAAATTTATTTGGAAATTGCTCATGGACAACAATAAACATCGGCACACTTCCAGTTATGTTATGATGACAAGTCAGTGAAACAATAACATAGCAAAATCAACAATTATTGTAGAACAATAAAACTGCGGTGTTAAGATTCGAACAAGGAACCAACGATTTCTCACGTTTTTTTTTCGCTTCCCATTCAAAAAATAAACATCAGGTGGGGTGAGCGAAATCGGTGAACTCGAAATTTAATTTATAAATCTGTAGTCATCTTGTTTCCGCACTGCCTGCAGCATATAATTATTTCTGACTCAAATATCAAAGAAGGAACTTGGGGTTGTTTATATCATTTCAACCAAAACGTGTTGATATCCAGTTTCTATTCAGGAAATAAACAGTCGAGGTGCACGACTTTAGTTTGAACTTGACTTTGACCCTACTAGCTCGCTTGCAATAAAGCAATGTATAGTTGGTATTATTTACAGAGGAAGTAGCCGTGTTGTATGAATTACCAAACTAGGCGATTGTTGACCTCTAAAAAATATGAATACTCCAATGTTTACTGAATGCCCTAAAACAACTTCCACTTCACCAATGAGTTATTGTCAAACTGCCGCTTATGGTGCCCAGACAGAGATATGGAACTATTCCGTGAAAAACTCATTCACATTATAAAAAGGTCTTTCCAGGAGGAAGGTTTTCGTTTCTTTACGGAAGCTAGTGAATGTGGGAATAGATTTGAGGTGTAGCGGTAGATGATTGTATAGCTTCTTGGCGTTGTATATGATGATGAATTTTGTGTTAGATCGGAGGTGGGAAAGGGTAGCTAGATATCGAGACACGAATTCCTGGTGGGATACTTATGCTGTGGCTTTTCAGGAGAGGTGATTTGGTGTTTACGTATCAAACAGGCTGTCTCTGAAATAAACAGAGGATGCTGTATTTTTTAAAGTAATGTTTGCAGTGAGCCTTGCTCTTTAAACCGAATACATAGCGTATTGCTCTCTTTTGCAACTTGAAAATGCTGTGGAATTGTTCGATGATACAGCAGCCCCAAAAAGGAAGGCCGTAGTAGAGGTTAGATTCAAATAAAGACAAGTATGTGAGTCTAGCAGAGGAAATATTTAGATCTTTCGAAACTGACCGAATTGCGAAGCAAGCCGAAGAGAGCTCTTTTGACAAAAAGTCGATATGAGCGGACCACTTAAGATTGGCTTTTATATTTAAACCCAGGAATTTTACCGACTTGACGTATTTGATGTTTCTGTCATGAAGAAGTAATGCTTGTAGAGCTCCTCTGTAAGATAAGGCTACCGTTTTATCAACGTTGAAACACAAACAATTGGAATCAGACCAAGCTTTGATTGTGACAAGATCTTTGGAAATATTATAATGCAGAGACAAGGCATCAGAATCACTCCATGTAATGCTGGTATCGTCCGCAAATAGGAAAACTCTACCGTTGATTTTCAGGTAGGTGATGTCATTGATGTAAAACAGAAAAAGAATGGGCCCTAGAACAGAACCTTGCGGAACGCCACTGGTGATTAATTTACAATCAGAATCAGAACCATTTGCCCTTACAATTTGTTGCCTATTTTCAAGATAAGATTTGAACGAGATCGAAGAAACACCACGGATCCCATAGAACTCTAGCTTTTTCAACAAAATATCATGACAAACACAGTCAAATGCTTTTGCATAGTCACAGAAGACTGAAACGGTGCGGCGTTTGCTATTCAGGGAGGAGTAAACATCATGAAGCAACGAGAACATTGCGTCGTTGGTGCACTTGTTTGGTGAAAATCTGAATTGATCCGGGGATAATATGTCATGTTTGACGAGAAATGGCATGAGACGATTTTCTAGTAACCTCTCAATGATTTTTGACAGCACAGGTAGCAAAGCGATTGGACGATAATTACTTGAGTTTGATGTCTCACCTCCTATATGGAGAGGAGTAATAATTGCCGTTTTGAGGCATTCCGGAAAAACTCCTTTCATGAAAGATTCATTTATCAAGTTTGTTAGGGCCCCTAATGCGGGAGGTGCGAGGTTCTGGAATATTTTAATCGATAGATTATCGGTGCTACAAGAAGATTTACTTTTTATGCTGTTTATCACTTGTAGTAATTAAAGGTTGGTTACTGCATGTATGAAAAAGCTATCAGAAACTTTTTTAGAGCGTGGAATAAACGAAAGGAGGTCAAGGTGGTGAAATTCCGGAAGTAACGTTCTTGCTTACGTTGATAAAGTATTCGTTCGAGTCGTTGGGTTCTGGCATACTTTGATTCACGGAGTTTACTTTGCCTCTTAGATCGTTAATGATGGAACAGGTTTCTTTGGAGACATTTTTAGCCCTTGGTTTTGATAAAAAAGTTTCTTTGCTGACCTAAGTAGTTTTAGGTAAATCCTCCTATAATTCGTGATAAATTCAAGAACATGAGTAGAGTCGGTGAATTTTCGGATAAACAGGAGAGAACGCATGTTCTTTGCAAAAATGCGTAATCCTTTCGTGGTCCAAGGTTTATGATGTTTGGGCTTCATTCTCCTGAGTGGAAATGCTTTATTGAAGGCACATGTGATTTTATTTAGAAAATCTTTAAAGTTGATATCCACATCGTCCGATTCAAAATTCCAGTACATGCTCAAACAAAGATTGTAAAACGAAGCAAAATTAGAGACTGAGAAGATTCTACCTAAGTGACGAGTTTTCTTCAGGGGTCTGCGAGAAATAATAAATTTAGAAATTACTGCTTCATGATCAGATAGACCAGCGCTAGATACTGATGAATGGACATCAGAATTAATCAAATTATTTCTGTATTACAGTTATGCTGCATCCGTTACCATGGAAAGTCCAATGTAATCGTAAATTATTGTGTCCTCCCGTGAAATTATCACCAAAGTGTAAACAAAATTGAAGCCGTTTTTCGTAACTCATTGTAACACTTTAAAAAACTCACCCTGTATAGTAACAAATCACGTGTTATTGAAGTCTACACTCTAGTCATTTTCCATACTCATTTAATTAAAAATGGAAAGTTTCTCAATTAATCCCATTTCGCATTCGAGAAAAGCTTCATTCCAATTGACACATTTATTGTTCAGAAATTCGAATTCGAAAGCCGGTGATACTGGTTCTTAATAAGATTATAAATCGCGATTGAACTAGTCTCGCGTATGAAACTCTTTCGAAACTTTTTAACGAGAAAATTATATCTCAGCAAATAGGTTTTATGCGACAACACAGGGTGAAACTTTTTTGGAATAAAGTTATAATGTAACTTGAAGAACTATTGCGTGTTTTGTTTAGCACTTTCGTGCAGATTGTGTTATGACATTTCAATTTTTTGCGGAAATGTCATGTTAGTACCTTTTTAATTTTAAAAACACGTGAGGGTTAGAGCAACAAGCAAATACAAGAGAATGTTATTGAAGGGGCAACAAACCATAATGGATCTATGCACACAATGTATTCAAATAGGAGTAGGTACCTTATTGATGCATGGGAATACAAATCAGTAGGTGATAATTATTTATTCAACTGCCGTCCCAATGAAAAAGCAGCATTGAAAGCAAAACCGGGAAAACGAACGTTAAATTTCTATGCATGGAGCTTTTTTACAAGCTTCTTTTGCTAAATAAGTGTGGATATGTGGTTAATATCTGAACAAAAATTAGCTAGAATAGTCAATTTAGCAATATGTAAATGATTATTTGAAGCACAAATTTCAGATACCGCTTTTCTCAATATAGCAGTATCTAGATAATGAGCTTAATTTATTTTATTTTGAGAATCATTTTCAGAAAAAAGTGACTTAACGAATTTTAAATAGGTTATAACTGCATCATTGCCAATTATGCAAGATTCATCCAGTTTTACGAAACCTGCGACTCCAAGCTTGTCGGTGGAGTGATACACCTGTGACCAGGTAGTAATCAAATTTCTGAATTCATATTTGAATTCAACATATTCATATTAGTAGGATCAACTTCCTGAAATTTATCTCAAACTGTTTCGAAAATAATTGGAAAAATCCATCTTCAGGTGGGGGCGTTTGACGACATCATAAGTTCATATGATGAAGTTAGGTTATTTTTGTCCGATGAACACAAGGCTGCGGTTCAGTCCGCTAATTAAAGGACACCTTGTATAGTCCGAACTGCCATTTATATTTTCAACAGTAAATGATTTGAAAATATTGGGCATTTTACACATCATATTCATATTCACAAACATTGCAGTGAATCATCTACTATTTTTTAACTTGATAGACCTGATTATTAATAGTGGATGGATTATTACTTTTTTCGTTGGTGAAGACGTTTTCATTCTTCTTTTTATTCAAGGCTAATGCTAGTGATAATTTTGTCATTTCATGAGGCATAATAATTAAGAGATGTATCTTAAAAACTAACATGAAACACCTGTCGTACGTGCCACGCGACATACCTCACTGACATCAACAACTGATATTCCAAAATGAAAAGGCAGCAAGTACAGCATGCTTCATGAAAAAGCTGCATTAAGCATGCTGCAGATACTGCGTTTCTAAGAAACATAGTACATTTTGCAGATACGTCAAAACAATTATAATGTTTAATAATAATAATAATAATACGAATTATGTTTCAGATAAGGCGTTCAAAGTTGTTGAGGAGTTAAACTAACTTATAAAGAGTCTTCAGGTATCAAAAACTCGATTTTCAAAATGTCTGTATAGATACCGCCTTTTTATTGTGGACGGCAGCATAGTTGAAAATCAAAAATCACTATTATCTACGCATAGGCCTTTGGATCCGATATCAGCCCAATCGCATGCCAATAAGAAATCATTCAAAGAATATACTTACCTCTAGAAATCAGTAGATAACTTAGTGGCAGTGGCATCGGTAAATAGACACGCCTTTTCCCTTTAGAGTCTCGAACGTTAAATCTATGAAATAACAGTCAGAGAGATTTTCCCAATAAACGGTTCCAGTTATTACTACCCTGGTTTCTAAAATACGCACCGTGGAACATTCCACCCTTCCATGTATTTATTTATATCTGCAATGAAGACTATTTGTTTAGATACTAGCTGACCCGGCAAACTTCGTAAAGCCTAAGGATAAATAAATAAGCTGAAATAAATTATTTTCTAATCAAGATAATGGATAGTGAAAATTAAGTCGTATAAATTCTTAAAAACCAGGACTTTCTGCTATACAACATTTTTCGATTTGTTGTCAGGTACGAGAATGAACAAAGCAGATAGTCTGCCAACTCGTGAACATGCTACATACAACCTTTGTACTCAAACAACGATACAACTGACCGTGAGAGAAATATTCATTTTCCAGATTCAGACCACAAATGCTCAAAGTTTGGCATTGTGATTTATTTATCGACATAGCGAATGCTAGACGAACCGGAAATTGTAGTCTTTTAAACTCGAAAGGCATATCGGTGGGATCATCGCAATTTCTGGAATAAGGACTTTTTCACCTTTGAACTTTCCTCTGAGTATCGGCATGTGAATCACATTGCACTTTATTTTTTCCACTACCAAACGCGTTCCATTGCATAGTTTTGGTTGGTTCATGTTTCGAAGCATGATGACTACGGAGCCAACCTTCAGTTGTAAATTGTGCGCTGACAAGCCAGGTATTACCCGAGTCAAGATAGGATTTAACCTAGACAAAAATAATATAAAGCTAATTTTTGGTACAGATCATCTTTGAGGGCTAAATAATAATATACTAAAAGTCCCGGAGAATCCTCCTTCCGCAACCCCCCCTTTCCCCCCTCTAAACACCCCTTTTTAGATATTTTGGTGATTTTCTCGAAAACCATCCACTTTACAAAAAAATGTCAAGAGAGCATTTTTGAAGCTGACAAAATTTCCTTTCGAATGATGTATCACAGTCTATATCTCGTAGCTCATGGTACCCACCAGTGGCGTATCAAAAGAAGGGTTACTATTAGAAAATACTTTTTGATCTTTTTTCTCAGTTTTTTTTTATCTAAGTAACAATTCCTTAGAAAATATATATTTTTTTTTAATCGGCTATCAAAATGTTGTCTACTCGGATTTGTTCCCCACCAGGACAATATGGCCGCCCCGTCAATGACGCGATTGACAAAGAGTGGATACTCTACTTTTGGTTATTTATCTAAGGCGTACGTCATTATGTCATTTATGTTTGTTAGGTGGCAGCACGGTCTTTTCTGCATGTATTTTATGTATTGTTCAACAATAATATTATATTGAAAATGGAGAAATGTGTTTTGTGTAAACTGCCACTAAGTGAGCGAGTTATTACTAAAGTTGGTGAAAAAGGACTGAAAACATTATTGAGTGCTAGTGAAAAGCGTTGTGATGGTTTGAGTGACATTTTTAAGAACGTGAGATCAATCGAAGTACATCTGGAATGCAGGTAGGTAACAAATTTTAAATATTCATACTTCAATGCGGACTATGAAAGTGAAAATTTGTTTCTGTTTATAGAAAATCCTATACGAGAAATAATACAATTTTGAAACATATTCGAGATCAAAGTGAAAAAGCCGGACCATCGCAGAAATCATGCTCAACTTTAGCACCCACCATTCGTTCTACACTTCCAGATTATAACATCAAAGAGATTTGCTTATTTTGCGGTAACCCGGCGTCTACTAGATTAGAAAAAAATAAGAAGTTTTACAACCGCAAAACAATTATACAAGTATCCACAATTTTGATTAAAGAAAAAATTATGTCTGAAGCAGTCGCCAGAACGGACAAGTGGGGGGAAGAAGTTCTGATCCGCATTGGAACTTGTGGAGATCTGGTTGCTGCTGCAGCCAGATATCACAAGGACTGCCGTCTTCTATTCTCTTCTGGAGGAAAGCTACAGAAACTTGGCGATTCGCGGGGTCGGCCGAACGATAAACAGAGATATCAGGCATTTTTGAAAGTGTGTGAGTCTGTTGAGAATTCTGATGAGTGCCAATTTTCCATAAACGACTTGGAGGTGGAAATGGAAAAAATATTTGAAGACATGTACTGCGAGCCTTACTCTCGAAAACAGTTTTTGAGGAAGCTGGTGGATCACTTTGGACAAGGAATATGTATCACCGAAATTGCTGGAAAAAAAACAATATTGAATTATAGAGATAATGTAGATTCAATATTGTTTGAATCCTGGTATTCTCAGAAAGCCGAAAACAGTGACCAAGATGAAAGATTGAGGATTGTTCAGAAAGCTGCAGAAATCATAAGAGAAGATATACGTGCTACCGTATATGATTGCAGGGTATATCCACCAGAAGAAAAATCCTCAGTTTTAGGCAATATTCCGAAAACTTTAGACGCGCTACTGAAAACAATTATGAAAATGAAACATGTCGAAAATGAACGCATGGATACGAAAAAGGAAGCTATAGGTCAGGCAATAATAAGCGGATGTCGACCAAGGTCATTCATATCTCCAATTTTACTTGGGATTGGCGTGTATGTCCATAGAGAATTTGGCTCCAGGCAGATTGTAGATTTCCTGAGTAATTGGGGTTTTTCGGTGACATACAACGAAACATATCGATATGAAAATTGCATTATAAAACACAATGCCGAGACGGTCGCCAACGAAAGTAGTCTTGTTCAGTACTGCTTTGATAACGCAGATTTTAATATCCAAACTCTAACTGGCCATGGCACATTTCACAGTTTAGGAGGTATCCGATTGACTTCTCCTTCGATGCATGCAACACCAAAATCGATTGCTCGACAAATTGACATCACCTCTTCTACCGCAGCAGCAGAGAAAGATGACATTTCCATCAGTTGGTACAAAGCACCCAAGACACCTGCATTGAAAAATGTTATAGCCAGAGACATTAAAATTGGTAGCGCAGAAATTAAAAATCTGATGAAAAATGCAAAAAGTCTGGATCTATTATGGTTGTCTAGCAACTGGGCAGGTATGATGATATTTGATATGAAAATCCTCGTACTTTTTGATTTTTGGTTTTTAGGAGTCGACAAACCACCATCTTGGGGGGGAACAATGAAACTAGCTCTCAATGGATACATGGCATGTGAAAGAACAAGTATTACAATTTTACCTTTTATCAATATGTCTCCAACTGATCCAAGCACTATTTACTCTGCTTTGAAGTTTGCTTTGAATGAAACTCGACAGCTGGGACAAGAGCAATGCATAGTAACTTTTGATCAACAATTATACGATAAAGCGGTTAAAATTGTAGATTCTGAGCCTCAGATATTGAAAAATGTATTTGTGCGTTTGGGCTCTTTTCACACCATCATGGCTTTCATGAAGGCGATTGGTTACCTAATGGGTAAGATTTTGATGATGTCCATTATGTTTTTGTCTAACATCATATTATAATTTAGGTGGTAGTGGTCTTGAAGATCTGTGGTGTGAAGTTTACGCCAAAAACTCTGTCATACACATGATAGGAGGACATGCGTATAACAGAGCCCTAAGAGCTCATTTCATCACTCAACAAGCCCTGGTAACTCTTCTTCTAGAGAAAGTCACCATCAATGAGGAAAGCAAGGACCAATTGAAAACGTTATTTCAGGATTTTCTAAGTGGAAATTGTACACCAGAAAATGTCTGCGAAAACCACATTCTCGATACCATTCAAAACGAACTCAATAGTGTAATTGAAGAAATGTCACAAAACAGCCCAACTGCTGTTTTGTGGTTCCAATACATGCGGCAGGTAGAACTCGTCAGATTGTTTATTCGTGCAGAAAGAACTGGGAACTGGGACTTGCACCTTCTCTGCATAAGACTCATGCTGCCATATTTTCATGCTGCAGGGTCTTATCACTATGCCAAGTCCGCTCACTTGTACGTTCAACAATGTGAGGACCTTAAAAATGTTATGCCCAGAAACGAATACGGAAAGTTTGTGAAGCATTTTTTTACTATCCGTCGTTCGGAGGGCTTTTGGACCGGAGTCCCCACAGATCAAGTCATCGAGCAGGATCTGATGAGAAACTTTAAAGGTCAAATGACGCATGGAAGAGGTATAACAGAAAACACTTTGAATCATTTTGTATATGCTTTCCCTGGATGTCTTCCCCTGTGCAACGTCATGGAAGAGATATGTGGTCAAACATATAAAAACAGGTGTCAGACTAGCGATCAGGTAAGAATATTTTGAAAGTAGGCACTGCGGTTTGTGATACTTACGCATTGTTATTTTAGCATGTTGACCTTACTGAATCCCGTAGAATTGGGGATTCCAAAGACTTAAATACATTTATAGAGTGGTTCAGAAATCATAATCCCTACGAAAAATGTGACAAATTATACTCGATATCTACTGGAATAGCTGCAGATAAAACTATTAATTGTCATATAGCCGAAGAAATAGGACAAAAATGTCTTAGCGAAGTAGAAGGAAAACCATTTTCAGACATAAAGATATCCGTCAAAAACAAAGCAAGATCCTTGTCCTTCATGAGTGGCACAGTAAGAATTCAAAATGACATCATCCCGGTTTCGACATCCCAATTATTCCTGCGACTTTTTTGTGTTTTAAACTCAGAAAGTGACAAATCCGAATATTTCAGATACGAGTTATCATCAGAACCACCCTCCTTATTTGATGGGACCTTTATGAGAAAAACACAAAAGTCTGTTCTAACTTCATTTTTTCCCCACAAGACAACTGATATTGATCTGAGTCAATCAACGGATTTTGTGATTGATGGTGGTTTTTTGTTGCATATTGTAGTATGGCCAAAGCTTGGTACCTTCAAGGATGTTATTATTGCATACGTCCGATACGTTGTAAAACATTATCAAAAATCAATTGTGGTTTTTGACGGATATACAGAGGAATCTACCACAAAGTCGGAAGAACAGAGAAGACGTGGAAAAAAATAAGTGTAGCCCATATATAATATTTAACGAAAACACCAATATAAATATCGCTCAAGAAGTATTTCTTTCAAATAACAAGAACAAGGCGCGTCTTATTTCTGCGTTAAATGCATATTTAAAAGATGCAGGGGTGACCGTTATTCACGCTACAGATGATGCAGATGAACTAATTGTCAGTACAGCTCTAAAGTTGAATGTCAGCAATGAAAATGTTATGGTTATAGCAACAGATACAGACATTCTTGCAATGCTCATTGCTAGAGCACCACAAAATAATAGCATAAGTGTACTCCATCCAGCCACGAGTCGAACGACTGGAAAAGTATATGCTATCACCGAAGTACAAACTGCAATAGAAGACATGAAAGAAGTTATTCTCTTTACCCATGCAGTTTCTGGCTGCGATAAAACATCGGCCTTGTACAGAGAAGGGAAAAAAATTGTATACATGCAGCTAAAGAAAAATTCAAACTTGAGAAATAAAGTTTGCAAAATATTTAATGTACCCAATCAAGTACAAGAAAATATTATTCAATGTGGGGAGGAGTTTATCAGATCTCTTTATCCCGATGGCCTAAAATTTGAAGACATCAATGACCTTCGCTATCATCTTTATAATAAAGCAATGGCAAGACAATCTCCTTCTGCACTCCTAGAGCTATCCAGTTTGCCGCCCACAAAAGCTGCCTGTTCCCAACATTCGCTGAGAGTATACCTTCAGGTGAGCAAGGGGATAAACAAAGATCTATGTTGTAATTAGTAGTATTGTCTTTAAAGGTACAAGAATGGCTGGGAAACAGGCTACCTCCTATTGAATGGGGTTGGAAGTCAGTCGAAGGACAATTGTTGCCTGTCAAAACTGCGCTACCTCCAGCACCTGAATCACTTCTCTCTCTGGTGTACTGCCATTGCAAAACCAATTGTGCTGGTAGATGCTCGTGTAGACACTCAGGCCAAAAATGTAGCACATTTTGTTCCCCTTGTAATGGCGAAACATGCAGTAATATTGAGAAACCTTTTACAGAAGATTCTACTCTTGAGGAAAATTATTAAGCTATTGTTATTATTTATCAATTTATTATTGTTATTATTCTTGTTTTCAATCAGTAAATCAGACGTGTTCTTTGAGAAATTTCAATTATTAATGTCGGAGCAGATTTTTTTTTGATACGCCACTGGTGTATTCCGAGGTGTGTATCACGTGGTACTATGAGGTTTTGCAATAAGATATATATTTTTTCTAAGAAAATATCACTTAGATAAAAAAAAACTGAGAAAAAAGATCAAAAAGTATATTTTCTAATAGTAACCCTTCTTTTGATACGCCACTGGTGGGTACCATGAGCTACTAGATATAGACTGTGACACATCATTGGAAAGGAAATTTTGTCAGCTTCAAAAATGCTCTCTTGACATTTTTTTGTAAAGTGGATGGTTTTCGAGAAAATCACCAAAATATCTAAAACGGGGCGTTTGGAGGGGGGAAAAGGGGGGTTGCGGAAGGAGGATTCTCCGGGACTTTTAGTATATTACTATTTAGCCCTCAATGATGACCTGTACCAAAAATTAGCTTTATATTATTTTTGTCTAGGTTCACCTAAAATTTGAACTATCTTGACTCGGGTATATATCCAATGAGTTTAAACGTTTATCTGGACAGTTGGTTACTTCGTCTTCGTTCGTAACAGTGTCGATGGATTCCAAAAAATGCAGTGGGCCCGCTATTTGACTTTGAATTGGTTAATTTAGGTAATCTACCTCCTTGTTCTTTGCAGCAAGAATTGCACGTTCACTCAACCAATTGTCATTTTAGGAAGAAAACAGTTTGAGTACTCAGAGCAATAATCTTTTATTAATGTAGCTGGCGAAGCGCTTTCGGCTTATAATAAGCCATCATCAGTGCCCCAACTGAAAGTGATACCGGCATGGGTTACGTTCTTGGACGTTTATCAAAGAAAAAGAATTTATATAATAAAGGAAAAAAAAAAAAAATTGTGGTACTCACTGGTCAGTTGTGTACAGTGGACATTTTTCATCAATTTGACTACTGTACACAACTGACTTGTGAGTACCACAAAAAAATTTCTTTTTCCTTTATTATATAAATTCTTTTTCTTCGATAAAAGTTTAAGAACGTAACTCATGCCGGTATCACTTTTAGTTGGGGCACTGATGATGGCTTATTATTAGCCGAAAGCGCTTTTCCAGCTACATCAATAAAAGATTATTGCTCTGAGTACTCAGACTGTTTTCTTCCTACTTCGAGATGAGCGACACAGCCATTCCTTCCTATTTAATTGTCATTTTTGTTGTTAGCAATGATGTTCGGAAACACTTTGTTGATAAGTTCGAGTGTCCTTTGTTGACACGAAATTGCAAAAGTTTGTCGGAAATGAATTCAATCCGTTTGATTCGTCGACAGGAACATGACCATTGCCAATACTCAGCAATCGCTTGGCGAAATCTTTCACAGATGGATCGCTTAGCAAATCAACTCGCACGTTTGTCGTTAATTCAAGTTTTCTCACATAGCGCCAGAGAGTCGATGATTTCAGGCATTTATTTCATCGGCGGCGGTCGATCTTGGATCTGGTAGAGTTTGGCGAAAATCGCCAGACTGTAAAATCAATGCGCCTGCAAACATCTTGAGTCATTGCGCAGATCTTTATTAGTTCGATTGGGTGCTTCAAATGGTCTTTCATGCGCTTTTGTGCATACCATACGATAATTTCGCTTTCTACCAAAATCTTGGCCATTACTGACTGTTTCGCAATGTTGCATGTCGGTTCATCTGTTTTTTGAAGGTCTAACGGCAATTTATTGAACGCCAAAAAAGCTGTTCTACATCCTTCAAGCAATGTGGCAGCTATCTCAGAAGAAGCAACTGCTACAGCAACCTCGGATCTCGCACGAACAGTGGCCAAAATCAATGACATGAGAAATGTCTTCCCAGTTCCACCGGGTGCATCATCAAATGCTCTCATTACCATTCGTTCGAATTGATTCGCATCTTGATCATAATTACGTTCACGTTTCAATTTACGATTGAATGTGTCGTTCATAGCACGATTTGGCGATGGCATTCCTAAAATTACTAACAAACTGTCGCACATAAGATAACCAATTTCTTTGATCAAAAGTGAAGTCTTGTTGTGGATTTCAGCACACAACTTCCAATGAGCCAATCTGAACTGAAGAAAGTGTGCTATAGTCAATTAGACGATCATATCGAAACGCTAATCCATTCATATCATCATCTCGTTTGAGGCATTTCTCGTTGCACGTCGAAGATTATCACGTTGATCTGTTTCTTGAGCTCTAAGCTATTTCATTGGGAACTGGGAACATTATATGTTTTGAAATGATAGACGAGGGAATGTGTATATTCCGTGTAAATTCTTTATTAATTAAATGCAGAGCGCTTTCGGCCTAAGCCATCATTTAATTAATAAAGAATTTACACGGAATATACACATTCCCTCGTCTATCATTTCAACTCTACGCACGTGTACACAGCCCTATCAACCCTTTCATTATATGTTTTGATCCAATCCCTACCATTTTCTTTCTTGTCACCCCTTGCCGTTGTATTCCTCCAGTTTTCCACTGTCCCGTTCTTTTGCGATAATGCCCCGGTACTCGGACCAGTTTGAATCACTTTCGCCCACAGCACTTTTGTACCAGTGAGCAGCTGATCCTTATTGGTTTGCATAATGCCCCAAGAACCGCTTGGCTGTTAGAATAGATAACTATGTCACTTCCTGCCAATCGTTCTTCCTCCCTAATTGCTACCTCCAAGATTGCAAACACCTCTGCTTGGAAGACTGTTGTTACTTCCCCTGCATTCCTGTCCAATCTCCGGCTCCAGCAGATCTAGAGTCTTGGAGCCGTCAGTGATCTAGATCTGCTTGTTACTTTGAGGTTCAGTCGGGGTCTGGGTCGGGGTAGTCCGCCCATCTTCTCTGGATGTGAGTTGTACAGGGTGGGCAACTAAGAATGCTAGGTACTGTATTTGGGAAACTTTCCATCGTAGAAGCTTGCGGTAAAAAATGTTATTACTAAAACGGTCATGAGAAAAACATGGAGAATATTTACAAGTTTCTGAGATGGTCGCTAGGGGGCGTAACAACCAGCACCAAGTAGAAAATAGGATTTTCATAGAATTTTGCCCCATGAAAATACATACAGGGTGGCGCATTAGTGTGTGGAAGTCCATTTTCTACCTTATCAAAAGAGATAGGAAAAATTTTTCAAGACAAAACTTATAGGGTTCCAGCGGGGTCACAATTAAAAAATATTCTTGTGTATACAGAGTGTTCAAGGAAACCGTGGCATCAGAAAATACACTTTTTTTAATAGCAACCCCAAATTTTGATTAGAGATTTGGATTTAGCGTAATATTCTACGTATGATACAGTGGTTTTATTTGCCAGAACGTACAGTGTTGTCTGGCTATCGAGGATTTACTAGAATTAAGGGAAAAAACATTATGTTGGTGAATTAGCTACAAAAACAAAAGATTTGAAATTGAATCTTGCAAATATGCGTATTTTTCAATGTGAGAATCAGAGTAATTGATTTTTGAAAAAATATTCGCTATAGTTCATACAGGGTGTTTTCTACATCGATCCAAACTTGATGGCGAATTTAGAGACGAAGAAACTCAATGTTTTCAAATGGAACACCCTGTGTGCAGTTATCTGATGTTATTTAGCACTCAAAACACTGCAATTTTTGCCATTAGAACACATGTCGTAGAATGAATCGTTATCTTGCAATCTTTGATTGTCAAAATAGTACCCCTTAATTGGGTTTCGAGATGACAAATTCGAACGTGTTAATGGATTGTGCTATGGCAGAAGAATCCGATTCAATCATCATGACAACCAGCATCACCAAGTATTAATATTTTGAGTGAAATCTCGTCAAAATTCATGTTGTAGTTAGTTGCTGCATATTACCTAAATTAAAAATAACATTTCAAAATTTCGCAAAAATGAACTTTCCCAAAAATTTTCTTATTGATATGATATTCATAATTGGAGAAAGTCATCGAAACTGTCTCTTAGCAACCAGACTCTATAGAGAAGCTTTTCCTCAAAGGAGACAGCCCAGAAAGGAGGTCTTTGAAAATATTTTGAATAGATTTAATCGAACCGGGAATGTTGATTATGAAAAGCATGAACGAACAAAAACAGCCAACTCGGAAGATAATCAGGTCAAGGTTCTTCTTAAGGTTGTTGAGAATCCCCACGTTTCGCAGTGAGAAATTGAAAATGAATGTGATGTTTCACGGCGAACGACTCAAAGGATTTTGAAAAATCATCAACTGCACCGATAACACATTCAGCTAATGCAGGAGCTACATGATCAAGATCATGTCACTAGACAAGCATTAATTTTGTGAATGGGCCCAGGCGATTTTTTGAATACGTGCTATTTGCAGATGAAGCCACCTTCCATAAGAACGGCTGCGTCAATCGTCATAATTTCCATTACTATTCAACAGAAAATCCACACGGTATACAGACCCTTTCACGAACCAGATGGTCGTTGAACGTTTGGGGAGGTGTGATGGGATCTTTCGTCATTGGTCCCTACTCTTTTGATCAACGTGTGACCGGACAAGTATATCGGCAATTTCTGCGGAATGAGTTACCACGACTAAGGAACTGTTTGCCAAATTACATCAAGAACAGGATGTGGTATCAACATGATGGAGCTCCGATTCACAATACCGCTCCGGTACATCAACAGATGGATCAAGTGTTTCTCAACAGGTGGATCGGAAGGGGTGGTCCAGTCCAGTGGCCTCCTCGGTCTCCCGATATAACTAAAGCTGATTTTTTTTGTGGGGCTAAATCAAATATCAAGTCTTTAAACAATAATAACAACATGCTAGTTGAAGTTGATTGATCATTTGAAAACCGTGTACAGGCCCGCATTCAAAATAATGGCGGTCATTTTGAACATTTACCCTAGTTCCGTAGTTCGTTTTGATGATTTTGTTAATGATAAGAATTGTTCCATTTCGATTATACCATAGTGGATATTCAACTCGATTTTAAATAAAGATCTTTAATCTCTTTTGTTTTCAGTCATTGTTATGTTAAAGGATTTCAACACGTGGTCCGAATACCCAGCCAATGACGTTTCGTCGCGTAACCTGTACCGAGAATGTACCAGGAATCCCAATTAGGTACTATTTTGAAATAATCATAGATTGCGGGATAACGACACATTTTATGACGTGTATTGTAATGGCAAATTTGCAGGGTTTTGAGTGCTTAACAAAACTAGATAACAGCACACAGGGTGTTCCATTTAAAAAAAAAATGAGTTTCTTCGTCTCTAAATCCACCAAGTTGGGCCTGCTGTAGAAAACACCCTATATAAATTATAGCGATTCTTTTTTCCAAAATCAATTACTTTAACTCTTACATTGAAAAATACGCATATTTGCAACATTCAATATTTGATATTTTTTGTTTTTGTAGCTAATTCACCAACATAATGTTTTTTCCCTAAATTTTAGTAAATCCTTGATACCCTGACAACACTGCACGTTCTGGCAAATAAAACCACTGTATCATCCATAGAATATAACGCTGAATCCAAATCTCTAATTAAAAGTTGGGGTTGCTATATGAACTATTGGAGAACCATAAAGTGATAACCGTCCATAAAATCTGTAGACGTGAGTACTACATAGAGGAGCGAAATATTCGGCAATATGTGCAAACTGGTGTGAGTGTAGCGGTGATGCTAAACGGAAAACTTTGAGATCTGTCTAACAGTTCGACTTTGAAAATAGATGTCTATTTTGTGCTGAAAACTGTGACCTCTTATCAGAAGCAAATAAACCAATTTCGAAACGTTAAAACATCTCTAAAATCCAAAGGCTGACTGTGAAGGATAAAATTTTACAAAGTGGCGAGGAATCAGCTTGAATGCAACGGAATGAGGCTGGTAAAAAGTAAACAAAACTCTGGTGCTGGTACTCACCACTCAAGCTCCAGCTCCAACTTCAATTCTCCAGCTGATATCCTGCGGCTGTAAAAAAGGATGTGGAAAGCTCTGCAGCAGATTGTCAAGTCGCAGAGCTGTCTTGAGTCCATCGAGGAGGACGAATAATACTTTCCTATAAATATTTAATTCATGCAGGCCTTGTGAAGAAAAAGCTGCTCTTTAATTTTGAAATGATATGTTTTTTTGCTCATGCCAATACTTTTCGAGATAAACTCCGTGGAAAATGACGCTGGGCACCTTTTTGTTTTCGCGCTGAGCGTTGGGTGGCGGTTACGCAAATACATCATGGGAAAATTTTAGTGAAGAATTTAATGAAGAATATAAAAAGTCCCATGACATTTTCTCGCCAAAGTTACGATTTAAAAGAAAAATGCCAAAAAGCGTCGTGAAAAGACCTTTGGGGGGAAGGGGTTTTGGGGCAAAAGGGGATAAAGCTCCCCTCGCGGGAGTAGGAACTCTTCGGATCTGTATTTGGGTTCCTGCTGTGAGTCCAGTATCAAAATTTCAAAACTTTATAATTTTGTTCTCCTATTCATCGTTTTCACGACTAATTTGCTTGCACTACATATTAAGTGGCTGGCTTCAACTTCTTGAGATTCTTTCTTTTATTAAATATGATTAACTCCATTTTTGTGGAATTCATTGGGAGCCCAATCTCTTCACACCATACCTCCAGGATCTCACATACTCACAGACGACTTTCTGGTGTTAGTCTCATACGTCCCCTTTCTTTTTTTCCTCTCACAAGGCCTCCAATCTTGTCAGAAGACTATTCATTATCAGGCACCTCTCACCCAGGAGGCAGCTGCCTTGGGGGCAACCTCTTTGCACGTGTGCCTCTATATGGCAGTCTCATAAGGACGCTTCCACCTAGAGATCTCAAAGAGCAGACCAAACACAACACAACCGGGAAGCAGAGGTTAATTTGGTCTTGGGAGACTCAAAAATGACGTTCGTTTTTGCCTTATCCAATGCTCCTTCCACGCCAAGGCTAGCTAGTTGCACCACAGCATGGGGAGCCTATTCCGTACTTTTACTTTTGCAATAAACTCACAGTTTCTTTTATTTTGGAGATTTTGAAATAATCTTCTCGGACGAATACCTATCAATCAACTCTTCCAATGCGTTGATTTGAAAAGATGTCAAACTGATTGTCCAGTGGGATTTAGGTAGCTCGTAGTCTTCCACACCAACTTTTGGTATGAATACCAGCAGACGTTCTTTGAGAAATAAACAAAAACAACTATCTTTAGGCGTGGGCAGACCATTGGGATTTTTTACAGGCTGTGATCTCAGGAATCAGAGGGCCTTTTAATGAATCGATCAATAGTTCCATGATTTTTTTTCAAAAACAGTACCTTTCCCTACTTTTCCTGAAGCCTTTTTAACTATCTTTCAACTTGGGTCTTGGGGACGTTTCGTCGCGTAACCTGTACCGAGAATGTACCAGGAATCCCAATTAGGTACTATTTTGAAATATTCATAGATTGCGGGATATTGTAATGGCAAATTTGCGGGGTTTTGAGTGCTTAACAAAACTAGATAACAGCACACAGGGTGTTCCATTTAAAAAAAAAATGAGTTTCTTCGTCTCTTAATCCACCAAGTTGGGCCTGCTGTAGAAAACACCCTATATAAATTATAGCGATTCTTTTTTCCAAAATCAATTACTTTAACTCTTACATTGAAAAATACGCATATTTGCAAGATTCAATATTTGATATTTTTTGTTTTTGTAGCTAATTCACCAACATAATGTTTTTTCCCTAAATTTTAGTAAATCCTTGATACCCTGACAACACTGCACGTTCTGGCAAATAAAACCACTGTATCATCCATAGAATATAACGCTGAATCCAAATCTCTAATTAAAAGTTGGGGTTGCTATATGAACTATTGGAGAACCATAAAGTGATAACCGTCCATAAAATCTGTAGACGTGAGTACTACATAGAGGAGCGAAATATTCGGCAATATGTGCAAACTGGTGTGAGTGTAGCGGTGATGCTAAATGAAGCCTTTTTAACTATCTTTCAACTTGGGTCTTGATCTTTTGATCTTTATCGGCACGTTGCCTTCAGATATGATCTCAGAGTGCATCAAAAGGATGTTCAAGATACAGCTATTCTGACTATAATAGCATACGAGACGATAATTGGAATTTTCTCATGGACTTGTAATCACATTGGGTTGAATGACGAACATCGAAGGATCTTTTGATTTATGTCAGATTCTAGTAGCCTTCAAAAAATCCATACTTTAAAATCCAGGATGCGTTCACTTAGTATCGACAATATGAACACTGGCCTGACTAAAATCTCAAAATAGTTCCCACTCGAAAGTTGCTTCAATAACTACCTCGGAAATGGAAGTTCAGAACTACGTGATCTGATGAGAGTAATTGCGAAATAATTTAGAGGCATGCATGCAATGTTATTCAATTTCAGTATGTATATGAAATTAGAATAGGTTATTTCTCCGTTACTGCAGGATAATTTGCAAAATAATAGTGAATTTGAAATTGGAATTTCGATTTGCTATTTCCGGAAGTATTCATTACAAGAAATGATCCGCAAGAATGATCAATGATCACGAGACAATTACTTTGACTTTGAGTGATGCTCTTCGAATGATCAATTCGTACACTGGAGCGTTTCCGATCAAATATAAATGAATAAATAAATAATCTTTATTGCAAATATGAATATATACAGGGTGAAATGTACCGCAGTACGTATTTTAAAAACCACCAGGGTATAGTAATGTACAGAAAGCAAATACTTACAGTTATATACTCTCATATGCCCTGAGACGTTCCTGGCTAAATATAGTAACCTAATATTCACAGAGCTAGTGACAAGTCCAATACATGTTTTTTTATTTTTGCTTTAAAGGAAGCAACTGAAAGGCATTTGAACGACATACCTAGGCAATGTATTGTTATCTTGAGGTTCAAGATATGGCAATTGGCAGATTATTTCTCCATCTCTTTAACCAAACAGTCAACTACACATATTATGTCTGTACAATGTGACGATTCGACAACCTCGTTCTCTAAGTATACAGGGTGACCTAATTTTATCCGGCAATATTTGAAATACAGATTCTACCAATAAAAATGAACATGTTTTACTTCATGAACACTTCTTCAACTCCTCGTCAGTTTCGATATACACACCGTCAAGGATTTTTTAACATTTCTTGATTTGAAACAGTCAAATTACAATTTTGTTTAAGCCAAATTCAGTTGAGACTTGCTTTTTGTTTTATTCTGAAAAACGACGAAATGTCCTTTCGAACCATGACAAAAACCACTCAAAGAATTGAGGTTATGTCCATTTTTAGAAGCTTGTGAACTCAAGATTGTTTTTTTTTATTTCTTCTATTTTTTTGAATGGAACAAGCTCTAAAAAAATGTTAGGAGTTTGTCAGTTTCTGTAAGACTTGCTTTTCATATGCCCAGTTTCTCAACATCAATATGACAGCAATGTCAACTTATGGATCCGATAACTGGACATAATAGGTGTGTTTGTTATTCTCCTAGTGTACACGGAACTACACTTTTCTACCCTGCGTCGTTTGTTATGCTGTTAGTGCAAACAGTGTAGAGTGTTTGTTCTATCAGGGTAGGTTGCCAATCACTGCACTCGCCACCCCAGGTCAAAAGAAGGTGTTACAAGTGTAACGTAGTGTAGAATAGGGTGGGGAGCTTATTGCGTGAATTTTGTAAACAAGTCATGTCTTAACCTGACTTTTAATAAAGACAAACAATTTCAACAAACAAAAAGGAAAATTTGTAGTGAAGAATCAGTGTGGATCTTATCAAATAAATTAAAATTGTTGATGAAAATAGTGAAAGTGAATGTATACAGTGTTCACAACTCGTACTTTAAAATTGTTGAGGGACTTCTTCTCAATAAAACTTCTTATTTTAATCGGAAAATTACTCGATTTTTCGTTTAACACGTGAACAAAATCTAAAATTATTGACAATGAACTTTTATTTTTTTTCGTTGCTAGTCCAAAAAAACGAAGTCGCCATCTGCGTTGCTGTGGTGACTGTTTGCGTCGGCGTTGACTGTCCAATTTCAAAAGTGGGCGGTGTTGCCACGATCGAAATGTCAAGTCGTGGATTAAACATACTCCCCCCTTTTGAAGGGAACTTCAAAATTAAATATGGACTGGTCTGGAGTGATTGGTCGGTAAAGTTACATCATTGTCTCTTCCTGTAGAGGCAATGGGCATAGGTGTCGAATTCCTCGGTTGATGGTTCCATTAGTTGTCTCAACAACAGCGACTCTCGATATTCCATCCTTACTTGGAAGTACATCAACAATACGACCTACTGGCCATTTGTGAGGAGGTAAGTGGTCGTTCTTCATCAACACAAGCGATCCAATTTTAACTTGAGTGGGGACTTCTTTCCATCTGTACTGGGAATGAAGTGTGGAGATATAGTGTTTGGAGAACTGATTCCAAAAACTGTTGGAGCAACTTCTGGATGTGATGAAGTCTAGATAGCCGGTAGTCCTTTTCGTCTTGCAAGTTTTCTTCTGGTATACTAGTTATTGGTCGGCCAATGAGGAAATGGGATGGGGTAATAGGCATGAGATCATTTGGATCATTAGACATTGAAAAAAGAGGTCTAGAATTTGAGACACCTTCTACCTGAATGAAGAAAGTATTCATCTCTTCAAAAGTGACATTATGGTTTATCAATTATTCAGGTTCAAGAATGGACCAGCATAATCAATACCGGTAGTCTGGAAGGGTAAAGTTGGTTTTATACGATTTTTTGGTAAACTAGACATAGGACAAGTGAATGGAATAGGTTTGAATTTCACACACGTTATACAATCCCTAACGATTTTCTTTGCGAGATTACGACCTTTTATAGGCCAGTAAAGTTGCCTTATCGTTGACAACAACAGTTGAGGACCTGCATGTAATAATCGTAAATGCTTGTTTTTGAAAATCAGTATTGTAAATGGATGGTTATGGGGTAGAAGTACTGGATGTTTGACATCATAAGACAAATATGTTTTTTTCAATCCACCACCAACTCTAATGAGCCCTTGATCGTCAAGAAAAGGACAAAGAGAAGATAATGTATGGTTTTTATCCAAAACCTTGTGTCTTGTCAATAAATTTAACTCTTTTGAAAAACAATCGAATTGACACCTCTTAATCAAAAAATTGTTAGCGAAATTCAGTTCAGTAATTGTAAGTGAACTTGTTTGAAGGTTTAATTTTTTACTTTATTTTTTAAATTTTGTATAAATCTAATGCAAAATGCAGTAGCTCGTCGAAGCTTATCTACATCAGAAAACAGACTGAATAAAAAATGATAATTGACTTGATTTGATTGCAGTATTATAGATTTCGTTCTCAACTCGGGAACGTCAGAAAACGGCATGGGCAAATGGTCAGAATTTGGCCATTGTGAAACTGGACATTGCAAAAATTCGGGACCATTCCACCAAAATGTAGAATTAATCAATTTTTCTGGAGTAATGCCCCTTGATGCAAGGTCTGCTGGATTATTTTTAGTGTTGATATATTTCCACGAATCGATATTTGACAATGATTGAATTTGGGACACTCTGTTGGAGACAAACACTTGTAATTTATTTGATTCGATTTTTATCCAATTTAACGCAACTTGAGAATCGCTCCACATAAAAACTTTGATAGTGGATATATCAACTGAATACAAAGTGGACAAAGATTCTTTCACTAATTTTGCCAATTGACATCCAAGTGAACATGCGCTTTGTTCCAACTTAGGAATAGTTAGACATTTTAATGGGACAACCTTACTCTTTGCACATAATAAATGAACTTCTCAAATATATACATGATGCATATGCATCTTCAGATGCATCACAAAAACAGTGTACTTCTTTTAACATGAAACCTTGAGGAACTGCATTCCTTGGTATATGAAGACTACTGAGAATTGATAATTCTTTGTGGAACTCTAGAAAACGCTTCTTCATTTCAACTGGTATTTTATCATCCCATGATACTCGACAAGACCATAAAAGTTGGATGATAATTTTTGCATTGATAATAATTGGACTTAATAATCCCATTGGATCATAAATCTGAGCAATGATGGATAAAATGTATCATTTGGTTATGGAGAAGTTTTCCGGAAGAACGTTTTTAATTCCATATTTCAATTCATCCGAGTCTGTCAACCATTGAATACCCAAGGTTTTACAACATTCATTTTTTCCAAAATTCAATGTTGAATTGGAAATGTTTGATTGGAAATGTTTGATTGGAAATAATATTAGAATCATTAGAGACCCATTTCCGTGAAATGAAATTGCCCGATTTTAAAATGCTGAAACTTTGTTGGCATCTTGTTGTCAACTCAGACAATTCGTTAGATCCTGTAAGGAGATCATCTATATAAAAATCATTTTTTTATTGTCTCACATGCATTTGGGAAACTGGAACAGTTTTCATCAGCCAGCTTCTGTAAACATTTAATAGCTAGATAAGGAGCAGAACTTGTACCGTAGGATACTGTATTCAATTGAAAAATAGAGAGATCATCATCAGGACTATCACGCCATACAATTTGCTGTAATGGTCGATGGTCTGCATGCATTTGAATGCATCTATACATTTTAGACACATCAGCTGAGACAACATAGACGTAAGTTCTGAAACGGAGAAGAATATTCAAAATATCATTTTGAACTTTTGGTCCAATATATTGGAGATCGTTTAAAGACCATCCAGTGGAAGTTGAACAACTTCCATCAAACACAGTCCTCAATTTAGTCGTGATGTGATCTTCTTTGAGAATTCCATGAGGAGGTAAAAAATACATTGGAGATGAATAATTGGATACTACATCTGCAATTACTTTAGACATGTGTCCCATAGACTCGTACTCATGAATAAATTCGGAATATAATTGTTTGAAACTGGGATCAACAAATTTCTTCTCGAGAGATTTGAATCGTCGAGTGGCTACCTCTCTGGAACTTCCTAATAGACTCGGGGAATGTTTTAACGGAAACTTCACAACAAATTGGCCCTCTTTATTGCGAAAGGTATCTCTATAAAAAAGTTCTTCGCATTTGACGTCATCGTTTGATAAGCAATCAGGAACTTGGACTTCCTCAATTTCCCAAATTTTTTTTAATTGCTCATCCTCTGGAACGTGACTTTTCACAAAATGACAAACTGCTCTATCAACGTTAATGGGAGAATTTCCTTCTACAATATAACCAAAAGGACGTATTTTGTAGGATAGGATGACCATCACCCAATTTAACTTTGCCTTCCTGAATTAAATCCCAAAAAATACTGACACCTATCAGAAGATCAACTTTCTTTGGACGATAAAACTCTGGATCTGCCAATACGATTCGTTTGGGCACCTGAAGCTCTTTCATGTCTACAGAAAAATGGGAAAGGACATTTGTGATACTTGAAATTACATAACAAGAAATACTGCAGTTAAAATCAGTAGACTCGGAGAAGATCTTGATGTTGCATTTCTTCTCTAATGTGGAACTTACCTTGTTTATACCTACAATTTCTAACTTGGCTGGACTACATGGCAACTTTAATTTGTTACAAAATTCTTTGGAAATTAAATTTGACTGTGCGCCACAGTCTAGTAAGGCACAACACGTATGCATGTTACCTTTTGAATCTTGAATTTGACATGAAATAGTAGACAACAAAATATTGCTCGGTTGGTCTATCATATTAGGAGCAACTAACAGATTCAAACTCGGGGATTCTTGTAATTGACTTGATTTATCTAAATGCAATAGCGAATTATGTTTTAAATTTTTGTTTTTGCTTTTACAAATTTTGCACGAGCTACGAGAACATTTGTCAGCAGTATGACCAGTCAATAAACAATTTACACACAAATTGAGCTGATTGACTTTTTCCAATCTGTCTGGAATTTGTAAACACGAAAATTCTTGACACTTGTAAATTGAATGGTCTTTACTGCAAAAATTACATTTGGATTGTGACTGTTGTGCTACGAGATTGACATGAGATTGATTATTGAGTCTATCATTTCTGAAATTGGACTTATTCTGGGGAGTTGAGTTTGTGGATAAATCATGACTTTTTGAAAACGATTGTACCAGTGATTGCAATAAATCAACCTTGTCTTTAAGAAAAGTGATAAATTCATCAAACGTCGGTAATTCTTCATGATAATCAAACCCTTTCCATTCTCTTAAAGTAATTGTGTCCATTTTATTGTATAACACATGAATAATTAGGGAATCAAACAGAATTTTTTCAAATAAGTCAAGGCTCTGAATTGCATTGATATGCTTTGTGATTATGTCCCGATAATTATTGAATTGATGAAAATTCTCCTTGTACACTTGTGGAATTTTAAATAACATTTGAAAATGCGTATCTAATAAGAACTGTTTCTTGTCAAATTTTTGACAAAGAATCTGCCCACTTTCTTCAAAAGGTTTACTCACACCTTCCAAACCTTCAACTGTTACTAATCTCGATGCATATCCTTCTAATGACGCTTTCAAAAATTGGAACTTTTGACTACCTGTCAGACTTTTATTACTTGAAATAATAGAATCAAAATTCGATTTGAAATTTAACCAATGTTCCCGAAAATGTAGGGAGTTTGAGTTTTGGCAAAAGAATATTTTGAAAGGCGTCCATTTGAGAATTTGAATTTGGTAAAACGTTACTTGCTTGTTGAACAGATGACGTGGTTTCAATTGTATTGGAAACTTTCATACTGATCAATTCCTTGTTTAAATAGGTCGATAAAAATGCTTGTGCCGCACAAAATCTATTCTGAAAACTTTCTCGCCCATCGTACTGAGTTCCTAGATCATTTTCTCCACACAAAGACTCAATTTTCATTTGAATGACCTCAAAATCTTGTAAAAAATTGGAATTTACTTTGAAGCGTGTGTCAACATCAACCAAACTGGCTTTTTCCTCTGGTGAAGATAACTTGATATTCGTTATAAATTTTTCTAGAATCGTCCATTTATGCTTTATAGATCCTCTGTTGCGAATTAGAATTCTTAGATCAGATTCCATTCTTAAATTATTGAATATGATACTTAAATGAAAATTCGTTTAACTTGAGAAAACTAGCCTTAAAATTGTAAACTTGAAAAATGCCTAGAAAAATTGTGAAATAGGATACTTGCGATTCCTATGACATTGGCTTGACCAAATAACTTTATATCTTCTGGAATACTGCTGGCAAATTCAATCGTAAGCGTTTTCTTCACTCCAACTAGATGATCGTTCCAAATTGCCTCCAATCTCCATGTGCAAATCACACTCGTTCGGCCACCATTTCTTCCACTCAAATTGAAGCTTGTTCTCGAAATTATCCGGTTCGAAGGACCAAGAAGATGTTCACAACTCGTACTTTAAAATTGTTGAGGGACTTCTCCTCAATAAAACTTCATTTTTAAATCGAAAAATTACTCTATTTTTCGTTTAACACGTGAACAAAATCTAAAATTATTGACAATGAACTTTTATTTTTTTTCCGTTGCTAGTCCAAAAAACGAAGTCGCCATCTGCGTTGCTGTGGTGACTGTTTGCGTCGGCGTTTACTGTCCAATTTCAAAAGTGGGCTGTGTTGCCACGATCAAAATGTCAAGTCGTGGATTAAACATACAGTTATACGATATAGATTCCGATCAAACACATTCTTATATTTTTTGCTATAGAAAACACTGTCCAGTTTTAATTTATTTATTTCAAGTTACTGTGTACAGCACTCACTATTTACAAACAATTAATATTGCAATCGCAGCGTATTTAGGTTTCAACGATTTATAATTCGCGGCTAATCAGTAACTTACTTCTTGAAATGGCGGATCTCATTATATACCCTCGCCAGGATTGAAAGAACATTCTAGTGATTCTTAGAACATTGTAGAATGTTCGACGCCATCAAGTTTCGCTAGTATGTACCAGAAGCCAATTGATTCTTCACTTAATGGTGGCAAACGTTCGGCGCCTTCACCATGTGCTGAACAAATGTTTCGTCACACTGCCCCCTTCTTAAGGCAATTTTTCCCGAGTTGCCTTTATGTCGGTATCGGCAACTGTCCCCAAACCGGCAGTGTGATGTTTGATGGAAAAAACAGTCCACTGTCCTTTGGTTCGTCCTCCGAGAGAGATAGCAGCACACCAGGATGTCGATGCCATTCCTCTTGAAGATCACCTCCAGCATACTCCTCACCAATCGCCAATCCACTCGGTCATTGGTCATCTTTAGGATTGCCAAATGAGTCAGTTCTTGTGACATCATCAAGTTTCGAAGATGACTGAGAGCTCTCCACACATCACTGTAGTTGGTCAGATATTGTGGAAGCTTCTTCGTTCCAAGGTAGAACCGGTGTTGTGTCCCTTCTCTGATTTGTAGCACTTTCCGGACCCCTGGCCTTTGTCGTCACAGATGGTCCAGTTGTCCGGATTTTCGTTTAAAAACAGCAGCAAGTCCACTCTTCATGCTGAGGTCTTCAGTGACCCAGTGAGCCAACGAATATTCGGCTGGTGCTTTCAACAAATCCAGCTGCCTTTCTTGGACAACACCATTCTTGACTTTCTGGCCATTGGAGTATAGGGACATGAAAGTCTCCAGTGACGTGTCTTCCTCGGATGACCTGATCTGCCTCACTTCAGTGTCTTGATCGTCATGGTTCACAGCATATCGAGCTAAACGCTTGAAGTGAACAACCCCAGGTTTTCTTCGTGGTGGCTTCCGAATCATGTAAACGACGTCAATTGATTCGCTCCTGAATCTTATACGGGCCCTCCCAAGAACTTTGCAGTTTTGGGGGAATCCAATGTCGTCCATATTTTTCGAAGATTGCTTGCGTAATCTTCACCGTAATCTTACCAGGTGGACAGCCAGACTTCAGGTCGCAGGGCAGCCGGAGTTCACGACCCATGATGATCTTTGCTGGGGTTTCGCCTGTTGATTCATGAACCGCAGACCGGTCTGCCAAAAGGAACAAGTGAAGGTGTTCGTCTCAGTCACTTTGGTGGTCAGAAACAACTTTGGCCAAGTGTCGGTTGATGGTCCTGTTCATACGCTCCACCATGCCATCCGATTGAGGGTGCAGCGCAGTCGTTCTTGTCTCCTTGATCTTCAAGACGTCACAAACATTCTGGAACAATGCCGATTCAAAATTTCTACCCTGGTTCGAATGCAGCTACAATGGAACACTCAAACGGCAGATTCACTCCTTGACCAGTACATCAGCTCCCGTAGCCGCTTCTTGGTCCCACTTGTTGAAGTAATCCATGGCGACCAGGATGTATTTATTTTTTCCGTTCGACTAAGAAAATGGTCCAGCATTATCTATGGCGATCCTCTCGAACGGGCTTCCAACATTGTTCTGGCGCATAGGAGCTTTTGGGCGTTTCTGAGGTCTTTTACTCGCAGCGCATACGGCGCATTACCTGCACCAATCCCGGACATCGGCCTGACAGTTGGCTCAGTAGAACCGTTCTCGCAGCTTTCCCAGCAATAGATGTTCACCCGTGATGCCATCATGGACCTCCTCCATAACCTCTGTCTGTCTGCTCCAAGGAACCACTATTTGCCTCCGATCTTCCGTGCCATCCTGATTTTTCACTAGCCTCTTCAGGATGTCGTCGTTAAACACCATTGAGTCCTATTGGGCCCAGTAGGATTTCACTGTGGTAGAAAATTGCGCGACTTCTTGCCAAGTTGGTCATTGGCCTGTTTGTTTCCATTCGATGATCAACTTCAGATCTGGATCTTTTTTCTGCTTATCAGATAGTGCCTTTGACTGACAGAAATCAACTATCACAAATGGTCGCTTTTTTTTCTTTGGCTCGATGACAGTGCTTGCAGAGTTCTGGACAAGGTCTGGTCGGTTCTCAGTAGAAACTTTCTCCCACAGAGGTACTTGTAGAAGTGTTCTACCCCTTCGACTACTGCTGCACCCCTTTGAGTACTGCCGTGACGCAGTAGTTCCGTTTCGGCTTCGACAAGGTTTTGCTGAAATAGCCGATCACCGTTTCATGTCCCTGATGGATCTGTGCAGTGCTGCACCAAGTCCTACTTTGCTGGCATCTGTATCCAGAATGAAGTTTTCCTCAGGTAGTGGGTAGCCTAGGATGGGCGCGCTAGCAAGTGCCTTTTAAGCGTGTCAAAGGCCTCCTAACAATCCTCGTCCCAGTAGAAGCGTCTCTGTGCCTCTGTGAGCCTGTGAAGAGGCCGGGCAATGTTTGCAAATCCCTGGAAATAACGCCGGTAGTACGTGCACAGACCCATAAAACTTCCTAGCTCGTGGAGGTTCTTTGGTACTTGCCACTCCTCAACTGCCTTCACCTTTGCCTGGTCAACGGCTACTTCCTTAGCCGACACGATATGACCGAGGTATTGTACATCCCTCCGGAACAGTTTGCATTTCTTTGGACTCAGCTTCAAGCCGGAACTTCTGAGTCTCTGGATAACCTCCTCCAAGTTCTTCAGATGGTCTTCAAATGATTTGCCAACCACAATTATGTCATCCAGGTACACCAGACATGTTGACCAAGATAGTCCTTTGAACACAATCTCCATCAGCCGCTCGAACGTAGCAGGTGCGTTGCATAACCTTAATGGCATAACAGTGAACTGCCACAGCCCAGCTCCAACGCTGAAAGCAGTCTTCTCTCGATCTTCGGGGGCAGTTTCTACCTGCCAATATCCGCTTTACAGGTCCAGTGTTGAGAAGATCTTCGATCCGGCCAAGGTGTCCAGAGGGTCGTCGATCCGTGGTAGTGGGTAGCTGTCTTTCTTCGTCACGTTGTTCAGCTGACGATAGTCTACACTGAATCGCGTTGAACCGTCCTTCTTTTTAACCAGAACAACTGTCGATGAGAAGGCTCGATGACACCGCCTTTCTCTATGTCCTGGAATATCTTGTCCGCCTCCTCCTTCTTGGCTAAAAGTAGACTTCTAGCTGTTTGGCGGATCGGTCGTGCTCCCTCTGTGTTGATGGTGTGCCGCACCACGTTCGTTCGGTCCTTTTTCCCAGTCCCGTTGTCGAAGATGTCGCTGAACTTTTTTATCAGGTCTCTCAACCGCTGTTTTTGCCCTTTAGAGGTGGCAACCAACTTCTCCATCTCTCCCGTGAACTCCGGATTGGTCACCTCAATCTCGAATACTTGTCGCACCATGGAGGAAATTGACGAGCAGAGCCCCAAAAAAGTCCCTTTCGCAAGGCTCACTTAGTGATAGTTGACGTTCATCACTCTGACGGGCACACTCCTCTTTACCTGTACTAAGCTCTTTCTACAAGCAATTCCTCGTCCTATTTTGGAGTCGTGTAGCCTTCCTGGCAAGCCCTAAGAATCTTCTCGTTTTCGGGAATCGAAGCATCCCCAGCCAGCAATGCGCTAACCATCAACTGGTCTTTTCCATGCAGTATCACCTCCTCGTTGTTGACTCTCAGTGTTCCATTCTTGAAATCTAACTGGAAGCCTCGGGAATTCATGATGTTCATTCCGATGATGATTTTTTCTTCAATGTCAGCAATGTCAAGCTGGTGCTTCCCAGAGTCACTGCCGCTTCCACTTCACCATGCATTCTAGCCAGGTCTCCTGTTGCAGTTTGTAGTCGCCACTTAGTTGGTTTGATCATTGTCGATGTTGTGACAATATCGGGCCTCATGATCGTATTCGTCGCACTTGTATCCAGCAGCATCGTGCGATGTTCTCCATCGATCAAGCCATCTACAAACACACACGCTGTTCAGTTTGGGTCCTAAAGAGACGACTATGGCGGTTTTCCTTGGGGCATACTGGCTACAGGTCGACGATTGCCCCTTCGCATCGACCCTCTCTAGTTTTCCAACGTCGAAGAAGGTACCCGTATCTCCTTCTTGCATCGGCTACGAATGTGGTCAAGCTCTCCACAGTTCCAGCATCGCAGCTCTGTTCGCTCGGACGCCTCTATCTCCTTGACGACCCTCCTTACAGTTGCTTCGACGGTGTCTTCTTCCAGAGGATCCTTCTCCTCCATCCTGCGCACGCGTGCGGGAACCTTTACAGACTACTTCGCCGCTTCGAATTCCAAGGCTTTGGCCAGTGCTTCAACCAGTCTATCGGGACGATGGAGTATCAAGTACTGCCGAATCTCCTGGACTTGAAGTCCATCAAGAAAGGCCTGAACTGCAAGCCTTTCCAAAACATTATCTGGCGTGGTTGGATAAGCAGTCGTGCAAGGCGAGCAACATCCCCTTCAAACTCCCGCATGGTGTCGTTGGTCTTCTTAATGCGATTTTTCTACTGAGACTGGTAGACGTGCTCCAAGTGAGTTTGCGCAGTTCCAGATGCTTGACTAGTACATCGTAGTCCCCCTGCTCCTGGGTGTTGCGCGTCTGCAGGATTTCTGTAGCCTCCCCACGGAGTGTCAGAATGAATGCCAGGGCTTTTTACGGTCCAGTCCATCCATTCGCCCTTGCTGCTGCCTCGAACTGGCGATGGTAATTGTTCCAGGACAGCTTGCCATCAAACTGTGGTGCTTTCATGTGGATCCTGATGGTATCAGCTTCTATCTTGGAACTCGCACCGTGGTTCTCGATAGTAACTTCCGGTTGTTTCATAATTCTGGCCACTTGCCTTCTCACTTCGTCGATTTCGTCTTCCAGAGCCCTTGCAGTCTCTCCGAATTGTTTCTCCAGATTTCCGATTTTCTCTGCTACATAAGCCTTAAAACAGTTGTAGTTATCTGCCAGTTGCTCCTTGATTTCTTCCATAGCTCTGGAAGATTCTACAAACTTCTCTTCCATAGCTCTGGAAGATTCCTCAAACTTCTCTTCCATGGCTTCAATTTTCTAGAGTTTTCTTCGATTGCTTTGGAAGATTTTTCAAACTTCTATTCCAGTTGATCTTCCAAGTTCTTCGACAAATTCTCTACTACTTCGTTGAGATCGTGAATCTCAAATTGAAACTTATCGGGATCGGTGCCTTCTTCCAATGAAGCCCCACGAAGCCTTTCTTGTAGATCAGCCTTCTTATCGCTTGTATCCAGGTCACGCTCCTCCAACTCCCTCTTCAACTCGGCAACCTTCAATCCGGTTAAAAGCACTTGTTTCGAGGTCATGAAAACGAATATTTATGCCCGATTCTATAGCTCACAAATAAAATCTCACTTCTGACACCCCTGTAATATTTTTTGTTATAGAAAACACTGTTCAGTTTTAATTTATTCATCTCAAGTCACCGTGTACAGCACTCACTATTTACAAACAATTTATATTGCAATCGCAGCGTATTTATGTTTTAACGATTTATATTTCGCGGCTTATCTATAACTAACTTTTGTAAAGGTTCGTTGTCATCTCCAGTAAAACAAGTATCGTTTAATACATCTATTCAATGAATGCCAGGAATCAGTACATTATGATTATTATGTCGATACAATATGCTTACTCCACTTAATTTCATATTTCGTAAAGAGCGATGAACCTCAAACTAGGTCTCGTCGATACGCAATAATGATTGCTATGCAAAACTATAATAAAATAATAAAACGTTCAAAGTAATATATCCTTTATATAATGCCTAATTCTTGGTCCTTTACATCACCCCCTTTTAGAGAATGACTTTCACTATGGCCACTTGTGAAGGGCATCCAATAAGGAAGTACAGAAAACTACACGTATAACATATGTAACAAGGAACATGAATAGAGCATCTTACTGAAAAAAACATTGTATCATTGTATACATACTAATACATCATTAAACCAAACCATATTAAACACAACTAACTTAGAATTATTACTATCTAACACCTCTTATTAACTAACAAACTAACATATTAATAGTTATTAACTAACATATTTTCGCACTCTATTTTTATGTATCTTGACTTGTTCACCCTTAGTGTCTTTTATAATACAGTTTGAACCTTCTATGTCAATAATTGGAAAAGGTCCTTTGTACCAAGAGTCAAATTTGTGTCGAGCTTCGTTTGTTATCGTTACAAGATCACCAGGGCAAAGATCAATTAAATTTGAATCAGGGTCAAGTTGACTCTTTCGATATAATTTCGACTCTTTAAGGTACTCCCCAGCTCTTTTATGAGCCAGCTGAAGTCTGTACCTTAACTCCTGGTCATAAGCATCAATATTGTATAAAGGGTCAACTTTAGAGTCATGGAACACATCTATAAAATCAGCCTTTTTTCCAAACACGAGTTCAAATGGGGTGAAGTTATGATATGAACTGGGAGTTGTGTTATAGCAAAATGCATAGTAGTGAGTCCACGTAGACCAATCGGTTTTTGTATCATTGATATACATTCGTAAATACTCGTTTAAAACGCGATGGTTTCGTTCGCAACCTCCCACTGTTTGACTGTGGTAAGCTGTTGAAATTTTATAGTCGATTTTTAAAAATTTAGTTATGTTTTCAAAAACTTGATTTTTGTATTTGGATCCCATATTGGTTCTAACTTCTCGCATAGGCCCGTACAAAAGAATAAAGTTTTTAACAATAGCTTCTGCGACCGTTTTGGCTTCTTTGTTTGGTATTGGAACCACTACTATATATTTCGTCAGTTCACTCTGTATCCTAACTGAATATTCATAACCTTCATCTGACTTGGGAAATCTGCCGATTGTATCGATGCAAACAATATCAAAAGATTTTTTGAGGAGTTGAAGTTATAACCAAAGGTTCTGGTTTCTTAAATTTAATTTTGTTTACTTGGCATTTATGAAACTTTTCAATGAAATTGGCGACGTCGCGTGACATATTTTTCCAAGTAAACGAGGCCCTAAGCTTTTTTGAAAGTCGCTTCTGTCCACAGGGTCCACCTAATAATGGATTAGTGTGATAGTTCTCAATCAATCTATTTTTTTCATTTTCGTCACTTATTACTTTCTTTTTTTGAGAAAGAACTATAATAGTATTTTTTAAGATTCTAAGACCTATTTCTTTGAATCTATTTATTGTGCACAATTTAAAAATATCATCACCTAGGTTTAACTTTAGCTTATTTATGCTTGAATCACCAGCTATAATTTCGAGCTAAGACAACAATTGCTCTAGATCAATGTTGTCACTTGTGATCTTGAATAACTTTTGAGCCTTAAGTCTGTTTTTGTACCTAATAAGCATTCTTAAATGATTATGTCTAACGACTTCAAAGTGTAATGAAGGCACTTTTAAAACATCAGCATTATTTAAAATTTCATAAATATTTGGATTTTCTCTATCCATTTTATTCTTTTGCGTTTTTTTTATCCTCATATTATTATCATTTGTCCTAGTCATAGATCGGGTTATTGCCAAAATTTGTGGAACATTATCGCGTACCTCTTCAAGCTCGTTGATACTAATTCTGCTAAGAGCGTCTGCGCAAACGTTTTGTTCGCCTTTAACGTATTCAATATCAAAGTTATACTCCTCAAGATCTAGACGCATTCTTGTAGGTTTAGATGATGGATCTTTCATCGAAAATAAATATACAAGGGGCCTATGATTAGTACGTACTAAGAATTTTGTACCGTAAATATAACAGTGAAAATGCTTGATTGCCCAATGAATTGCTGTTAATTCCTGCAAAATTGCTGGTTTATTGGATTCCCCCTTTGTAAATGAGCGTGACGCATAAGCAATCGGTAGATCGTTACCATTAAAATTTTGTGAAAGAACTGCAGCGCATGCTATTTTTGAAGCGTCCGTCGTTATTGTGAAAGGTTGTGTAAAGTCCGGGTACTGCAAAATTTGTGGTGAAATCAAAGAATTTTTAAGTTTAAGAAATGAAGTTTGGCACTCTGCTGACCATGCAAAAGAAACGTTTCTCCTTGTTAACTTATTTAGTGGTGCAGTTATGTCTGCGAAATTAGGAATAAATCTACGATGGTAATTTGTAAATGCGACGAAGCTTTTGACTTCGTCAGCAGATTTAGGAATTGGATACTTATTAATGATCTCATATTTACTATCATCTGGTAATATACCTTCACTTGTTATCTTGTGACCTAGATAGGTGACCTCATTTTTATAAAATTTGCACTTTTCAGGATTTAATTTCAAGTTATATTTTCTGCAACTTTGAAATACTTTCAACAAGTTGTTTAAGTGATGGTTTTCCGAGCAGCCGATGACTATGAGATCGTCCATATACAAAAACGCTCTTTCAGGGGTTATGCCAGCAAATGCCATCGACATCATCCTTTAAAAGCTATTGGGACTCACGGATAAACCAAATGGGAGTCGAGTAAAACGAAATGATCCAGCATCTACACTAAATTGAGTAACGTTTCGAGACTCTTCACTAAGACTGACTTGGTGGAATCCACCGATAAGATCAATTACTGAAAACCAGCGAGCTCTTCCTAGTTGGTCTAATATATCATCAATACGGGGAAGTGGAAACTTGTCCGCGATAAGTTTTTTATTTAATTGACGAAAATCCACCACTAACCGCCACGTTTTTTGACCGTTCACTGATTTTTTAGGTACTAGCAAAACTGGGTTATTATAGTTCGAGTTGGACGGTTCTATAATATTATGATCAAGCATTTCCTCTTTTTCCGCATAGGGTGTTCGATAATTTTTAATATACACTGGCCTTCTGTCGCTTAGCTTGAGTTCCTGTTGGTAAAAATTATTTACTGTTATTTGGTCTGACCTAAGAGCAAAGATGTCTGAAAATTCTGACGAAGATTAATTAGTTTTTGTTTTATAAATTCAGACACATCGTTAGTGTTGAGTTGTTTCATTAAGTTTGACACCCTATCTTCGGTTTTGGTTTCTATCTTATAACAATTGAATTCTTCTAGGCTAGTTGTTTTTAATTGAACGTTGCTTAAAATTACATTGTTGTTGGTTGTATTATTGATCGATCCTTACAACAAGAGATTTTGCAGAAACTAATGTTCTAGAGACAAAAACGCCAGGGCTTAACTCGTCATTTTCAACCAGAGAATCTTCCGTCAAAAATTTCAGACTCTTTATTTCTCTTATTACTTCGCACCTAGCGGGAATTACAATAGAGTCGTCATTGAAACTATCTTGAATGGGAATTATTATATTTATTTGGTTTAATCGTATCGTCATGGTCCAGTCAAAATAGTTTAAATTGCATTTAAATTTTGAAAGAAAATCCCTACCTAAAATTGCGTCGGTTGGAATCGGAAATGAAGGTTCTACGATATGGAATGAATGCTTAATTATGTAACCCTTAACAAAAATATCTGTTTCTGCTTCACCTAAAGCGTTGATCACGCCATCCGTGACACCTTTTATTTTACTTGGATTTTCTGAATTGATGAGTTGTTCTGCACGTATATTTTGATTTTTAGAGATGTCGGCACCTGTATCAATTAAAAAGGTATTTTGCTTGCCAGTCAGTTTTGTTAGAAGTACCACAAAATTGGCAAAAGACAGATTCAAATTGAAAACATTTATATCTCGTCCCCCAGTGTTTGGGGGTTCGACTCGTTTTCCTGGTCAGGTGAAATACCAACTGCCCTTATCGACCTATAGCCGGTATTATTTGCGTAATCAGGCCTACTACTTCCACCATAACCTCTATTTCCGTTAAATCTACCTCCACGACCACCTCTGCCTCTGTTGCCGTTAAATCTAACATTGTTGGAATGGTTGGAAAATTCATGGTTATGCGGCCTGTATTTATTTTGCCGTTGTCCTCGTGTTTGATAATTCGAGTGAACACGCCCATTACCGCGATAGTGATTATGATGTCTCGCCCCAGTAAAAAAAATGTTTGAACTGAACGCCGCAAGATTCCGCTCAACATGCTTCGTTAGGTTTCTCCTGTACATTTGAAATAGTTTTAGAGCCAGTATCGCACCCAAAAGGACTACTATGAAATACATGAGTATTTTAACGTCTTTGGTAATATCATACTCCTGCTCCTGGACTATAAAGTTTGAGTTCACAACTCCATTTTCAGTCACGTCCTGTTTCGTCGGTGTGGATTTTGAATTGCACATTTTGCACGGATTATATTATCTTTTGGACACGTAACACACTTTTACTGAGCTCACTTTTAACTTTTACTTGAAAACTTGCGCTGGCAGGATCGCCATGTAAAGGTTCGTTGTCATCTCCAGTAAAACAAGTATCGTTTAATACATCTATTCAATGAATGCCAGGAATCAGTACAATATGATTTTTATGTCGATACAATATGCTTACTCCACTTAATTACATATTTCGTAAAGCGCGATGAACCTCAAACTAGGTCTCGTCGATACGCAATAATGATTGCTATGCAAAACTATAATAAAATAATGAAACGTTCAAAGTAATATATCCTTTATATAATGCCTAATTCTTGGTCCTTTACAACTTCTTGAAATGGCGGATTTTATCATATACCCTCGCCAGGATTAAAAAAACATTGTAGTGATTTGTAGAACAGCGTAGAATGTTCGACGCCATCTAGTTTCGCTAGAATGTACCAGAAGCCAATCGATTCTTCACTTAATGGTGGAAAACATTAGACGCCTTCACCATGTGCTGAACAAATGTTCCGTCTCAATATGAAATCTTCTTATCCACTCAAAAGACGCAAAAGGATGCGAAACTGGTAAATAAGCTTTGTATTCATTTATATTTTTTATTCTAATTCAATTTCCTTTCCTGTTTAGATTTGAAATTCGCAACACTTCTCATAAACTCTCGAAAATCAACATTAGCAGCAATCACGATAATGATTCCAAGCCAAGCTGCAGTGGCTTATATGGTAGAGCATGCTAGCGTTAATCCAACCCAACCCAACTGTTGATCAAGTATTAACCTGGGTGTTAACTAAATTGTAGATATCAAGATAATTCGTTGAATGAATTTCTGCCAATGCGGAGTTGCCGTTTGAATTCAATATCCGTACAGGCAGGCACCAAGCACTAAAGCCTCAAAAAACACTGAACAGTTTCTTTTGCGAGCATGTGTATTTAAAATTATTACGGTTAAACTGTCTTCAGAATCAGAGCTTGAAGATGAGGAATCATCATCATCGTCAAAAATTTCAGACAATAATCCCCAATACTTCAACTTCACTATTCGAATCATTCATCACTGTTTTGTTTGTTCGTTTTTTAGATTAGAATATCTGCTGCGGAATCTGCACTAACGCGTTTGTTGAATCTCCTTTACACTGACAGCCATGACTTACACCAGCAGTCTGCACTACCCTACCCTACACCGAAATAACAAACACACCTACCGTCATTGAGGTTGGTTGTTTATCAAATCAAAAGACTTTTATCGAATAACGAAGAATTGGAGAAGTCAACTCCATCCATTGGTGGAAATGAGAAACCTTATGTCACAAAGTACATACCATAGCATTCATGTGACATGGACAACTTGAAAAGGCATTTTCTCCGCCACGAAATACATGTCTTTAGCAACCCTTAGCCTTTCAGGCTCTTGGTTTTATCGAATAGACTAGCTGACCCGGCAAATTCCATATTGCCTCATAATCAATGATTAATGTTGTGCTAAATGGATTTGTTTCACAATTTCCTTTTTTTTTAATTTTTTTTAAGGTTCCAATAATTATTCTGTTATTCGGGGCGCAGACATAACAAACATATGTAAAATGATAAGAATCCTCCTAGCGATTTTCCAGTTAAGATGTATGTTAAATATCTGACAACATTTCTAGCGTGATTTTTTTTGAAATGTTTAAACTGAAAACGTATATATTGTTACAAAACTCCAAATCCCAAATAGAACTTACATATCTAATTTGCACAAAATCCTTTGAAAAACAACAAAATTAAGCAAACATAACCTCACATTTATGAAAAAAAAATTGATCGAATCCCAAATAGAACCTCTGTTAGCTGATTTGAACAAAATCCTTTGGAAAATTACAAAATTATGCAAACATAACCTCACTTGGACGATTTTAAAATCAAATCTAAAATCAAACTTCAAATTAAAGCCTTCATATCTTATTTGAACAAAATCCCTAGAAAAATAACAAGACTTTTCGAATATAACCTCACTATGTCATTGAAAAAATATTTTCATCAAATCTCAAATAGAACCTACGATATATTATCCACTTTGAACAAAATCCTTTGGAAAATGACAAACTAAGGCAAACATAACCTCACTTGGTCAGTTTTTGTTAAATTTCTTGAACAAACCCCAAATTAGAGCCTACATGATTATTTGAACAAAATCTTTTGGCAAATTACAAAACTATGCAAACATAACCTCACTATGTATGTAATGTTACAAAAAAACTTTTGATCAAATTCCATATAGAAACTACATATCTGATTTGAAAAAAGTCGTATAGAAAATAACAAAACTATATGCAAACATAACCTCACCATGTCATTTTTTTTTAATGTTTTGATCAAATCCCAAATAGAACCTACGATATTATTATCTAATTTGAACAAAATCAAAATAACAAAATAAGGCAAACATAACCGCACTTGGTCAATTTTTGAACAGACACCAAATTAGAACCTACATAATTATTTGAAGAAAATCCATTGGCAAATAATTAAACTATGCAAACATAACCTCACTATGTCAAAGAAAGGGAAGTTGTGTTTTCGGCTTCTTAAGGGAAATTTTCCAATTTTTCTTTCCATAACATCACTCCTCATATTTCAAAGAACATTGGAAAAAATCCACCCAAATTGCTTCAGCCGTTCTCAAGTGATGGAGTGACCAAGAAAAACGGGATTCAAATTTATATATTAGATAGGATATAAGCCTGGATAAAATCAGCATCAGCACTGTTTTAGTTTTATGTTTACGTTCACTGAATGCACCTATTTTAACATTATGGCAACGTTGCTTCATCAGTCCTGACCATATGATTCTGTTTTAGTTTTAATTTTTGTATGGACGTAGTATCAACTCTGAAAATGAATCTGGACTTTGTCTGTAACTCGCATTAACGGGTAGATATTCTAACAGACGCAAACAACATCCCTGTGTGGTGTGGGAAAAAATAGAAATACTCTTATTACTCTTTTCTCATAATGTCATTTTTGTCTTGATATTGAAAATGGCCGCCAGTGCTATGCTGTAGAGTTTAGAGTCTCTTTCATAACTCAGGTCTATGATTTGAATTGACATCAATATCATTAGGTGAGTTCGAGTTTCCGCTCTTCTTGCTCTGAGTGGAAACTCGAACTCGCCTATTGAATTTACTAATTGACAGTGACATTAGTTTGTTTTGTCACGGAAAGGTGACATGTGACATCCCGAATGAAAAGTGGTGTTTTCAGGTTTTTTCGGGGGATTTTCCAGCTTTTCTCGCCATAAAAACAATCCCAAGACTTAAAGGAACAACTCAAAAAAAAATTACTCAACTTGCCCCAGCCGTTCTCAAGTTATTGATCTTCCAGAAGAAATCGGTACTCATTTTTATATATTAAGATTTCTTGTTGTTCAGAAACTGTGGGATAATCAGTTTTAGTTAGCGTTAAAGAAATCAATTGTTTTATGCTCCAGTTGGTTATAAAAATTTTAAAATTAATGTTCTGTTTATCTGAAAATACCACTTACTCCACATTTTTGCTCTAGTTACTGGAAAATGATCAAATTAATTGAGTTTCGTGAGGTATTTTTGAAAAAAATGGATGAAGAAAGACAGACTTGCCCAGTGGTCCAAGAACCGTGTAGGTAACCGTCAAGTCCAGAAGAATCTTGATCAGTTTTCCATGGAATGTATTCGTGGTTCAATCGACACAACTATTGTAAAATTATTACTGCTTTAATACGTAATGCATTTTTTCAAGTAGAGGCCTGAGAGATAAATAAATGTTAAAAAAGCATCAATGTCTTTTTGGGTATTTATTCAATTGTTCATCTCTAAAATAAAAAATTGGTTCTCATCTTATCTGACTGAAAATATTTCACCACAACTCATTACTTTGGAGGCATATTCCCGGTCTAAGAACATATTCGTATTTTTTTCATCTAGAGAGAATCAACACCGAACCACATCAAATCATAACTACGGAATAATTCTAAATGTATCTGCAAAATAATAAAACAATTGTGCTAAAATATTTGCAGTCAGATCATGTTGTTACGAACCAATTTTGTATTATAAAGATAAACAATTGAATTGATACTCATGGCCAATAATTATTGAATAGGCACCATAGCCAATATTGATGGTTTTTATTTTTTATATATCTCTCAGGCATCTACTTGAGAGAATGCATTACGTATCAAGGCAGTTATATGTAGTCACTTGATTCAATTAATCTGTTCGTATTCCAGTTACTAAAGAAAAACTATGGAATAAGTCGTATTTTCAGAAAAACAGAAAACTAATTTCAAATTTCTTATAATCAACTGGAGCATAAAACAATTGAATTTCTTTGAACCCTAACCGAAACTTCTTATGAGAAGCAAGTTCTACAGAAACTGACAAATTCGTAATTTTTTTTAGTGTTTGTTCACAACCATTCAAAAAAATAGGAGAAATTGAAAAAATACCATTTTGAGATTACAAGCTTTTAAAATGGACATGACCTCAAATCTTTGAGTGGTTTTTGTTATGGTTCGAGACGACATTTTGTCGTCTTACAGAATAAAACAAAAAGTGAGTCTCAACTGAATTTGTTTCACACACAATTGTAATTTAACTGTTTCAAATTAATAAATATTGAGAAATCTTTGAAAGTGTATGTCCCGAAACTGACGAGGAGTTGAAAAAATGTCCATAGAGTGAAAAATGTTCATTTCAATTAAAAAATCAAGTGAACCAAAAAGAGAAAAAACTTTCGCTTCTTCAAAATAATATTTTTGTTTTCTTTAGTTTGGATCACTTGATATTCAATTATTCATGAAAATCTCCAATTACTCGAAAATATTGTAAATTTGTATCAGATGACAATGTGAAATGATAATAATTAGTTATCTGATTTACATAAAATAGGGCCAAAGTAACTGTTCCGTTGAACAAAGAACACATGCATGGAGGACTAGCAAACTCCAAAATAAGATTCATTTGTCTACCGATATAATCAAAGTACCGTATTTTTGTGTTCAGCCACCATTGAAAGGATGAAATTTGCATGAATTTTCCATACTTTGATTTCCGAATTGCCTGAAGAAGCCTCTGTAGCGTCTTTGATTAAATGATACTGCTTGATGTTTGCAGTTTGGTCTGTTGATATTTCACCGGACGAATTGACAAAACTGTGAGAAAAGGTCTCATAATGTTCACATTTTTACCATTGAACGTATATATAACCACTCTTTATTCAAAAGTCGTGGATAACGCATAGTATTTGACTCGCGTATAATGCATCATACCCTTGTTAAATAATATACTATTTTTTTAAACAATCCCAGAATTTCTCTCAATGACAGAGAGATTTTTTCTATGATCAGTAGTGCCTATGTGCTTTGTTTACGACATTTTGTATGAAGAAATTTGGGTGGATTCGTAGAAGCTATGCCATGCCACTCTGGTCAACATTTAAATCATTGAATAAATATGACTACAGTACTTTTCAGGGCAAAATATAACCTACTCAATAAAATGAAAAAACAACTTATGTTTACTTTATTCAAAGTTCATGATCTTACGATATTGTAATTCTTGGAAAACTGGCTGCAGTGCTGCCTAGTTTTTGACTAGAAGTCGAATTTTAAAAGCAATTGGATATTTTTAATATACCTACATCTATTCTATGATGATTTGAATCTACTTTCGTTTGTGTCAATAAAATGTTTTACTGAAAAGTGAAAGATACAGGGTGAAGTCAAACTCCTTTTTTAAAATATTGTATTTACTTTGCGGAAGTAAACGTTTTCAAAAAAAAGTGTTTGACTTCATCCTTCAAACCTAGTTACAAATTCGAGATGCCTCTTTTGAAGACCCCAGCTTACTGCTTGATCGAGAATATAATCAAAATAACAGTTTCCTTTTAACTAGGTGCCTATTCTCATTTTTCAAACCTCGCAAATAATAGAGTTTCAGAGTTAACTGGGCCACTCCAGTTAACTCGCGTTTCCATTCTCAGCCGCGTAAACCATCTCTTTTATGTTAGACATATACCAATAATAAAACACTCTTTTGACACTCAAACTTCCGGAATTCATTTGGTCTTGCTTCATTCTTAAAATAAACTTTTGAACTTTCAGAAAGCATCCATCGTTGAAAATGGGAGTCGTTATAGAGAATCAAAAGTAGAAGAGGCGTTTTGAATAGTCACGGTGAATGTGGATTATAGGAAAGTGTGTTGAATTGTGTTCTTCTCCATTAGTTGGTGTTGACACATTACTCCAGTTGTCATGCGATTTTGTTTGAATATACCTACCTTTATTAATTGCCCAATAGTTGAAGACAAAGCTTTCTCGCAAAAATTAGCTTTTGATCATTTATGAATTTTTTTTAATCATTTTTGAATAAATATGCACGACATAATCCCTGTCCGCACTACTGATCTTATAAGGAATGAAAACATTCCAGCTAAACGACGTTACACTACGAAATTTTGGAAAAAATCTCTTACAGTTTCTGTAAGTGCTATGACGTAGGTACTAGACGGAAAACTACAGGGTTTTGCGGTCTCTAGCTTAATGATACCTACCATAAAACGTATGGTTTTCAGTGATTTTTTTGCTCCTCACAAATAGCCATTCAAATTTTGTCACCCTGTATGTGATGTTGCACATATTCAAACAATTCAAATTCAATGGTCAGTAATGATCAATTATTATTATTATTTCATACAACAGAATAAAGTTTACTTTTTTCAAAATGGCATTTCGGCTAGGTACCCATTTGAAAGTCACATTTGATATAAATCATCAGAATATTTTGCAAATTCCTGCTGTTATGAGATTTGTAAAGATAGTTTGCAGAGCAAAGTTTGAAAATGTATCACAAATAATACTTGAAAACCTTTAAAATTAATTGGTGACTTGAACCCAGGTTTCTGCTCATTCATAAGAAAAGAATCGTCAATCACCGACTCATTTCTCGAATATCGATAAAACTCGCCTAGCAAACCGGAAACTGTCCAAAATAAAGATTTAGTTGATGTGAAAACTTCATCATCATTACGATCATTATATTTCGCGAGTTATGGTCCCACTTTTCCCTTAATCATCATATCACTTGTCAACTCAGCTATGTATTTAAGTTTATATAGGCTTCGCCTAAACAAAACTAGATGCAGTTAGTCAAATTAATTGTACTTTACGAATAATATTTTATGTCGGGTTTTAAGTTGTAATTTTGAGAAATGAAAGTTTTTTTAAACGTTCGCTGGTCTATCGACTTGTTAACTGGCGCAGTCGTGCAGATTTTTTTTTCGGAACCGACACTTTTGAAACGACCGGAAAAGTGATCCTACAAACATTTCATTTGGAGTGTCAGAGTGGGTTCAAAATCTGGATTATCCCAATCGTCCAGAACCTGTCATCTTCAAGTGATCGGAGATAAGTGCCATCATCGCCTTGTCTCGCAAGGACCAGCCAAGTTTGGGAAGACTACATTGCTGCCTGAACCCTGGACCTTACAATGCTTGAAGCTATCTTCTTCATGTAAGTGTTTAGTTCAATTGAGTTTATGTCCGACTTGAACGATATTATAAAAAATTTATCGAATTTGAAACTGCCTTCAACTGACTCCGCTTCTTCTCCTAATTCATTAGAAGTGCATTCTCAATCAAATAACATTGATTCAAATTTGAATAGTTCAGCGGAAATTATGCCTCCTCAATTCAAACCAGAGTACTTACATTGCGTCCCACAATTTGACGGAAATCCGAACGATCTCAATAGATATCTTGCGGTCTGTCAGTCTCTAATAGATTCTTTTTATAAAGCAAATGAGCCCGATAATTTTCAGAATGTGTATATCGTCAATTCTATAATTGGCAAATCAACGGGAAATGCTAAACTAGTTTTAGGAACTATTCATGTTACCACTTGGGAACAATTGAAATTCATTTTACGTAGACATTTCGCCGATCAGAGAGATGAGGCTTGCCTCAACAGAGATCTTGTCATGTTATGGCGACAAAATAATGAAAAACCAAGTCAATTCTACCATCGTATCTTGCATATTTTGAATCTCTTATGTTCATACGTCGACCTACACGAAGAAGACGATGCTTCTAAAGCCCTAAAAAGAAATCTATGTAATAGCTTAGCCCTTAAAACTTTCATCTCAGGTCAAAAAGAACCACTGGGCACGACAAAACGATGTATGCGTCCCAGAGATTTGCCTGAAGCATTACAGTTCGTGGCCGATGAAAACAATGTACACTACCTTCAAAATACGTCTAAACCAAGTCATAGTAATCAAAGACAATACAATAATAATAATACTAATTTTGTAAGACCTAATCATAACTTTAACCATCAAAGATCTTCTTTTCCATCTCAACCAGTTGAGATAAGGCCTAACTTTGATTGACCTCCACAGAGATTTTTCAGCAACTCCCAAGTTTTTGGAAGACCAAATTAAAACGTTAATGTTTTTATGCCGAATCAAAACAGACCTCTCCCAAAACCAGAACCAATGAGTATCACAACTCGAAATACCTCTAATTTACAAAGATTTCATAATAACAACCATAATACCCAAAATTTCTTCAAAAGAACTCAACCATCAAATTTTATTTCTGAAGAATTGTATCATACTGAAACAAATTCTGACTACGCAAATGAAATGAAGTAATTCAGGGTATTCAGAACCATGTGAAAATGTTTACACTGACGATTCCCAAGGAATAAATTACGGTCAAGTTTCACAAAATTCTAATAACTTTGAAGGCGAAGCGCGAAGATTCAGCTCAGGTCGAAAATGAAAATTTTCAGGAAGCTTCGTTACCCACGAACGCAACCTAACACCAAAATTAATTTCTTACAACCATGTAAATACAAGTGAGCTCTCGTATATAAAATTTCCCAAAAATGGATTGAAATTCTTGATTGATAGTGGCTCCACAAAATCATTTATCGATCCTGAATTAGCTAAAAAATTTTACCCAAATACTATTTCTCACGACCCATTTATCGTTTCCACCATTTTTCATCAATCTGCTCACAAATACAGTACTCAAATACCCACATCAAAATTATTCAATTTAAACAAAAATAAAAGCCCAAAATTCCATCTTTTTAAATTTCATAACGTATTCGACGGCCTAATAGGATTAGATAATTCAAAAGCACTTCAAGCAAACATAGACTACGACAAAGGCTACTTAGTCACGCCCAGTGCAAAAATCAAATTACAATTTCACAAAACCAATAATGAATTGAATAATATCACTATTTCTCCCCGTACCAAACAAGTTGTGAAAATAAAAACGGACATTCAAAATGGCGAAATCATCTTACCCTACCGGAAAATTCACAATTGTGAAATCCCAAATAGTTTAACCATTGCAAAAAACGTATATGCCATAACCACAATAACGAATATTACTTCCCTGCCTGTAACTTTGTATTGTATTTCGGAACCCTTTAAAGTTGAGAAATTCCAACGAAAAGAAATTCAAAATTTTGAATTGTCATGTCAAGAGTTCAGCGATATCTTTTATAATGAGAACTCCCCTCTGACATTCACAAACGAGATTCAACATTCTATTAACACCTCGGACAAACAACCAATTTATACCAAAAGTTATCGATATCCTTTTATTCATAGAAAAGAAGTAGAAACCCAAATACAGAAAATGTTAGATCAAAACATAATACGACCTAGTAACTCACGCTTGGTCATCACCTATATGGGTGGTGCCCAGAAAGATCGATGCGTCCAGCAAACAAAAATTTATAGTGTTAGTAGATTTTAGGAAATTGAATGATAAGACTGTAGGTGACAAATACCCCTTACCGAACATTACAGACTTACTTACTTGACAAAATGTCAATATTTTTCGACAATCGATTTAGCGAGTGGATTCCACCAAATCGAAATGAACAAACGCGACACACCAAAAACTGCTTTCAGTACAGAACAAGGACATTTCGAATTTACCCGAATGCCTCAAAAATGCTCCGGCAACATTCCAAAGGGTTATGGACAATATCTTACGCGGCATACAGAACGAAGAGTGCTTAGTTTATCTAGATGACATTATCGTTTTTTCTACATCATTACAAGAACATCTTGAAATGCTAAGATCAGTTTTCCAAAGACTACGTAATTCAAACTTCAAAATTCAAATGGACAAAAGTGAATTTTTAAAACGCGAACTGGCTTATTTAGGACATATGGTAACACTCGATGGTGTTCGACCAAACCCAAATAAAGTAATAACCATAAAAAATTATCCTATTCCTTCAACGACCAAACAAATCAAAGGATCCTTGGGATTACTAGGATATTATAGAAAATTTATTCCGAATTTCACCCAAATAACAAAGCCTATGCCTGAATGTCTCAAAAAAGGTTCAAAATTATAACATAATCTAGAATTTGTCAATTGTTTTGAGAAATTTAGAAACCTCTTAACGAATGAACCAATCTTAAAATATCCCGATTTTTCCAAGACTTTCAATCTAACTTGTGATGCGAGCAATGTTGCCATTGGCGCCGTCTTATCGCAAGGTAAGATAGGTCAAGATCTTCCCGTAGCGTACGCATCTCGAACCTTAAATGATTCAGAAACCAAATATTCAACAATAGAAAAAGAATGCTTGTGCCTAGTGTGGGCGACGAAATACTTTCGCCCATATCTCTATGAAAAAAAGTTTAATATAATAACCGACCATAAACCATTACAATGGCTTTTCAATCTCAAAGATCCTTTTTCAAAATTGATGCGCTGGCGGATCAAACTAGACGAATACGATTACACAATCATTTACAAAAAAGGAAAACTAAATACAAATGCTGACGCTTTGAGTTGCATCGAAATCCATACAAAAGAAACCGGCGAGATATCAGCATTATCTGAATACATGAACGATTTCAACTACTCCTTACAAAACGAACAGATCATTAACGAGCCCGGTCCTAACACAATAGACATAGACCAAATGTCGACTGTTGCAAACCCTGACCTCGACAATAACGCAGTAGAACCCGAAGTCCTTGACCATCAAAATGATGACAATGGCGATACTGTCCATACGAACGACCAAGACCCTATAGTAGGGGTACCAATAATCGAATCTGCAGTTAATTACGGAGCTAATCAAATAATTATATCTAAAGTACATCACTCTCCCGCTAAAACAAAAAAAGTAATATTTTTTTTCATAGAGTTGCAAATTAGCGTCCAAAAGTTTCGATAACTGATGAGTTTTTTTTTGTCGGGAATAATGGACTGTGTTTGATGAAAAACCTCTATTGTTCTTTCAGCGACGTTTCGACGTTTGGTTTACGTCTTTATCAAGCTATAATACAGCACAATGTCAAATTACACAAAAATTGTTATGTCTAGGTGTTGAAAAAACTTACCATTAAGAATAGTAAGGTGAACACAATAATAAACGGCCACAAACATTGAAAAAGGCCGACAGATATAAAACTAACATATAAACTATTCAGTCACATCCACATAACATCACATTTTATGCCAGAAGAAAAACAATAATTACATTTGATAAAATTGGATAAACTAAACACATCTGAATACGTTAGGTTGTTAATATGGTCTAATTCTTTGTTATAAAACTAATCCTATCAGTGTCGATAGCATGGAGTGAAACACCGTTGTCACATGGTCAATAAAGTCCGCAATTAAGGTGAACGTTCGCGCGTTGCTTTGAATTTTTCGATTAAACTATTATAGATGACTGACAAATGACTGACATCAGTTCTATAATTAACCGTCACCTCTGATGAGGCTTTAATGAAAACCATTTCGGATATATTTCTTTTGTAGTAATTCGTTTCATTATCTAAGATACTCACGTCCTTGAATGAAAATTCGTGGTTATGATCGAAATGATGGGAGGCCAAAGCAGTTTTCTCTAGTTTGTCTCTATATTTATTTTGACAATCATAAGTGTGTCCTTTCATCCTTGTCTTCACATACTGTCTTGTCTGACCAATATAGGTCTTACCACATTGGCACGGAATACTGTAGATAACGTTAGATCTATTAGATATCGATATAGGATCTTTCAGACGTGTAAATAGTTGCTTCGTGGATTTTATATTATAGAAAACGACTTTTAAATTATTAGAATTTATCAACGCTTGTATTTTTTGGGATAGTCCAGCTATGAAAGGAAATCGAACATGTCTTATATTTTGCATTTCAATGTTCTTTTTATGGTGGTGTTCAGCTCCAATCAAATTTTTTCTTTTGAATTTTTCTATTATTCCATTAACGAAACTTTTGGGATAGTTGTTGTTCCTTGCTATACGTCTCAATTTGCTGAAATTCTGCTCCCAGTAACGAGCGGAGCTCAAATGGACGATTCGGTAGAGCAGATTAGAAATAGTTGCTATTTTGTGTTTCGTAGCATGGTACGAGAAATGATTCAGTATTCTACCTGACGCTGTTGGCTTCATAAACCAATCAGTTGTCATAGAGCCATCGTCACCTCGAATGACAGTAACGTCAAGGAATGATAGTCGTTGATCGGATTCCTTCTCCAAGGTGAATTGGATTTTGGGGCAAAGTGAGTTGAAGTATTCCAGCAGGTTGTCTATCTCCACTTCAGGCGCGCACAGAAAAGTGTCATCCACGTATACAAACAAAAACGGAATATCGAATGGAATGCTCTTCACAACTTTTGTTATGACAAAGTTCATAATCAGATTGGCAAGTACAGGGCTTGCTGGGTTACCCATGGCACTTCCGTCCAGCTGTCTATAAAATTTCCCATCAAATCCGAAATAACTGGTCTCAAAACACATACTAATCAGGCGACAAATAGTTTCATAACTCAACTCGGTATAAGATGATATGTAGTTCCATTCATGTTCTATGATGTCAAGTACAAGAACTTTTGGTATGTTGGTAAATAGTGAGATGACATCAAGCGAAACCATCACATGTCCAGGCGGGACTTTAAGAGATTTAATTATTTCTACAAATTCGAAAGAATTCTTTACGTTATGTGTAAATGTTGAGGTTACGGGATAAAGAATTTCATGAAGCAGTTTCGAAATATTGTACATTGGTGAGTTGATGCATGAAACGACTGGTCTCATTTTTAAACCTGGCTTATGGGTTTTCCTCAATCCATACAATTTGGGTGGCACTGAATTGAACCTTTTAAGTTTCTTAGCGGACTCTATATCAATCGAACCATCCTTTTTCAAAGATTCAATGAATTTATTAGCCAAATTCTGATATTTCTCAGTCGGATCTGAATGGATAATTTCATACGTGTCCGAATCCGACAGCATCTCAAACATCGCCACGACGTATTCCGTTTTATGCATGAGGACCGTACTATTTCCTTTATCTGATCGTGCTACTATGATATCGGAATGAGACTTTAAGAATTTTTGTTTTTCTTCTGGCATAAAATGTGATGTTATGTGGATGTGACTGAATAGTTTATATGTTAGTTTTATATCTGTCGGCCTTTTTCAATGTTTGTGGCCGTTTATTATTGTGTTCACCTTACTATTCTTAATGGTAAGTTTTTTCAACACCTAGACATAACAATTTTTGTGTAATTTGACATTGTGCTGTATTATAGCTTGATAAAGACGTAAACCAAACGTCGAAACGTCGCTGAAAGAACAATAGAGGTTTTTCATCAAACACAGTCCATTATTCCCGACAAAAAAAAACTCATCAGTTATCGAAACTTTTGGACGCTAATTTGCAACTCTATGGATACACCAGGGGGATTTTTCACCACCATACGGCACACTTATGGAAATGAGGCCTGGCTACTGCTTAAGAACATTCAGAACCATTCAAGTAGGTTAGCTGCATTGTTAAACCGTAGAATATTTTTGCTGAGATGTAGGGCTGATTCGGTTACTCCTAGACATATACAAAACAGTTTTACCTGTATTTACAATCTTGTGTATGATGACCATCCATTCAAAAACCAAGCTGATAAAATTATACAACGTTTCAAAAGGTCTGTTCTTAACTTTGAAATCAAAATAACAATTTGGAAACTTGATGTAACTAGAAAACTGATGAATGAGTGTTATGAGAAGCTTAATAATTTTGTCCCGAATGAGATAGTTCTTAAGTTTAGGGAAACGACCAAAATCTCCTTTAACAAAAAATTTAATACTATCAAGAATACCAACATTAAAAAGTTACAGTCCTTAAAGAGCGATTGTACACCATTTATTGTCACATCGGAACAAAGTTTCATGTATAATTATACCAACGTGGAGATTCCAGACTCTGCTGTAAACACTTTAAGTTTAGGACCCAAATTTTCACTGCCTTTTCTGCCGTCTGAAATACCGTTTCTTGACATCATCAAAGATCTAGAATATATGATTTCCTGTTCTGATGCTACAGATGAGATGAAGAATTCGCTCCGCATGCAATCAGTTAATATAGTGAACAATTTCGTGAATCAATATAAAGACCGTTCAGACACCCTCAAACAATATAAGAACATTTTATCGGACTATCAAAAAACGCGCAAATTCTTAAAGTCTCATTCCGATATCATAGTAGCACGATCAGATAAAGGAAATAGTACGGTCCTCATGCATAAAACGGAATACGTCGTGGCGATGTTTGAGATGCTGTCGGATTCGGACACGTATGAAATTATCCATTCAGATCCGACTGAGAAATATCAGAATTTGGCTAATAAATTCATTGAATCTTTGAAAAAGGATGGTTCGATTGATATAGAGTCCGCTAAGAAACTTAAAAGGTTCAATTCAGTGCCACCCAAATTGTATGGATTGAGGAAAACCCATAAGCCAGGTTTAAAAATGAGACCAGTCGTTTCATGCATCAACTCACCAATGTACAATATTTCGAAACTGCTTCATGAAATTCTTTATCCCGTAACCTCAACATTTACACATAACGTAAAGAATTCTTTCGAATTTGTAGAAATAATTAAATCTCTTAAAGTCCCGCCTGGACATGTGATGGTTTCGCTTGATGTCATCTCACTATTTACCAACATACCAAAAGTTCTTGTACTTGACATCATAGAACATGAATGGAACTACATATCATCTTATACCGAGTTGAGTTATGAAACTATTTGTCGCCTGATTAGTATGTGTTTTGAGACCAGTTATTTCGGATTTGATGGGAAATTTTATAGACAGCTGGACGGAAGTGCCATGGGTAACCCAGCAAGCCCTGTACTTGCCAATCTGATTATGAACTTTGTCATAACAAAAGTTGTGAAGAGCATTCCATTCGATATTCCGTTTTTGTTTGTATACGTGGATGACACTTTTCTGTGCGCGCCTGAAGTGGAGATAGACAACCTGCTGGAATACTTCAACTCACTTTGCCCCAAAATCCAATTCACCTTGGAGAAGGAATCCGATCAACGACTATCATTCCTTGACGTTACTGTCATTCGAGGTGACGATGGCTCTATGACAACTGATTGGTTTATGAAGCCAACAGCGTCAGGTAGAATACTGAATCATTTCTCGTACCATGCTACGAAACACAAAATAGCAACTATTTCTAATCTGCTCTACCGAATCGTCCATTTGAGCTCCGCTCGTTACTGGGAGCAGAATTTCAGCAAATTGAGACGTATAGCAAGGAACAACAACTATCCCAAAAGTTTCGTTAATGGAATAATAGAAAAATTCAAAAGAAAAAATTTGATTGGAGCTGAACACCACCATAAAAAGAACATTGAAATGCAAAATATAAGACATGTTCGATTTCCTTTCATAGCTGGACTATCCCAAAAAATACAAGCGTTGATAAATTCTAATAATTTAAAAGTCGTTTTCTATAATATAAAATCCACGAAGCAACTATTTACACGTCTGAAAGATCCTATATCGATATCTAATAGATCTAACGTTATCTACAGTATTCCGTGCCAATGTGGTAAGACCTATATTGGTCAGACAAGACAGTATGTGAAGACAAGGATGAAAGGACACACTTATGATTGTCAAAATAAATATAGAGACAAACTAGAGAAAACTGCTTTGGCCTCCCATCATTTCGATCATAACCACGAATTTTCATTCAAGGACGTGAGTATCTTAGATAATGAAACGAATTACTACAAAAGAAATATATCCGAAATGGTTTTCATTAAAGCCTCATCAGAGGTGACGGTTAATTATAGAACTGATGTCAGTCATTTGTCAGTCATCTATAATAGTTTAATCGAAAAATTCAAAGCAACGCGCGAACGTTCACCTTAATTGCGGACTTTATTGACCATGTGACAACGGTGTTTCACTCCATGCTATCGACACTGATAGGATTAGTTTTATAACAAAGAATTAGACCATATTAACAACCTAACGTATTCAGATGTGTTTAGTTTATCCAATTTTATCAAATGTAATTATTGTTTTTCTTCTGGCATAAAATGTGATGTTATGTGGATGTGACTGAATAGTTTATATGTTAGTTTTATATCTGTCGGCCTTTTTCAATGTTTGTGGCCGTTTATTATTGTGTTCACCTTACTATTCTTAATGGTAAGTTTTTTCAACACCTAGACATAACAATTTTTGTGTAATTTGACATTGTGCTGTATTATAGCTTGATAAAGACGTAAACCAAACGTCGAAACGTCGCTGAAAGAACAATAGAGGTTTTTCATCAAACACAGTCCATTATTCCCGACAAAAAAAAACTCATCAGTAATACTTTTTATGAAAAAACGCAGATTTATCGTTCAACTCTCGGACAATAATTTTGAAAATGACGTCATGTCATTTATAAAAGAATACGTAATTCCAGATATTTTGCGAAATAGTTCAAAGAAACTTCAAATGGCCCTCGCTAAAATTCAAAAGATATTTAATTAAACTTTTGGATGTCGACGATGAAAACGAAATTCAAAACATTATTCAAAATTACCATGAAGGAAAGACAAACCACCGCGGGATCGATGAAACAGAACAAAGAATAAAAACGAAATGCTATTGGCCCAATTTGAGAGATTCCATACAAACTTTAATAAATGAATGTGAAACCTGCCAACGCAGCAAGTATGATAGGAAACCTATACGAATGGAAATGAATATTACATCAACTGCTACTAGACCGTTTTCCATAATTCATACACTCTCGAAAAGACCAAATTTCTCACAATCATAGATAGTTTTTCGAAATATGCTCAAGCGTACCCACTTTCTTCACTTTTAGCAACCGAAATATCAGACAATCTGATATCATTTTTTTCCCACCACGGTATCCCGGACACTATAGTTGTTGACAACGGAACGGAATTCAAAAACACCGTCGTAACCGAACTCCTTCAGCTTCACAAAATTAAAATACACTTCGTTTCTCCGGACCACCATCAATCCAACGGTACTATCGAGCGTCTTCATTCAACATTAACTGAACACATAAGACTTTTGAACAACCAGGGATTCCAGAAACAGTAAATCCAACCAAAAATCAAGTACACTATATTGGCCTATAATCACACCATACACCCGGTGACAGAATTCAAACCAATCGATGTGATTAGCGGTCATCTGAGTCCCAACGATACTTTCAACATCAATTTAGATCGATTACTTATCACAGACTACGTTTCGGACCATAAAGATAAAACTAAACTCCTATACGGAAAAATCAATGAGCAAATTATCAATCAAAAAGAAAAAATCATAGGTAAAATAAATGAAAATCGTGACAAACCAGACATTTTCAAAGTTCAGCAAAAGGCGTTTGTTAAGAAAAATATTAGACAAAAGTTGGGTGATACTTTTGACGCCTCAACAGAACTTATCACGGAAAACCGTTGCTACGACATCCCAAGCAAAGATTAATATGGACAACCTTAAAAGTCCGACAAAGAATAAATATAGTTTTAATAATGAAAACGAAGATTAGATAATAATATTTTATAATATCATTTTATTATCCAATTTATATTGTATACGCGTCCGCTTACTAAACATTATATCATATCGCTTATCGCTTGAACCGTGCTTAACTTCCAGTATTATTTTCAGCATCATCGTTTCCGCATAACGAATAATACTTCCCTGCCTGTAAATTTGTATATTTCGGAACCCTTTAAAGTTGAGAAATTCCAACAAAAAGAAATTCAAAATTTTGAATTAAACAATAATAGAATCTGCAGTTAATTACGGAGCTTATCAAATAATTATATCTAAAGTACATCACTCTCCCGCTAAAACAAAAAAAGTAATACTTTTTATGAAAAAACGCAGATTTATCGTTCAACTCTCGGACAATAATTTTGAAAATGAGGTCATGTCATTTATAAAATAATACGTAATTCCAGACAAATTGTACTCAATATATTTCGAAAATCCTAACCTGTATGAACTATTTTGCGAAATAGTTCAAAGAAACTTCAAATGGCCCTCGCTAAAATTCAAAAGATATTTAATTAAACTTTTGGATGTCGACGATGAAAACGAAATTCAAAACATTATTCAAAATTACCATGAAGGAAAGACAAACCACCGCGGGATCGATGAAACAGAACAAAGAATAAAAACGAAATACTATTGACCCAATTTGAGAGATTCCATACAAACTTTAATAAATGAATGTGAAACCTGCCAACGCAGCAAGTATGATAGGAAACCTATACGAATGGAAATGAATATTACATCAACTGCTACTAGACCGTTTTCCATAATTCATACACTCTCGAAAAGACCAAATTTCTCACAATCATAGATAGTTTTTCGAAATATGCTCAAGCGTACCCACTTTCTTCACTTTTAGCAACCGAAATATAAGACAATCTGATATCATTTTTTTCCCACCACGGTATCCCGGACACTATAATAGTTGTTGACAACGGAACGGAATTCAAAAACACCGTCGTAACCGAACTCCTTCAGCTTCACAAAAATAAAATACACTTCGTTTCTCCGGACCACCATCAATCCAACGGTACTATCGAGCGTCTTCATTCAACATTAACTGAACACATAAGACTTTTGAACAACCAGGGATTCCAGAAACAGTAAATCCAACAAAAAATCAAGTACGCTATATTGGCCTATAATCACACCATACACCCGGTGACAGAATTCAAACCAATCGATGTGATCAGCGGTCATCTGAGTCCCAACGATACTTTCAACATCAATTTAGATCGATTACTTATCACAGACTACGTTTCGGACCATAAAGATAAAACTAAACTCCTATACGGAAAAATCAATGAGCAAATTATCAATCAAAAAGAAAAAATCATAGGTAAAATAAATGAAAATCGTGACAAACCAGACAAACTTCAAACTTCAGCAAAAGGCGTTTGTTAAGAAAAATATTAGACAAAAGTTGGGTGATACTTTTGACGCCCCAACAGAACTTATCACGGAAAACCGTTGCTACGACATCCCAAGCAAAGATTAATATGGACAACCTTAAAAGTCCGATAAAGAATAAATATAGTTTTAATAATGAAAACGAAGATTAGATAATAATATTTCATAATATCATTTTATTATCCAATTTATATTGTATACGCGTCCGCTTACTAAACATTATATCATATCGCTTATCGCTTGAACCGTGCTTAACTTCTAGTATTATTTCCAGCATCATCGTTTCCGCGCTAGGAAACTCAGAAATGATCACCTTGCGAAAAATCAAGGATAATCCTGGAATTATGCCGATTAAATTAGGAACTGCTAGAAAAATAGATTATAGATATAGATTAATTCATTATTACAACTTGAATCCAATAATCTTGGAAATTAACAAACTAAACTTGAAGTCAGCCAACCTTACTCGTTCACTAAACGTTCATAAGGAGTACTCTGGAGATATGAGTAACTACATAAAACTCCTAGAATTAACACAGAATAAGGTACAAGATAAGATAAGAAAACCGATGAAGAAGTTCCATTCATTTCAAAATATCTCTTCAAATGTGGTCAGAAAAAAATGAAAACAATTTTGAAAAATTTTAGTTTTTTTCGGATAATTTCGGACTTAGTCGGAATTTCTTGGCTTTTGAAACGGCATTTTTTTAAGCATCAAAATACGCAACTTTGCCTCCATTTAACCGACCTTGTATCTCTCACGGTTTTCAAGATCCCCATGATAGACATTCTTATCTTGGACACACTGTATATCTCAAAACTGAGTAGAATAAATGAGTTCGACTGAATAACAAAAAAGTTTATAAATAACTCGTACTTTTGCATGCGCGTAATTTCAAAGTCCCTGCAATCGATTAATATTTTCGATGCGTCGCGACGCTTTACTCTTGGTAGGCGTCGAATTTTTTTAACTGTGAAAAATAACTACTCGACCCCATACATTGACTACTCTTTACAGAAATCAAATATTCCTATTCGTTTCCGAGATATTGACGTTTGACGTGCGGAGGTTTAAGTGAAAAGCCCTGTATACCAATATACAAGCAGAGTCGGTTCAAGGTAACCATACCGCGAAATAAATTTGTTTCAAAATCTCAAGTGCACTATGCACACTATGATGGGGAATGCCGAGAAATCATACCTGGAACCCACATATGCGAGAAAGGAAACCTCAAAGATATCACAGAGGACAGCCCTTGCGAAATAAAACTCTTAAGCCCCGATCAAGACGCCACACACCTCAATTGCGAACAAATTGAAGTGAAACTCACCCAACCAATAACTAATCATCTCGATAAAACCGACAAATGGGTCATTGTCCTGCATGCCAAAACAGTTGTTAAGCTAAACTGCAATGACCAAGAAGAAATCCAAAATCTTATGGGTACATATCTATGCCAACTACCCATTGGATGTCAACTAGCCGTTAACTCAGAGGTACTGATGAATCAAAAAGATACATTTGTATCCAGTCACCAGCCAGTACTATTTCCTGACTTTATCGAACAATCTCCGTCATTACCAACCCTTAACCTGAGTCACCACCTTCATGAAATCAAATTAGACGGATGACATCATCTACATGAAGAGATTCTACAAAATGAACCACCACTAACATTCAGCAAAATCTCAGAAGCACCCAGCGTGTGGACAATCTTCCTCTAGGTTTCCATAGTTGTTGGTGTTTCCATCCTGGGCCTCGAGAAAACGAAATGTTGGAAGAAACAAACAACAAAGGCCAGAAGTCCCAGAAGAAATTCAATTTCCTCGTTTACGACAAAGTTGAATCCTGAGGAGGGAGGAGTTATGGACCCACTTTTCCCTTAACCATCATATTACTTGTCAACTCAGCTATTTAAATTTATATAGGCTTGGCCTAAACAAAACTAGAGAAATTAGTTGTACTTTACGAATAATATTTTATGTCGGGTTTTAACTTGTAATTTTGAGAAATAAAAGTTTTTTAAAACGTTCGCTGGTCTATCGACTTGTTAACTCGCGTATAATACAGGAGCGCAAATTGTAACAAATAAAAAATTGGGGCTCTTAAAACTCTTCGCCTGTCCTATTTCCTATTTCACACACTTCTGGTCAAAACTTTTATTACAGCTTCAAATTTTTTAATCGGGAATAAAAAACGTATTGTTTCGTGATTTATACACATAAGGCTTCGGAAGTGATAACAAAAAGCCTAAGACTGTTCCTTCTGCTGTTTCTTTTTCCGATTCCGATATTTGTCCTGCCACGACAAGGCACTCACGGCAAAAAACAAACTTCTCGAACTCTTTCAACGCTTTTGGTCTTTTCCCTCATTTCCTATTCCAGACGTATTATATTCTTATCGCGATTCTCTGCGATCTTAAATGCCCCATAAATATATTGTGTTAGGAGAAAAGGATCAATTATTATTGATCCTACAGTTTAGGTGTTTATTTTCGTTCCAACATTTTCTCATAACATAAAGACGGCCGCAGACAACAATCAATAATCTAAACACTCCAACACATATTCCAATAACCTGATTAAGTGTCGTGATGTTGCAATAACGTGGCCAAATAAAAACAAAAATTTCCAAATACCTCCGGAGATATCCGGGAAAAAAACGAAATTTCGTGAAAGAGTTTTATTGAATAAATATTTCGTGAATAAACGTCACATCTTCACTGCCAATTTTTAAATTTAGAAAATGGCGTCACTAAATCTATGTTCTGAAAGCGATGGTTCGTCTTCGAGCAATCAATCAACTTTATTTTTTTGAATAGTCCAGCAGTTTCGTTCTAGTCTAAGACTTATCAATCAAATTCTACTTACAAATCGATGGTTGACCCCATCGGAGCACCGATTGATAAGTGTGTACTGGAGAAACAGCCGCGCTCGCGTATCTTTGTTCTTCGTTCGCTACGAGAATATCCGATTCTCTCCGGCCTGGTTACCGGCGTGAATAGGGGAACAGCTATACCTTTTGCACTATGCCTCGTGGGTTCCGCTTAAATACCTTTGGACGGCACATTTTGACAACTAGTTCACTTAAAGTGAAGTTAGGTTGCTAACACAATGTGACAATGACTATAGAACAAGTATGGAAGGTCAAATGGGCTGTTTCAAAATGAAGTATTTGAAGTTTGACATTGTGTCGAATGTTCTGAGCCGCATTCTTTCGAATCAACTTTTCTGATCCTGATTCATTGTCACATGATTCGTACTTTCGAGCATGTTGTGTTGTCACGTGATTACTTGATCCAAACGAGTTTTGATTCAGGAATCAGTTGCGGATGAAAGCTGCTCTGATTGGCTCCTAAACCGTGGGGTAATGACATTATAGATCATTTCATTGGTTAAAAACAATTGAGTAATGAAAAAAAGTGACTGGTATGAGTAACGGCTTACATTAACCAATAGAAAGTGGATGTATACATACATCCTCATCCAAACTTCATTATCAGAATATTATGATGTTTCAAACTACATTTTAACCAACGATTACAATGTTGATAATGATTATTGTTATTGATTCAGCCCGACAAATTGCTTTTCAATAATATTATTTATTATATTGTTTATTCTGTAGAGGGCCGTGCGGAAATCTGAACAAATAAGGAACTGGCAAGTTTTTCCTTTGGAACATTTTTGTGCGCCCACATTGATAAACAATGAGGGTCGTTCATGTTATTTTATCCTGGCAAATGCGGTTATTTCTAGACTTTCGGTATTATTGAAGACCATAAAATTGGCCTGTTTATTTGGAATCGCCTGCTTTTACAGATAATGTATTTCAAATTAAGCGAGAGTAGTTTTGATAAGCTTTGTTAAGAATAAGTATTTCCTTCAAGCCAAGATACTACGACAACATGATAAGCTCACGCGCATCTTCTTGGTGACCCATAGTCCATGACCCATAAACGTTTTTGATGTTTTCCATACATTTGGGTCACAACGCGCGAGTCGGTTCCAATTTCGTTCAGCAAGTAGTCATACCTAGTTTAATTTAGTATCATGCTTGTAAGCGTTCTCAAGAATGAGATTCCGTTGAGCTTTATTTCGAGTAAGCTGGGCCTGTGACGAAAATTAAAGTCCTTTTGATATATTTATTTTTGTTGGATTTTCAGGATCAATGGCAATGAAACTAGTATTATAATATTTGCCTTGTGCACAACTGGTTTGCGAAACAACGATTGATTGAACAGCCTCATTCAGATTTATTTCTTCTATAAAGTTTTAAAACGGCCTTTAGGTTTTGTTAACATAGTTTTTTCTGTTGAACTAATCATATAACAATTTGCATTGAAGATCCTTTGAAGTTCTGAGTTAAATATTATTTATAACAAAAAAAATCATTTGTCGCGTTTGGCTGAGTTGCTAACCCAATCTAACTCGCAAAACGATAGTTTTCGAATCTGCTTACTTTTAGCTGCTAAGCAAAAAATGCGGCGAAAATAATTGAAACTGAATATTAAAAAAAAAATGCAAACTGTCGTTCAGCGAATTTCATCAGGTCAGCAACTCAGCTGATGTGGTTTTCTAAACACTACCATTCTCTGAGATCTCCAAATAGATTTTTGCCATGTTATTTTTGCATCTGACCTCAATATACAGGGTTTTCATTTTTTTTTCGATTGAATCAGAATGCTATTCATGAAAAAAGAAAATGTATCAGTACACGCTTTAAATAAAAAGCAATATTGTGGAAAACTGTAAAATTGAAATCAGTCAATGAACAAACAAGTGGAGTTTTCAATGCTTTTTATCTTCCAGGTATTCAAACCACTTCGAGTTAGTAAAAAACACTTCAAAGAATTAGTGAAGGAAGCCAAAATTCAGACCTTAGAGAACGGAGATATTTATGCGGTGGAGGACGTTAGTCCTGCTGACGAAAGACTATCAATTTTGCTCAAGGGAAGGTACGTTATTTATCGTTTGCTTTTCCATTGATTATTGTGGCGTGATTCAGCTCGTTCTCTAATGATGTGAGGCTTGTTTCTATCAGACTAATGAAACAACTTATCATTTTAAATGCAGAAGATAGTCTGTGTTTTCGATGTTGGCTCTAACGAAGTTCAATCATTTGATTTCCCCATCGAAAAAGGCAGTTGTATAATATGTTTCTGTTATATGCTCAAAATTAGGATTTGGTCAAATTCCTTGACGGTTTTAATAAAAAGATGAGAGAATATTGTTGAGGCATTACAGTATTTTTTAGTGAATTATTCATTAGGTACTTGTTCACAGCAACAGTGAATCTTTGAACTCAACTTAGTCCTTTTGAACTGTTCCGGTAAATGTTGTGGCAGCTTACAGCGTTTCCAGGTAACCAATCTTTTGAACTTCCAAACTGATGAGGGGCCAATTTGAACCACCTACATTATACATTTGAACTAACCTTTGAGGCGATAGTTTTCTTTAAGAATCAGAAATACTAAACATTTGAGCCTCAAGTGTCAAATCCCCAGAAACTTTTTTGAGTGTCTATTTCACTACCTCGATACATATTATATTTCCCGTGGTAGGATGATTATCACCATTCGTAACAACTTGATTTTTTGGTAAAGGCTCATTATTTTTATTGATTTCAACTATGAGATTAAAAAAAAAACAAATTAATATCCTTTGACAACGTTGACAATTTTTTAATCGATGCAGGGCAGTCACCTCAATAGTGACATGATCATGATATAATTCTGTTCCTCAGACTTCTTTGGTCTGGAGTCAGGAGTCCAATTTTTAAACAAATATGTTTTATGGAACATTCTAACTCAAATTCATCTCTTTGTAGCGTATACAGTGTGTCTAACTGAGTTGGAACCATATGGATTTTTTTTATTAGGAAAAAAAATAATTCTTCATAAAAAGACTGATATCCGTCACTAATTTGAAAATGACTCTTCAGCACGGATTAGACCAAAAATGGATTTGCTATTGGAAAAGTGAAACCAAGACACAAACAACTACCTATAGGTTTACCTACTATGGAAATTTCATGTGATTCAACCGAGTTTTGAGTGCGTATGGCCGGATTTCACATCTGCAACTCGACGTCTCTTGCTCTCCTGTAGAATTATAAAACCTGGACCTCAGCCTCAGCCCAAGTGCTTCTGATGTTCAGTATTAGTTAAGCATGAATATCAAAACAGTCGAGGATTTCAAGTCCAAAACTTTTAAAAAGGCGCTTTATCATGATACCGCACCAGGGTGCGCATGACTCATTCTCACTCACTTCCACTCAAACAAAGAATATGAGCGGTTTTGATTGAGCGGCTTGGTTTTTGAAACTTGGAATCTCAGATACGGAAAGGGATACGGCTGTGTCACCCAAATATCAGAAAAATTGGTTAAAACTGTAAATAAGCAAAGTGTTCAAATTCAAATTTGAATAACTGCTTTTCATCATTAATATAATGCTCAACCATAAGATATTTTCTAACTCTTCCATAGGTCGCATGATTGTTCTGAATATCACTTTAAGTCGAACGTGAGCAGTATTTACATTATTGAATCATCTTGGACTTGTACACATCATCATTTTTTTCAAATTCATTACTTGTCTCCCATGCATCACCTTCCTCTTTCATTCTGTAAACTGTGAATCTTTCTTGTGAATATATTTCTTTATTATTCACACATTTCAAATACTTTGCTTATTTCGATGAAAGCTGTCCAAACTTGCATTTCATAAACTGATTATTTCCAGATTACGTGTGACTTGCGACGACACTCATCTCCACTTCATCAATCAGCATCAGTTCGTGGATTCACCAGAATGGGAAGCTAACCATGAACAGTCCGATGACGTGTTCCAAGTGACAATCACTGCAGAGGAAGACTGCACATATCTTTGCTGGTCTAGGATGAAATTGGAAAGAGTTCTGAGACACAGACCTATGCTCAAAACAGTGTTGGACTCTGTTATAGGTATTATTCTTTTTGCTATTCTCAAGCAGTTCAGATGAAAACTAAGCCAAGTAAAAGGAAGATCGATATGGTTCTTGTGAGCAATGTACGCCAAGTTAGTGATACTCACATTCAAAAAACAGTTTTCAAGTTTCCACCATAATATGTCACGGACAATCAAAATAGGTCACTTAGTTGATTCTGATTATTCGTGTTCGTGTCTATTCAAATATTTTATGTAGGTGATGTTTTTTGAATGTACTCACCTTCCAAAATACTTTAGATGGAATGTTTGGCCCTGATTCTTTGCGGGTGGCATATTTGTAAACAGCACCCAGGATCGCGAATCAGGTCTGGCACGAGTGTAGCCAAAATTTACCTTGTAAATAGAAGACGATATCGCGGATCCGTCGTGTGAATAACAGCAATGATTGCAAATTTTGGAACCGCCATATAAAAAGCACATGATATTCCTAAGTTTTCTGACAAGTAACATCCCAGCAAACACAAACGCGCGTCTTTTACATCGGCCGATGCTTTTTGGTATCATCGGCTCAACGTCGACAGCCTGCATCGGACAGGACCGTATAACAGGGTGTTTATTAATTGAATGAATCCTTGGATGATTATAAGACAAAAAGTTAAAATGAACATAGGTCCGCAAGAGCTTAATTTTCAAGATACAGGGTTTTGTTTTTTTTATAATTACTTGGATACTATTCCAGATATCTTTATGAAATTTGGTACACATCTTCTAGGCTTCAATATGCATTTTGTGATGTACTAATAATTTCATTATTTTTACCAGTGGCGTCCGTACGGGCTTTGCACTCAATATTTTTGGAGAAAAAACTTGTACGCCACTGCTTCCTTCCAAAATAAAAATCATTTTCAAAATTGTAAATCTAACATTCGTGTACTAAATTTCAAAAAGATATCTGGTGGAGTATCAAAGTGAAGATAAAAAAAAGATTTTTTTTTTTGATTTCAACACCCTGTATCTTGAAATCTATGCTCTTGCGGACCTATGTCCAAATGAACTTTTTGTCTTGAAATCATTCAAGGATTATCATCCTTGAGTATCAGCATTCAATTAATGAACACCCTGTATGTCCCTCCGGCCGACAGCCAATCAAGGGGATATTGGCACTGTGTATCAACTTCTTATAAGTCTCCTGGGCACATTTTTCAACCGATTTTAACGAATTTTTCACAGAATATTTTTTGAAGAATTCTTTAACGATCCATTGGCTCCGATTTGTGATAAATTTAAAAATAGTCTTTTAAAAAACCTCAATTTCATTAAAATAAAGTTTTGGGCTAACCATTCTCTAGCGAATGAAATTTATAACTTATTTTGCCAAACATAAAATGTCCAAGTTTCTATTAATTATACCGTAAAATTTATATAAACCTTCCGATAATAGCGAAAGAGGGTGTTTTTTTTTTTTGAAGTACCGCCCAAAAATCGCCCCACCACTATGAAGTGAACAAACGCGGACGCTTTCGCAGACAGGTCAGCTAGAATAATGAAAATAAGCAAATTACTTTATTGATTGATTGGGGGTTGAACGTACTTTTTTGAAAATCGTGTTTTTGAAGGCGCTTAGAGTTTTGAGTAGTTTGTGAGAGTGAGTTTCAGTGATTGAGTACTATTACATTTTATAAAGTCAATATGCCGTATCGAAAGGGAAAATATGTTCCTAGCAGTAGAAAGAGATATTTGCAGTAAGTACCACATAAATAATTAAAAAATTGTAGTAAGTAGTGGATTCAAGTTGTGGTAGTTTGAGGCTGAATATGTGTCGACATCCATTAGGTATATAAAGTAATATACAGTACCTATGTATCAGCCGAATAGAATAATATGAGATTTTCTAAGAAACACTCGGACGGACACGTCTATTGATATTTTTGGTTGTGCATTTTTTTCAACAAACACTTTCTATGCAGGGCGCGAGTCATATAACAGTAGCCAATACCAACTCTCGTATCTCAAATGGAACACCCTGAATTATTCACCATTCAAACTTTCATTCAACAATATTCTATACCTATCTTTGACTGTTTTGGAAATAACAAGTGTTTTCAGATGCATTGCAAACATTATTATTACAAAAATTAAATTATTTAATTTATTTTGGTAATGATAATTATTCTTGGTGATGTAAAAAATGAAAAAATTCAGCAGTCAGCCTTTTTTTGAATAATTTGATATCAGGACGATTGAAATGGTTTTTACGTACTCTCTCATTGTCAAGACTAAAATGGGGAATAAGTATTGACAGTGTTCTGGCGAGTTTCTTTGATCAAATAAGTTATGTAGATTTGGCGTTGATTTTTGCAATAATTCTGAAAACACTTGATTTTTCCTAAACGGTTGGAGATAGGTAAGATAGGTGTAAAAAAGTACACGAGATATGTCTAGAATTCTCAAAAAAATCCAAAAATTGAATAATAAATTGGTATTAGCTTCTGTTACATGCGCAAATGAAAATACCCATCGATGTACTTATTCCAGCGTTTTTCCGAATATACCACTCCATTTATTTGTTATTGAATTTATTCCATTTGGCTGATACATACTGTATGTAACCGAATATATTTTTGTAGATGTGTTTTGAAGGTTAGCGAAGATTGGTCATGAGGCCCAGAAAAAAATTAAATTAGATACTTCAAACACAGAAGCATCTACCTCAGTTTCAACAAATGCAAACGCATCGACGGCGAAGTAAGTAACAAGTATTGCTCATGTATCATCTATCACGTACATACCTACAGGGTGAGTCTTTAACTTGGAATAAATTCAGTTTATCAAAAGCAGATTTTTTTTGGAAATATGGTCGGACCCGTCAAATCAGTAATTCAAATTGCGATATTTTTTATGTTAAAATTTCAAACAGGGTGCCCCAAATTTGAGATATGACGTCATTGACCATGCACGAGACCATGCATGTTTTTAGATGGCACCCCTATTTTTTTTTAACTATTTTTAAAGGGGTCAAAACTCAAATTTAGGACTTCTTTCATAAAATGTACGTGAGTACATCGAAGAGAACGCAATTTAAAGTACTAATCTTTCTTTGATTTACTAAGATAATGAATTTATTCCGAGTTTGAGACTCACCCCGTAGGGTGAAAATTTCCCTACCTACAGAGTGATACATTTGTTTTAGGGTCACCTTGAAGACAATTAACCGATTTGGCTCGAGTTTTTTTTGTAATTGTAGACATACTGTATTCTCTCGACAAAAATTACCTCGCTCATCCAAGACCTTCTTTGTCAGTTCTCAGAAACAAAATTTTGACAAACCACATTAGCGAATTTAAAAAAAAAAAAACTGTGCACGCCATTGAATTCGGCATCCCTGTAAACGGGCCTACTCCAACTTTTACCAGAAAGTACCAAGTAGTAACTATTTCGTAGAAAAAAATAGATAAGATATCCATCTAGTTTCAAACCTCCACAGTTGGTCATGAAAATATAACCAAATTCTGGTAACTTCCTCCAAGCCATAATTTTCTTCAATACAATATTATTTGTTTTGCGAATATTGAAAATTACATTCGCTTTTGAGTAAAGTGATTTCACCACAGGCGCGAATTAAAAAAAAAAATCTTTTTTTTTTTGTAAAATATGGTATGTAAACAGGCCTTGAGAGATGCCGAATCCAGTGGCGTGCATAGAAATTTCTCTGAAAAAATCGCTTATGTGGCAAAGTTGGCGTTGGATTTCGTGTGGGCGAGGTCACAGGTGAGATGATACAGTTTGTCAAGCTCTCCAACTGAAAAAAAATCTCGTGCCAAATCCGCCGATTTATAAACTTTTTCTCGGGGTGACCCGAAAACACTGTATCTAGTTCTACCTGGAATAAAATATATTTTTTTTAACTTACCCAAAATAATGAGAGTTCAACTGTTGATTGTTCGTCAATTCCTTACGTTTTATCAATTACACATGTATAGTGGAAGATGTTGACTTTTTTTAGTGTGGATGTTAACATGAACAACATGGTAGATCATAACAGCCATACAACCTTCGACCAGTTGGTTGCTATTTCTCCTGCCATAACTCTTGGAGACAATGAGAGGTGAGTTGTTTTCAATTTCAATAATAAATTTCTCAAAAGACTGGAAATAATCAATATTTCTTGAAAATTACATTTTCTTATTTTTTCAGTTCAACATCGACTTGTACGCCAGGTGTTTCTGCTTCTGATACTGTCGAAACAGAACCAAGTTCCGTCGTTTTGGTAGACATTGATTATTTTTTGAAAAACTTAAGGACACTTAATGATCATTCCCCTTTTGAGTGTAATTTCGTACACATGACCTTCATAAAAGAAATAAGAAAAGGTCTAATGAGTAGCCTTGTATTCAAATGCAAGATGTGCAATATTTCAAAAAAATTATCAACTGAATCCCCTTCTGAAGTGTTTGATGTGAATTCGGCAGCTGTATTGGCAACAGTTTCAACTGGATCAGGTTTCTCACAGATGATTCAACAGCACGCGATCCTGAATATACCAACTATGGATAATAGATTATATTCAAAATACCATGATCTGATTGCAACAAATATATTCAATACTTGCTTGGCTACCATGGAAGAGGCAAAAAACGTTGAAGCTAGAAAACATGAGTGCTCCAAAAATTGGAAAGGATCGTCTACTGGTATGAAGTCTGACATTATATTAGAGGGTTTCAAATCCAGTTTGGAAATGCACCACTTAAAATATGTGAAGTTGGTTGGTGATGGAGACAGTAGTGTTTACAAGAAGATCTGCAAAGAAGCGCCGTATGGTGGAGATGTTCACATAACCAAAGTGGAATGTATCAATCATTTACTGCGAAACTACTGCACAAGGTTGAGAGAACTATCTTCTAAGCAGAAAAGCAGTACGGACCAGATAGTTTCTCCGCAACTGAGAAGAATTTTGAAAGCTGGTATTGAAAGAATGCGAGCTGGAATAAAGAAAGCTATTCTTCATAGACGAAAAGAAGAAGTGCCCCTGGAAGCCCAAATTGCTAATTTGAGAAAAGATATCTCCAATTGTCCCTATCATGTTTTTGGGTTTCACGATAATTGTGACACTTATTTCTGCAATGGCGAAAAACAGGATGAAGTGAACTACGTTCCCGAGTTTCAAATCTGTGGTGCTTTTGACGATATACTGTGCTGTGGAAAAAGGCTTCAACAAAATGTTTATAGTTTATTGTTGAAAATGAGCAATAACGCAGCAGAATGTTATAATTCCGTTGTTGCAAAATTTGTAGGAGGAAAACGCGTCAATTTTAGTTTCAAAAATAGTTACGACATTAGATGTAGAGCTGCAGCAATTCAATATAACGAAAAGGAAAACTATATAGACAAGCTGCATAGAAGTATCACAAAGAAAAGTCCTGGGAAATATACAAAGCAGTACATTGCGAACTTGAGGAAAGCTAGAGTGTACAAGAAAACTCGGAAGCAACTGTTTCCATATTTGCTTAAAAAGAAATCCAAGAACGCTGAGGCTGACGAAGAATACGGAGCAGTAGAAGAGTCGATGAGCCTAGAGGAACTACATACAAAAAAAGAAAAATTATTATCTCTTCTATCTAAATGTGATTTTAAAGAGCTAGAAATGAAAACTAGAGGGCAATCGGCTAATCCATTGTGGAAAAGAGAAAGATCATTCAGATTGACGGCTTCTAATTTTGGTGCGGTTTGTAAACTTAGGAAAACCACAAATCCTAAAAAATTAGCAGAAAGAATTTTGAATTCAAAATTTACTGGCTCTGCAGCTACCAGATGGGGCCTAGATCATGAGCCCATAGCCGCAAAAAAAATGATGACCATTTTAGCTCAGGATCAGATTTCTGAAAAGATTTCAGATTGTGGTCTTTTTGTGGATCCAAAATATCCCTATTTGGGAGCTAGTCCTGATGGGCTGTTACAAACAGGTGATATCATTGAAATTAAACGTCCCTATGGGGCTAGAAATTTATCCCCTGAAGATGCAATAGAGCAAAAGAAAATAAAATGTATAAAGAAAGACCAAATTTCTCAGAAATTTATACTCAACAGACAAGACAACTATTATTATTATGGCAATAATCATCTGGGGCAAATTTTGAATGAGATGAGGTTTTTTTCCCTACTGGGTGCGCAAAGAAGCAATTTTTAAAATTTCTATGATGCATGCCATTTTGCCAACAAAAAATTGTACTAAAATTATACACCTGAGGTAAAGGTGTATAGCTAAGACTTGTAGAGATAAATTCAAAGAAAAAAAGACCGCAAATATTGGTACCTGCAAATTGAAGCATACGCAAAATTGTTTATTGGCCCATTTTTTTTTGAATTTATCTCCACCTCGGGACGTACTTGATATTTTTCTGATAACTCTTCCGAAATAAAAGATACTAGGTAACATTTTTATTCCTATTCGTATTTTAGCGATGTTTTTTTTTAATTTGCGGATCTAAATAACTGAAAAATTCTCGTATTTAAGGTACTTTGAAAATTCAAAAGAAAAAGTAAAGATATATTTTTTTATGTATTAACCTTGATGAAGGAAAGTTTTTCACTGAAATGATACTTTCATAGATAGATATCAGCTATTAATTTCGCAATATCAAAAAAATATGGGTATATCCCTTGCCGAATTCTTATGAAGCTGAAGCTGTAAATTGGGTCCCATTTACAGCTTCAGTCAAATCATCTCATCATTCTTTAAATTTCAAAAGTATGTACCTATCGTACCTATAATAACATCCTGATATTTTGAATTTAATTTAAAATCTCAGAAAAACCTCGCAATACGAATTAGAATATTGTAACAAGTTTCGCTATAGAAAACACTGTTCAGCTTTAAATAATTTATTTTACAAGTCACCATGTACAGAACTCACTATTCACAAACAAAATCACAGCTTATTATGTTTTACGATTTATATTTCACGACGTATTCAGAACTGAACTAACTCCTTGAAATGACGGATCTCATTATATACCCTCGCCAGGATTGAGAGAACAATCCAGATATTTTTAGAAAAGCGAAGAATGTTCGACGCCATCTAGCCTTGCTAGAATGTACCAGAAGCCAATCGATTCCAAACAATTCTACACAATGTGGTGATGGCTTGCGGCGGCGCATTCACCATGCAACGTCACATTGCCCCCTTCTTAAGGCAATTCGTCCCGAATTGCCTTCATGTCGGTATCGGCAACTGTCCCCAAACCGGCAGCCTGATGTCCTATGGAAGTAGCAGTCCACTGTCCTCTGGTTCGTCCTCCGGGAAGGATAGCAGCACACCACCCAAGTAACACAAATATGTCTATAAGTATTCTATAGACCGTTATATAACAGTTTCGTAAAACATTTTGCTCGTAAAAATATTTTTATAATCATTTCATAGCCATTAATAACACACTTATAAACACGAAAAAGGACCACTTTATAAAATATTTTTGTCGTATTGAAATGTTTATGTTGATTTGACTTGTGAATTTGATTTTACTGTTAATATATGGGTACATTATGAACTAGATTTTCATGCGCCTGCATTTTGAGGCAATTCAAGACTTTTTATCCTGATATTTTAAATTTCATAACCTCAAGATCTTAATTACAAACAAAAACTACTCTATTAAATAATAATTGTCTAATATTTACAATGTTTTTCTTATAATGACGTTCTTATTATCGTATTTCGTTGATAGATATTTGGTTTTTTTCCCAAACATAAAAAATGACCGACAAAGTTCGCATACCAAATATGGCGAACTCTTATAACTGTGCTTGTTGCGACAAATTTGTTATATAGGTATTGGACAATTTGAATACATTTTCAAATGACTTGAAATCTTATATACGTATTCTAGACATTATTTGAAAGTCACCAGCGAATACATTTTTCCAAAATACCCAAAAATATACTAAATAAATGGAAAAGAAGACGCGAATTTCACTGTAGAGATGTGTCAATCGTGAAGGATTCGATCACTGTGACCGAATCATCCGAAAGTATTGAACGACCGAATCCTGTACGCTTGAAACGATCGAATCTCTTACTACCGACACCAACGCGACGTACCGACTATCGACACTCGACGGTTGGATCGGACCCCATCACTATTTCACTGTATGATCGCAAACGGGGTGGGGATCTTTAGGCAAGAAAATGTTGCTATTTCGTGCCCATTTTTATTTTATTTGTTTTATAGTGCTGTCTTGTACGATCGAAATCAAGTATTCTATAGAACATTTCTATAAGATATTCTCGTAAGCCAATTCAGATTTAAATACGTTTGCGACTTAACGATAAAATAATAAATCTCTAATAAAAATATTTTGTAACGATCTCATAAAGCTCTCTATAAAACCTTAATAAACCAATTATACAACAAATTAGACTTGAGGGTGATTCCTCTTATAAAATTGGTGCTATAATATGCTATAAGAATTCAATTTCTTTTGTTTTGTAAAAGGCTTATTAAATGGTCTTCTAGAGAGCTATATTACATGATTATAACACTTTTTTGTCTCTGAGAGTATTTTGTGCCAACTACCGCCACTAAATGATACAATTGTTATTGGAGTACCCTAATAAATCAGTTATTTAGCATTTTAGTTTGATAAGGCACAATCTGTGTTAGTTGGGATAAACTATAAGACAGTGTTGCTATTTTGTGTCCATTTTTATTTTGTAAGTGTTTTATATTGGTTTTATAGTGCTGTTTTGTACGTTCTAGATCAAGCATCCTATAAAACATTTTTATAAGATATTCTCTTAGGCCAATTCAGTCTTGAATACTTTTGCGAGTTAACTGTTTTATTAGAGATAGCTATATGATAATATAATAAATCTCTAATAAAAATATTTTGTAACCCTTATAAGTTCTTTTTAAAACAATAATGAACCAATAATACAACAAATTAGACTAAGAGAGTGATCACTCTTATAACATTGGTTCTATAGTATGCTATAAGAATTCAATTTCTTCCGTTTTATAAAAGATTTATTAAATGGTTTTGTAGAGAGCTATATTACATGATTATAACACTTTTTTTGTCTCTGAGAGTATTTTGTCTTAACTAACGTCACTAAATGATAAAATTGTATATTGATGGACCCTAATATATCAGTTATATAGCATTTTGGTTTATTAAGGCACAATCTGTGTTAGTTGGGCAGGATGTCAATGCCGCTTTCTTTGAAGATTACCTCCAGCATGCTCCGTACTACTTTCCAGTCCAGTTGGTCGTTCGTCATTTTCGGAATTGCCAGTTGGGTCAGGTCCTGTGACAGCATCAAGTCACGAAGATGACTGAGGGCTTTCCAGACATCACTGTAGGTGGTCAGATGATGTGGAAGCTTCTTCGTCACAAGGTAGAACAGATGTCGTGTACTTTCCATGATTTCCAGTACCCTCCCCACCTCTGGTTTTTGTCGTCGTAGATGTTCCAGTTGTCCAAATTTCCGCTTGAAAGCAGCAGCAAGACCACTCCTCATACCAAGGTCTTTAGTGACCCAGTGAGCCAACGAATATTCGGCCGGTGCTTTGAACAAATCCAGCTGCCTTTCTTGGACAACGCCATTCTGGACTTTCTGGCCATTGGAGTGTAGAGACATGAAAGTTTCCAATGACATGTCTTTCTTGGGTAACCTGATTTGCCTCACTTCAGCGTCCTGATCGTCGTGGTTCCCAGCATACCGAGCTAAACGATTGAAGTGAACAACCCTCGGTTTTCCTCGTGGTGGCTTTCGAATCCTGTAGACGACGTCATTGATTCGCTCCAGAATCTCATACGGGCCCTCCCAAGAACTTTACAGTTTTGGGGAGAATCCACGTCGCCTCTGTGGGTTGTGAAGCCAAACCAAATCCCCAACCTGGTACCCTCCTTCGGCCTTCACGTAGTACGCTTCTTTCATCCTGTCGCTGGCACTTTGGATGTTTAGTCGGACCCGTTGATGGATATCGTCCATTTTTCTACAAAGATCACTTGCGTAGTCTTCCCCAGCGACATCCTCACCAGGTGGGCAGCCAAACTTCAAATCGCAGGGCAGCCGGAGTTCACGACTCATGATGATCTTGGCAGGTGTTTCGCCCGTCGATTCATGAACTGCTGACCTGTACGCCATGAGGAATAGGGGAAGATGTTGATCCCAGTCTCTTTGATGGTCAGAGACAACTTTGGCCAAGTGTCGATTGATGGTTCGGTTCATTCGCTCCACCATGCCATCCGATTGTGGGTGTAACGCCGTTGTCCTTGTCGTCTTGATCTTCAAGACATCGCAGACGTTCTGGAATAGCGTCGATTCGAAGTTCCTGCCCTGGTCCGAATGCAGCTCCAACGGGACACCGAAACGGCAAAACCATTCCTTAATCAAGACATCGGCAACGGTAGCTGCCTCCTGGTTTGGCAAGGCATACGCTTCAGCCCACTTGCTGAAGTAATCCATGGCGACCAAGATGTATTTATTTCCTTTCTCCGTTTCAGGGAACGGTCCAGCCACGTCGATTGCGATCCTTTCAAAGGGGCTTCCCACGTTGTATTGGCGCATAGGAGCTTTTGGCCGTTTCTGGGGTCCGTTACTTGCCGCACATACGGCACATTTTCTGCACCATTCCTTCACATCGGCTTGACAGTTAACCCAGTAAAACCGTTCTCGCAGCTTTCCCAGCGTCTTGGTTACACCCAAATGTCCACCCGTGACGCCATCATGGACCTCTCTCATCACCTCTGCCTGTCTGTTTCCAGGAACGACTAACTGCCTCCGATCTTCCATGCCATCCAGATTCTTTACCAGCCTCTTCAGGATGCCGTCATCAAGAACCATCGAGTCCCATTGAGCCCAGTAGGACTTCACGGTGGTCGAGAACCGCGCGACTTCTTGCCAGGTTGGTCGTTGGCCTGCCTGTTTCCATCCGATGACAAGCTTCAGATCTGGATCTTTCTCCTGGTCCTCGCGAATCATCTTAGACTGCCAGGAATCATCCACCACAGTCGTCCTGCAAGTGCTCGCCTCCTTTTCCTCGGCTCTTTGACAGTGCTTACATTGTTCTGGACAAGGTCTCCTGGATAGGGCATCAGCGTTGTTGTGGCTGGATCCAGCTCGATGTTCCGTGTCAAAGTTGAACTCTTGAAGTCTCTCAATCCAACGAGCAACTTGACCCTCCGGATTCTTGAACTGTAGGAGCCATTTGAGCGCGGCGTGGTCGGTTCTCAGCAGAAACTTTCTTCCGTAGAGGTACTTGTAGAAGTGCTCTACCCCTTTGACTACTGCCAGTAGTTCCCTTCTCGTGACGCAGTAGTTCCGTTCCGGCTTCGACAAGGTTTTGCTGAAATAGCCGATCACCCTTTCGTGTCCCTGCTGAATCTGGGACAGCACTGCACCAAGTCCTACATTACTGGCATCTGTATCCAGGATGAAGTTCTCCTCAGGTAGTGGGTAGCCTAGGATGGGCGCGGTGGCAAGTGCCCTTTTAAGCGTGTCAAAGGCCTCCTGACAATCCTCGTCCCAGTGAAAGCGTCTCTGTGCCTCTGTGAGCCTGTGAAGAGGCCGGGCGATGTTCGCAAATCCCTGGACATAACGCCGGTAGTACGTGCACAGACCCAAGAGACTTCTTAGCTCGTGGAGGTTCTTTGGTACTGGCCACTCCTTAACTGCCTCCACCTTTTGCTGGTCAACGGCTACACCCTCAGCCAACACGATATGACCCAGGTATTGTTCTTCCCTCCGGAACAGTTGGCATTTCTTTGGACTCAGCTTCAAACCGGAACTTCTGAGTCTCTGGAATACCTCTTCCAAGTTCTTCAGATGGTCTTCAAATGATTTGCCAACCACGATTATGTCATCCAGGTATACCAGACATGTTGACCAGGATAGTCCTTTGAGCACAGTCTCCATCAGCCGCTCGAACGTAGCAGGTGCGTTGCATAAGCCGAATGGCAAAACAGTGAACTGCCACAGCCCAGCTCCAACGCTGAAAGCAGTCTTCTCTCGATCTTCAGGGGCCATTTCTACCTGCCAATATCCGCTTTTGAGGTCCAGGGTTGAGAAGATCTTCGATCCGGCCAAGGTGTCCATAGTGTCGTCGATCCGTGGTAGCGGGTAGCTGCCTTTCTTCGTCACGTTGTTCAGCTGACGATAGTCCACACAGAATCGAGTTAAACCATCCTTCTTTTTCACCAGAACAACTGGCGATGACCACGGACTACTAGAAGGCTCGATGACACCGCCTTTCTCCATGTCCTTGATGATCTTGTCCGCCTCCTCCTTCTTGGCCAAAGGTAGTCTTCTAGCTGTTTGGCGGATCGGTCGTGCTCCCTCTGTGTTGATGGTGTGTCGCACCACGTTCGTTTGGCCCTTTTCCCCAGTCCCGTTGTCGAAGATGTCGCCGTAATTTCTTAGCAAGTTTCTCAATCGTTGTTTTTGTCTTTTATCCAGATCTTTTGAAGAGGTGACAACTAACTTCTGAATCTCTCCGGTGAACTCAGAGATGGTTTGCTCAGTCTCACATACTTGTCGCACCACAGAGGAAATTGACGAGCAGAGCCCCAAAACTGTGTCCCTTGCCAAACTTACACAGTGATAGTTGACGTTCATCACTCTCACGGGCACAGTCTTTCCCACATGTACCAGGCTCTTTCCACATGCAATGCCTCGTCCTACTTCAGAATCGTGTATTTTAGGCTCGAACATCACGATGCTTCCTTCTTTCCTCTTCCCTTCCAGGCGAGCCCACAAAATCATCTCGCTCCTCTCAGGAATTGGAGAATCCCCAGCCAGCAAGACACGAACTGTCTCTTCCTCTCTACCATGCATTATCACCTCTTCGTTGTTGGTTTTCAGTGTTCCATATTTGAAATCTAATTGGAAGCCTTGGGTGTTCATGATGTCCATTCCAATTATGATTTCTTCCTCAATATCGGCAACCAGCATTGGATGTTCGAAGCTGGTGCTTCCCAGAGTCACTGCTGCCTCCACTTCACCATGTATCCTAGCCAAGTCTCCTGTTGCCGTCCGTAGTCGCCACTTTGTTGGTTTAATCATTGTCGGTGTTGTGACAATGTCGGGCCTGATGATAGACTTCGTCGCACCTGTATCCAGCAGCATGGTGCGTTTCTCTCCATTAACCCAGCCATCCACAAACACGCTGTTCAGTTTGTATCCTAAAGAAGCAACTATGGCGATTTTCCTTGGGGCATACTGGCTACAGGTCGACGATTGCCCCTTCGCATCGACCCTCTCTAGTTTTCCGACGTCGAAGAAGGTGCCCGTATCTCCTTCTTGCATCGACTACGAATGTGGCCAAGCTCTCCACAATTCCAGCATCGTAGCTCCCTTCGCTTGGACGCCTCCATTTCCTTGACGACCCTCCTCACATTTGCGTCGAAGGAGTCTTCCTCCGCGAGATCTTGGTCCTCCATCCTTCGCACGCGTGCAGGAAGCTTGACGGATTGCTTAGCCGCTTCAAACTCCAAGGCTTTTGCCAGTGCATCCACTAGTCTGTCAGGACGATGAAGTATTAGGGACTGCCGAATCTCCTGGTCTCGAAGTCCATCCAAGAAGGCCTGAACTGCAAGCCTCTCCATAACGTTCTCTGGCGTGGTTGGATAAGCCAGTCGTGCAAGGCGAGCAACATCCGCTTCAAACTCCTGCAAGGTCTCGTTGGTCTTCTGAATGCGATTTTTCAACTGAGATTGGTAGACGTGCTCCAAGTGAGTTTGCCCATATCGCAGTTCCAGATGCTTGACTAGTACATCGTAGTCCTCCTGCTCCTGGGTGTTGAGCGTCTGCAGGATTTCTGTAGCTTCCCCACGAAGTGCCAGAGTCAATGCCAGGGCTTTTTCCGGTCCAGTCCATCCATTTGCCCTTGCTGCTGCCTCGAACTGGCGATGGTAATTGTTCCAGGACAGTTTGCCATCAAACTGTGGGGCTTTCATGTGGATTCTCATGGTATCAGCTTCCATCTTTGCACTCGCACCGTGATTCCCGAAAGTAACTTCCGGTTGTTGCATGATTACTGCCACTTGCCTTCTCACTTCGTCGATTTCGTCTTCCAGAGCCTTTGCAGTCTCTCCTAGTTGTTTCTCCAGATTTCCGATTTCCTCTGCTACATGAGCCTCCAAGCAGTTGTAGTTATCCGCCAATTGCTCCTTGATTTCTTCCATAGCTCTGGAAGATTCTTCGAGCTTCTCCTCCATTTTGCTCGAGTTCTCTTCCATGGCTCTAGAAGATTCATTAAACTTCTCTTCCAATAATCTTTTTACTGCGTTGGGATCGGGAACTTCAAATTGGAACGTATCAGGATTCATGCCTTCTTCCATTAAAGCCTCACGAAGCCTTGTTTGTAGATCAATTTTCTTACCACTACTATCCAGGTCACGCTCCTCCAGCTCTCTCTTCAACTCGGCGACCTTCAATCCTGTTAAAAACACCAGTTTCGCAGCCATCACAGAGAATATTTATGTCCGTTTCTATAGCACACAATAAATCCCACTTTTGACACCAATGTAACGAGTTTCGCTATAGAAAACACTGTTCAGCTTTAAATAATTTATTTTACTCAAGTCACTATGTACAGAACTCACTATTCACAAACAAACTCACTATTCACAAACAAAATCACAGCTTATTTATGTTTTACGATTTATATTTCACAACGTATTCAGAACTGAACTAACTCCTTGAAATGACGGATCTCATTATATACCCTCGCCAGGATTGAGAGAACAATCCAGATATTTTTAGAAAAGCGAAGAATGTTCGACGCCATCTAGCTTTGCTAGAATGTACCAGAAGCCAATCGATTCCAAACAATTCTACACAATGTGGTGATGGCTTGCGGCGGCGCATTCACCATGCAACGTCACAATATAAATTGATTATATTTTGATTTAGGGGAGATATCATGAAAATTTCAGATACGTCGCGAGGTGATAGTCTTTGCTATAATTCCCCCTGATGAGGTATGATTTTAGTAATCAATTTTTTTCAGCAGAATGGTGGGATCTTGAAAATTGCATCACTTTATTCCACACCCTGTATATCATAGACAACCCCATCTCATATAAAATCTACAAAAGTCAGTCCAATGTCCGGAAGTCGACCTTCACAACGCTCAAAAAATCAACAAAATCCGTTTATTCATTTCAAAGCTACAATTTATTGAAAATGTACAACAGAATTGCCATGTTTTGCAATTTGAAGAGCTGTTGAGTGCATAAATAAGAATGGTTTTGTATTGAATAAACACCCCGTCTATATCGAGTAGAAAATTCTACCACATGTAACATAATATTTTGTGATAGTATCTTCTTATCGAAACAAATGAGAAATGAGAAACATCGATGCATCGTTGAATCAAAATGAAATAGGTACATAATACAATTTTCTCAGAACCACTAGATTTGGGATTTGGTGGACAAATCGCACCAACAAGGACACATGGAAATGACAAGGAAAAATAATAAAATAAACTCCACCTATATTATACTACATGTGATTCTCGGTATCCAATAAGAAGCCAGATACCATACCAAGAACTACGTTCTAGTTTCCCTCTCACTCGCGTCAATGCGATTCATCAGCCACGGCTTTCGCGTATCGCGTAGATTATTAAACTCTAAGATTTCGTGTTTGGCGAAGGTGCATATATCGCCTTAAGACTTACGGGCCAATGCATATCCCACCCCAGCTCTGCGTCTACATATGCGAGGCGTAAGCATCGGCGTTGAGACTATTGTTAAATGGCATATTTTCTATAAATTTATGATAACGTTTTGCTTGTGATACATTTATGAAAATGACAATGAACAAGCTATAGCCTTAGTAATTTCGACCTTAGTTAAGTTAAACCAAAGATCGTCTAAAAAGTTTTTTTTTTATGTTTTCGTCAAAACTGAAACACAAATAATATGTACTGATTACTGACTACTGAAGTACAGGCGCTACGAGTTTCGGGCTGTTGGCCCCGACACCGCAGCCTCTAGTTGGGCTTATTGTATCTTCTCTGTGCCTGTCTCTCAGTCGAAGAGCTCCATCGCCCGAATAAGGTTTATAACTCGTTTTACTGTTTCCATGTCCGTCCTTTGAAGAGTGGTTGTGAATTCCCCGTTATGTCTTCTCCAGTACGCCATCGCTTCACATTCAAATACAATGTGGGAGGCTGTTTTCTCCTCCTCGTTGAAAAAGCCCATGATATGCATGTGTTTCTTTAGAGTGCAGTGTCCGGTTAATATACCTGTTTATTTTCCTAAGCTGATTCCTGCTGAGTTTCAGTAGGCTTCTAGAAAATGATTGTTCGATGTCGTCTGCCATCATTAATTTACTGTGTTTCAGTATTGGTGATTGGCACCATCTAGCTTTCTGTTGTTTTTTGGACCAACAGTTCAGCCAACCTCTTACAGAGGATTTTCTAATACCAAAAGCAGGTTCTAGACCCAGAAGTGGTGAGTTTGCAGCTTTGCGTGCTAGTAAATCCGCCCGCTCGTTCCCAGCTATCCCTGTGTGTCCTGATATCCATCCAAGAGTAACATCGTTAGATACTCCCAGTGTGACAAGGTTTTGCTGGCAGTCCATGACTTGTTTAGAGTTGATTTCCCGACAGGAGATGGTTTTGATTGCAGCTTGGCTGTCACTAAGGATAAGGATTTTTCTTTCTCTGTAGCCTCTCCTGAGATTCTTTTGCACGCATACATTTATTGCATGTGGTTCATATGTTTCCCACTTTGGATTTTCTCCTACGATTCCGGCACCAGTACCCCGGCATGTTTTGGAGCCGTCTGTGTACCATATTGCCCCATTTGCCATCCGGAGTTGTTTCACCGAGTCCTCTTCTCATATTAGCTTGGTCTTGGGAGACGTACTAAAGTTTATATTTTTCAGCATGATATCACTGCTCATTGTTACTAGGTGATTCGTGATTGTGCTGGTTAGTGTGTCCTTGGGCGTTTGAGTAGCTCCAGTTCCCGGTGTTGCTTCCATTTTGATATAGATATCTAAAGGAGGTAGGTTAAGCATGGCCTCGATGGCAAGTTTTGGAGTAGTTTTCATGGCTCCCGTTACACAGAGACATGCTAGCCTCTGAACTTTTGCAAGTTCCGTGGCTGCTTGTCGCTGCTCGATTTTCGGCCACCAGACAACAGAGCTGTAAGCAAGAGTGGATCTTACCACGGTACAGTAGAGCCAGTGTACCATGCGCGGATTCATGCCCCAGTTGTTTCCTATCGCTCTTTTTGTTGCCATTATTGTGGCTTTACCTCGATTGACTATTTTCTGTAGGTGTGAATTCCATGTGAGTTTGTCATCCAGGATGATGCCTAGGTATTTGACTTCTCTTGCCACCTGCAGTTCTTGTCCAAAGAATATGGGTTTGAATAACTCCGCTATATTCCTCTTTCTCGTAAAGCTGACCAGGGAGGTTTTCTCAGGATTGACCTTCAGGTTCACCTTCCTGCACCAATCTTCTACGATAGTCAGAGCTGTCTGCATCAGTTCTGATATTATCTTGGCGTGTTTGCCAGTGATAAGTATTGCTACGTCATTGGCATAGCCTTGGGCATCAAATCCCTTGCTGTTTAACTACACCAGTAGTTCATCTGCGACTAGGTTCCAGAGGAGAGGGGATAAGACTCCACCCTGGAGGCAGCCTTTAGCTGCCTCTATAGTTTCAGTTTTGTCAAGCATAGTTGCTTGAATTCCCCTACCTTCAGCATGTTTCTTATCCACCTACAAACTGTGTCTTTGATTCTACGCCGGTTAATTGCGGTGGTCATTGAATTAAAGGAGGTATGATCAAATGCTCCTTCTATATCAAGGAATGCAGCTAGGGCAATTCCTTGGTTGTTCACTTGTTGCTCTATTTTATGAACAAGTTAATGCAGAGCAGTTTCACATGATTTACCAGGTTGATAGGCGTTTTGGTTTTTGTGTAGTGGCTTCTCTATTAGGGAGGTTTCCCTAATGTGCCTTTCAATCACTTTCTCTATCGTTTTGAGTAGAAACGACGACAGATTTATTGGTCTGAATGCCTTGGGCTGAGAGATATCTTTCCCGCGTTTCGGTATAAAGACCACTTGTGAGAGTTTCCAGATCATGGGTATGTGTCCCGTTGTCAGGCTTGCTCTGAATAGTTGGCAAAATATCGGTATGAGTTGGGCTTTGCCATGCTGCAGGTGCGCCGGTATTATTCCATCGCATCCAGGTGCTTTGTATGGTTCGGATGAGTTTATAGCCCATTCAATTCTATTTGGTGTCACAATTTGTCGGGCTGTGACCCAATCATCTCTTGATCCTCTCATCAGGAGGATCTCGGGAGATAGTTGGTTCCCTGTTGTGAGTTGATTATCGTCGAGTCTGGAAAGTGTGCCCTGAGCAGTGTCTCAATGGTGTTTACGCCATTTTTCGTGTATTCCCTATTTGGTTTCTTTAATGTTCCCATTGGTGGAAGGGGATCATTAGCTAGGATTCTCTGAAGGCGTGCGCCTTCCGAGGTTTTTTCGACCTCAGTGCAAAACTTCCTCCAGGGAGTTCCTCTAAGCTTCCCTCACGACTTTATTGTATTTTGTCAGAGTAGGGTGGTATTCATCCCATTCACCGATTTTCTTGGCCACATTGAAGAGTCTGCGTGTTTCCCTTTTCATCTTGTCAAGTCTCTCGTTCCACACCAGGTTGTGTCCTTGCATGAGGAACGCCGGATTAGCGGACAACTCTGATGGTAAGAGTGAATTATGGCGTTTTGTAGTTGTTCCGCTACCACCTCAACATCAAATTTATTAAGCATACGTTCCTTGACCCCGCTCAACCCCGCCTCCAGCTCCTCCCGGTATTCAGTTCAGTTTGTTTTGCGTGGGTTGCGGTACATTTCTGACGGCTTGTCAATACTATTGATTTCCAGTTATGTGTCTAATAAGTCCTTAGTAAGCAGCATCATGACTGTGCAGCCGTCAGCAGTTCCTTGGATACTTACGGCTAGGAAACGGTCCGCTCGCAGAGAAACGGCATAGACACGTTAGAGTTAAGTTCCAATTGTATTTTTTTCAATTAATTTTCAAAGTTGTGAAAATAAAAATCATTTTTTAAAAAGGGTTTCTTTATGACCAGAAACATAAAGTGGCGCAGTCGTGGCGGATTTTGAACGAGCATTTCACAGTGAAAAACTCGTCGGTTTCAACCGTTGATTCAAAAATCGAACCAGTGCTTCATAAGGATTCACAGATCGAAAACGTTTCGTTAATCGGATCGTAGTGTGTTTGGTAGAAAGAAGAAATCCAGCAGTGCAGCAGAGAAAAATGAAGATTTTCCTCCTGTAAGTCACCTTTTTCCTATTGTTGTCCGTCTATGTCTTTCCCCTCGCATTCTTCTGATTCTCAAGCAGAAAACATTGAATTCGAGTTAGATTTAGAAGTTGCCAACTTAAGTGATCAAAGTAAAAGTTTGGAAAATAATCTTTTAAATTTAGATAATCTTTTTTCACGCCTTTCACTTTCAAATCAAGCAAATAATTCAAATCAAGCATCAAATATGCCTCCTCCAAATTTTGATAATAAACTATTAGATATTGTTCCAAAATTTGACGGAAATCCTCTTGAATTATCCGCATTTTTAGAGACTAGTAATAAGCTTATAACTACTTATTGGAACAATGCGACGTTAGATTGTGTCCAAAATATCACTATTATCTATGGAATCTATGCAAAACTTATCGGTAAAGCAAGGGAAGTTTATAGCATTTGCGTTACTAAAGATTGGTGTACCGTTAAAGCCGCGCTTGTTGCACATTTTGGTGATCAACGAGATGAAAACGGGTTACTCTTTGATTTGGATCAATTGCGTCAAAATGCAAATGAACTGCCTTTACAATTTCATACTAGAGTAATGGGTAATTTGAGTGCTCTTCATAATTACTTAGATACTCATAATGACGATGAGAATACTGCTAATGTTAAGAAGAACTTTTATAACATCCATGGTTTAAAAATATTTTTAGCTGGTTTGAAAGAACCTTTGGGCTCAACTATCAGAGCAATGAAACCTGTCAATCTTGCGGAAGCTAGAACTTACATAATTTCTGAAACAAATATCAGACACTTGCAAAAACCATTTCATCTTGAAAATAACAATTAAATCAATCGAACAATCAAATTGTTCAAAGGCAAAATTTTGGCTTCAATAACAGAAACAATTTTCCAAATTTTTCAAACTCCTTTCAAAATGTTCCAAATTTTAACCAAGGAAATTCATTTCCTCGTGGGCCAGTTAACATGCCACAACCTAGATTCAATCAACCAAATTTTTTCACCAATAGACAAGTTTTTGGACCTCCAAGGCCTCAAACAAATGTTTTTAGACCAAACCAACAAAACGTTAGAAATTTGCCCAGACCAACACCAATGAGTGGAATTTCTTATAGTTCAAATAGAAGTAATAACAATAGTAATAATCACAGATCAAACAACTTCCAAATGCATAATGTCAAATCAAGCCCAATGTATAATAATCATTCATATCTGGAGTACGAATATCCATATTATTATGATGATCAAAGTTTGGATCAAAGATCATTATCAATGGAACCATACTGTGACCAACCCCATGATGACTACCCTTATAATGACAATCAAAAAGTTCAGCAAATAAAAGAAAATGGTTCTGTAGAAATAGTTGAAGAAAACGCCCAAAATTTTCAGGAAACCTTGCCTCCAGAGTCAATAACGTAGAAATTCACTCAATTTACGACAAGAAAGATCTCCCTTATATAAAAATCGCCAATCCACCGTTAAAATTACTGATTGATACAGGTGCGACAAAATCATTTTTAAATCCCGAAATAGCCGAAAAGTATTTTCCAAATTTCATCAACAAAGAACCATTTTCAATTTCTTCAGTTTTCCAAACAACAACTAGAGATTTTTGTGTTGAAATTCCAGCTTTCAATGAATTTAATTCAGGGAAATCAATCAAACTCTATTTATTCAAGTTTCATCACTTCTTTGATGGTTTACTTGGATACGAAACCTTAAAAGATCTTAATGTCGAAATTGATCTGCAAAACTATCTCTTGAAAACACCAGAATCAAAAATTCCTTTGAGCCACTATGAAGCAAAATCAAAACTATTATTTTTCACTCGTATTGAACCTCATATGACAGAAAAATTAAAAATTCCTGTTGATGTAGAGAATGGTTATGTAACCATTCCCCAGTATAAAATTTCAAATTGCATCATTCCTGAATGTTTAACAGACGCAAGTCAAGGTTGCGCTTCTGTAGAAATTTCAAACAATACAGATGAAGCTCAAGAAATTTCTTTATACAATCCAATCAAAGTTCAAAATTTTGATCAAAACAATTTCCAAATTTTTAATTTTACCATTCAGCAAACACCTAATCAATTTTATAGAAATGAGATTGCAGATTTGATCCGCACGGAACATATGAACGAAGAAGAAAAATATCATATTACAAAATTGTGTGATAAATATTTTGATATTTTTCATAAAGACAATCAACCGTTGACATTTACCAACCAAGTCAAACACCAAATAAAAACAACTGACGAACTACCCGTCCATTCAAAATCATATCGATACCCATTTATACATAAACCGGAAGTTGAGCGGCAAATTCACGAAATGCTGAATCAAAACATTATTAGACCAAGCGATTCACCATGGTCTTCACCAATTTGGATCGTACCAAAAAAACCGGACGCTTCTGGGAAGAAAAAGTGGCGAATTGTCGTAGATTTTAGGGGAATTAATTCCAAAACTATTGATGACCGTTATCCAATTCCAAATATCACTGACATTCTTGACAAATTAGGCCGTAGCCAATATTTTACTACTCTCGACTTGGCTAGTGGATTTCACCAGATTGAAATGCACCCCGACGACATCAAAAAAACAGCCTTCAGCGTTGAGAATGGGCATTATGAATATATCAGAATGCCCTTTGGCCTAAAAAATGCGCCCGCAACCTTTCAAAGGGTCATGGATAATGTTTTAAAAGGACTACAAAATAAAATATGTTTCGTCTATATGGACGATATAATAGTGTTTTCCACCTCACTACAAGAACATATCGTCAATCTCAAACATATTTTTCAGAGACTACGTGAAAGTAACTTGAAAATCCAGCTTGATAAATCTGAATTTTTACATAAGCAAGTTGCATTTCTTGGACATATAATAACAACCGAAGGAATAAAACCAAATCCTGATAAGGTCAATGCTATTCTGAAATATCCAATCCCAAAATCAACCAAGGAAATTAAAAGCTTTCTCGGACTTCTTGGTTATTATCGGAAATTTATTCCAAATTTTGCCAAAATAACCAAGCCATTCACAAATTGTTTAAAGAAAAATTCAACCATAAACATCAATGACCCCGAATATCAGAAAACCTTCCAAGACTGTAAACTACTTTTAACAAATGACCCGATATTGCAATATCCGGACTTTTCTAAAGAATTTAATTTAACAACTGACGCAAGCAATGTTGCCATTGGTTGTGTCCTTTCACAAGGGCCTATAGGTCAAGATAAACCGATTGCCTACGCATCGAGAACATTAAATTCTTCAGAACAAAACTATAGTACTATTGAAAAAGAACTTCTCGCAATTATATGGGGAACACGTTATTTTAGACCTTATCTTTTCGGAAGGAAATTCAAAATTGTAACAGATCATCAACCCCTTCAATGGTTAATGAACCTTAAAGAACCAAACTCTCGACTCGTTAGGTGGCGTCTAAAATTAGAAGAATTTGATTATCAAATTATTTATAAGAAAGGCAAGAAAAACACCAATGCCGACGCTTTATCACGAGTAGAAATTCATGTGAACGAAACAAATATCCAACCGTCTAATTCCGAGGAAAACCAAAGTAGCGAAACTAGAATAAGGTCGCAAACACCGCCTGTATTACGTTTCATGCAATCTTATAACGAGAATCCCATATTAGATAATCAGTCTATTATAGCACAGGCTGACCCAGACGAAAATGATGACAACGAAACAGTGCATACGAGTGCAGAGGATCCAATTCTCACCATTCATATCACTGAAAAACCAATTAATTATTTTCTCTGTCAAATTTTCATAATTAAAGTTGATAGAAATACACTGCCTCAAAAAGAAATCAAGAAAATTTTCACAGATCCCGTTAACAGAACTCGATGGTATATTTACGTAAATGACGATACTTTTGAAAATCAAGTTATTCAATTTTTAAAAGAATACGGCGAACCCAAGAGACAATACGTTTTCTATTTTCAAAACGACAACAATGACGAACTTTATAAGAAAATGTGTAATTTTATCCCCCAGACCTTCAAACACTCAACTTACAAGTAACTTAAATCAAATAAATTATTAGCTGACATCACAAAGTCCGACAAACAACGCGAAACGATCAAAAAGCAACACGAAGGTATTACCAATCACACAGGTGTACATGAAACTATCGATCAACTTCGATTAAAATTTTATTGGCCAAAAATGAATGATGATGTACGAAAATTCATCAACAACTGTTCGATTTGTCAACAAGTAAAGTACGAGCGTCATCCACCCTTAATCAAATTACAACTTACACCTACACCTAAGAAACCATTTGAAACACTACATGTAGACACATTCAAGTTTGACAAAAATGTTGCATTAACAATTTGCGACAGTTTTTCAAAATTCAGTCAGGCTTTCATTTTGCCAAGCCTTTCAGCCCTCCACATTTACCAATCACTTGTTCAATTTGTGTCAAATTACAAAATACCCGAAAATATAGTTTCAGATAATGGTACAGAGTTCAATCAACATCTATTGAAAGAATTCTCAAAGTTGTATAATATAAATTGGCATTACACCTTACCTTTGAACCCAAATAGTAATTCTATAGTAGAAAGATTTCACTCAACACTTCTGGAACACATGAGAACTTTAGCTTTGACAAAACCAAATTTAAGCCCGCACGAAAAACTAAACCTCTCAATAATTGGATATAATAATTCAATTCATTCGGCAACAAAGAAAAAACCAATTGATTTAGTATTTGGTCATTTAGAACTTAAAGATCCTATCGATATTGATAGTAACGCCCAACTAATAAACAATCAATTAAATCAACATAAAGAATCAATGGGAGAAATCTACAAAAATATTCACGAAAATCTGTCCGCTAACAAAAGTAAAGTAATTGAAAAAGCGAACGAAAAACGGAATGATCCACCCGATATCCAACCTGGATCAATCGGTTATCGAAAATTAGGCGACAGACAATCCAAAACCAATCCACTCTATAAACCAGAACATATTTTAAAAACTAATGACTTGACAGTAACAACTGCCCAAAATAACTATCATAAACAAATTTTCAAAAATCCCCGAAAAATGACAGAAAACCCTTTGCAGGTTGATGACCTTACTTCACCTGACGAAGGCACAGAAGGTACAGATTCAGAATCTTGAATCCAACCCCGGCATCCTTCCATTCAAATTAGGCACTGCCAAAATCAAAATTGCAACACATACATTCCTACACTACATTGACCTCATTTCACTAAAAAATCAAATAACCGACATAACAAGTCATTATATCAAACTAGAAACCACAATTAACAACTCTTCAATCGAATCAAAATATCTACTGCTTGAAGCTTATCAACATCTCAAGTATGAAGTAAATTTGGTAAATCAGAAAATCGATTCTTTCCTACCAAATGGACGAAATAAAAGAGGCTTAATTAATCCAATCGGATCACTTGTCAAATTTATAACTGGCAATCTTGACCAAGAAGACGCTAAAGAAATTCATGATCATATAAAAACGCTTGAAAATAGTCAAAATAATGTAATTCAAACAGTCAATCAACAAGTGTCTTTAACAACCAATTTAATGAAAAACATCAATCACACCATGACAATTGTGAGTAATAATCAGAAAGCAATTGAAAACCGAATAAATGGTATTATTGATGATATCAAAAAGACACAGTTCAGCTATTTGCACTACCTTGAAATTCACGAGACCATTGATCAAATCAAAGTAAATCTCGACGCATTGTTGAACTTCATCAGCGAATTAGAAAATGCTATCACCTTCGCCTCGCTCAAAACCTTGCATAGGAGTATAATAACTCCACGAGATCTCAAAGAAATAGTGAATGAACTCCAGAAACAACATAATGTTTTCCAACTTCTATTTCTAAGCGATAATTTCGAAATGTATTACCGTGTAGTTGAAACAAATGTTTTTGCAATTGAAAACAAAATAGTTTTCTCTTTAAATTTTCCGCTAGTGAATCAGGATGATTTCGAGATTTTCCATCTCTTTTCCATCCCAAATAAAAACAATTCCATCATCATCCCTCCTTCTACTTACCTTATCCTGAGCAACGACAAGTAGCAATACCAAAACGAAGAATGCATGGCCCTGAAGAAGATATACTACTGCAAGAACAACAACGTTCTACCAACACATGAAAATCCTGATTGCGTTACGTCCCTTTTGTCCCTCAAAAATCAGTCGGACACATGTCGACAAATACCAATCCATATCAACAAGCCAATCATGGAAGAGATCGATGAAGCCCACTACATCGGAATATTTCCGAAAAGTCAGAAAATCCAGACTCACTGTGAAGAAGACGAAATCGCTCAGCTTCATGGAACTTACTTATTCATAGTTCCACCAAGATGTTCCATCCAAACATCACGGTCCGTCTACAAGAACGATCAAGAAGCATTCCATGGCCATCCAGTCACTTTAGATGGCGTCAAAGAAATCCATGTTCCCGTCGCCCAAGTAGAAAAAATCCACCTTCAAAATTTACCTCTGGATCAACTACACCAATTGCAACTACAAGAGTCACATATCAAGCCTCTGGACTATGTAAAAGAGCATAGCCCTTATCAACACTGGTCCTTTTGGATCCTGATTCTTCTGATCCCGATCCCGATGGCAATTTACCTTGTCATGAAAAGGAAGCCAGCCATAATCAAGCCCCAGCGTACGAGTACCATTGATGAAACTCAAGTGCTACCCCCTTGAGTTTCCTTTAAGAAGGGAGGAGTTATGTGTCTAATAAGTCCTTAGTAAGCAGCATCATGACTGTGCAGCCGTCAGCAGTTCCTTGGATACTTACGGCTAGGAAACGGTCCGCTCGCAGAGAAACGGCATAGACACGTTAGAGTTAAGTTCCAATTGTATTTTTTTCAATTAATTTTCAAAGTTGTGAAAATAAAAATCATTTTTTAAAAAGGGTTTCTTTATGACCAGAAACATAAAGTTCCATCAGTATACAGGGTGTTTCATTAATATTGCGAAAAAATTCAGGGTGAGTTTTTCCACTAAAAAATAATAAGAAAACTTCATATAAAGGTGTGTCCGGAAATGCTTCGTTACAGAGCTACAGGGTGTTGAAGTTTTATTTTTATTTTGGTTTTTTCTAAATTATATTTGAACCAATGTCTATATTTCCATAAAACTTGGTATTTGAGGGTTTCTTTTTATGCGGAATTCGAATTTTATCTCAGTTTGGCTCTAACTTGTAGAGGGCGCTACCTACACTCATTTGTCCTGACATGTACAGCTATTACTTTTTTGGACGTAATCGTATGACATATTTGAGTGAAAAAACATATTTCTCCTTTATTTTATGCGAAAAAGGCATACCTGTTAGAAGTCGCTACGTGCCACCATTTTCGAGATATTTAGATTTGAAATAATGAATACATATGATAATGATATTATGGCCGAGCATTGTGTTTCATTGATAGTGCCAAAAATACAGGATAAGTTTCCTCACTTAAAAATAAAAAGAAAATTTAATATGAAGATGTGTCCGGAAATGCTTCGTTACAGAGCTACAGGGTGTTGAAGTTTTATTTATAGACAATAACACTTCAAAGAAAACAAGCCTACCCGAGACGTGTACCAAATGTAAGAAAACAGGACATTCATACGATACCTGCTTTTTCAATGTGGGTTTTCCAAGGAGTTTTCCACCGCGATTGTTAGGAAAAAAAATACCAAGACGGTGCTTATGATAAAAAGTGGGAGACAATTAGAACATGTACCAAATGCAACAGTCTTGGCTGAAGATAAAATCCATATCCGCTACTTAATCGACACCGGAGCTGATGCGTCACTCTTACATGTTGACGTTGCTCGACGTTTAAATGCGACAATTTATCCCTCAACATCAGTGTTGACAGGAATTGGATCAACACAAACCAAGGTCTTAGGATCGTGTGTTATGATTGTTTATTTCCCACAAGTGACGATTGAAGTAACGTTCCTGATTGTTCCGATTGACACATTACCGCAGCTAGATGCAATTATTGGATGGGATGTAATCAACCAACCTGGACTCCAATTGCTAAAAACTAAATCTGGTCTAGAGTTGCAGCACACTCTTGCTGCACGATTATGTGATGTTAAACAACCCTCAACATCGACGCTTTCAATGTCAGGAGAGGACGAGCAGACTGGAATGAAACTACGGCAATCATTGGAAGAAGCCGCACTAAAGACACCAAAGACAGTGACAACAGGAACATTGTCAATTAAACTCCAAGAAACCACCCCAGTCTCATATCGACCGCGACCTCTTGCATATGCTGAGCGAGTTCATCTGAAGCAAATCATTCAAAAGCTAAAGGACGATGACATAATTTCCAATAGTTGTTCTGAATATGCCAGCCCAGTGGTTCTTGTAAAAAAAAAGAACGGTGATTCACGCCTGTGTGTCGACTACAGAGATTTAAACAATAAAGTCGTGAAGGATAAATATCCCTTACCTGGAATCCAGGATCAAATTGACGCTCTGTGTGGTGCTAAATATTTCACAACGCTAGACATGAAGGACGGTTTCCATCAAATACTCGTTGAACCAGAATACCGACATCTACTGGCCTTCGTCACTCCAGATGGCCATTTTGAGTACAATCGCATGTCGTTTGGCTTTGTGAATGCTCCTGCCTGTTACCAAAGAGCAATTGATAGAGCTCTGGGTCCATTGAAAGACACTCTGGCCTATGTATACTTGGACGATGTGCTTATACCAAGCCGAACAATATCAGAAGGACTGATGCGACTACAGGCTGTTTTGAATGCTTTAGCCACTGCTTAATCTAAATAAGTGTGCATTTTTCAAGACTCAAACTGAATACTTGGGAGTGCTTATCGAGAGCGGGACAGTTAAGCCGAGTGTCACCAAAGTAACCGCTCTGGTCAACTCCCCACCGCCAGTTGACGTGAAAGGAGTTCCTTCGCTAATTTATGGGTTTGGCGAGCTATTTTAGACGCTTCATTCAAGGCTTCGTAACAAAAACAGCAGCCATAACACGCCTCTTGAAAAAAGACGTTCCATTCCAGTGGACTGAGGAGTGTGAAAGAATTAGAAACGACATTATAACTTACCTTACAACAGCTCCCATTCTTCGAATTTTTGACCCAGACAGAATCATACACCGATGCCAGTGCAGTTGGCCTAGGAGCTATCCTCATGCAGAGAAAAGAAAATGGTCCTGCTCATCCAATCGCTTATTACAGCCGTTGGACTACTCCATGTGAAGCTGAGTACCACTCATATGATCTCGAAACTCTAGCCATAGTAGAAGCCACACAACATTTTCGAGTTCACCTGTATGGAAGACAATTCACTATTTTCACTGACTGTAATTCACTGAGAGCAACAGCTCTAAAAAAGGAATTGCGTCCGAGAGTTGCCAGATGGTGGATAAAACTGCAGGATTATGATTTCCAAGTGCAATACCGACCAGGAGAGAAAATGAGTCATGTTGACTACCTCAGTAGAAACGTACCAGAACCCAGCCGTATTCAATATCTTAAAACTGGTGAACAACTACCTCCAGACACGCCAATAGTTGAGTGGCAAAATCAAGATGCCTTTTATCATCAACTTGAAACCAAAACTCATGAATTGCCGCAATACTATAGAGTGAGCGATTACATTCTTTACAAAGAAAAATGCTTCGTACCTACAGCCGCACGCCTGAGTGTTATGGCTAAATACCACGATGAATCATCTCATTCTGGAGCTGAAAAAATGATCAAAGCGATGAAACAAGATTTAGATTGGCCTGGATTGGGAAAGTGTGTGCGAAAATATGTTGCAAATTGCAGAAGTTGCCTAGTTGGGAAAACACATACTGGAAAACGAGCTGGTTTATGTCAACAACAAGAAAAACCTATGCAACGCATGGACACTTGGCACATTGATCATGCAGGGCCATTGGTCCAATCACATGGAAAAACGCAAATCCTCGTTGTGATTGACACCTATACAAAGTTTGTACGTTTTGCTGCAATCGCAAAAAAAGATGCCAAATGTACCATCACTGTGTTGAAAGAAATTTTCGATGAAATAGGCAAACCACGCGGAATTATTGCTGATCGAGGTCTCGCATTTGTTTCCTGCCATTTCAAAAACTTCCTTAAAACTGAGCAAGTCGAACTTCACCTCATTGCTACTGGCATTCCTCGAGGCAATGGACAAGTGGAGAGGGTGATGCGTACACTGTTCATCATGCTACGTGCAACTCTTAATGAGAAGAATGAGACTAAATGGACGCAATACCTACCAAAAATTGAACAGGACTACAATTCTTTAGTCAACAAAACTACAGGAGTGACACCCAATGAGCTCATGTGGGGCAAGAACAATCGCCTTCAGGCAGTTACCACTTTGCTGGACACACTCCCAAAAGAATCAAGTCCCATTGATGAAACACAGATCCGATCCAAGATATGCGCCTCAACCGACGCAATGAGGCAAAAATTTAACGAAAAACGCATGATCGGTAAACCCTACCACATTGGGGATGTGGTGGTGGTAGAGAATACCCAGTTTAGTGGAGGAAAATCAGTCCCTCGATACAAAGGACCTTTTGAGATAACCGCCTGTTTACCTAACGAGCGCTATGCAATGAAACGACCAAAAGGATCTCGTCATACCGTCGCCGGGCAAGACCAACGTCGTCATTGGTCCGAGAATACCGAATCAGATAATGCGGGCAGAAAAGGCTTAGAGTATCAGACTGTTGCCGGGCAAGACAACTTCGTTCTTGGCCCGAGAATACCGAATTAGAAAATGCGGGCAGAAAAGGCCTAGAGTACCAACAAATCGTAGCGAGAGGTGTGTCCTCCCTACAGAGACTCTTTTTCTTTGTTCCTTTTCCTTTTTCATTTCCCATTTGACTTGATCACTCAAATGGCTTACAATCTTTAAATCTTTTTCTCATACAAAATTACTTTTCTTTCTTTTCAAATTAGCCGTCTTCGGACGAGAGATTAGTTGTATTATTTTTGAGCCTTTTTCGGACGAGAGAATCAGTTGTATTATTTTTGAGCCGTCTTCGGACGAGAGATCAGTTGTATTATTTTTGAGCCGTCTTCGGACGAAGGATCAGTTGTATTATTTTTGAGCCGTCTTCGGACGAGAGAATCAGTTGTATTATTTTTGAGCCGTCCTCGGACGAGAAAACCCATAACATTATTTTTTAGATTCCAGCTCGAGGACGATCTGATGTCAGGAAGGCCGTGTTAGATACCCCCCTTTGCTAGATACCCCCTTGTTTGATGTCATAGCCACATTACAACATTTGCCTGTTGAACGCAACGAATAGAATATACCTTGATGATTGTAGTGTCAGTGTCAATCAGAAAAGATTTTTGTGAAAGAATCAAGACTATCAATGAAAAAGCTTGGTACAATTCAAATAATTTTGCATTGATAAAAACAAAATCTTACATATTTACGTTAAATATAAACAAGGCTTTATTTAACATATTAAAAGTAAAACATATGTAAGTACACTCACGGTCAGGTGAATAGCATGATTTAAATTTGATGAAACTTTGATCCTGCATCAGTGATCAAGGAAGTGATGGTACATTTGAGAACTTCAATCCATTTGTTGGTTTAGGTCCATTTTGTCACGTTTAAAAAAGAGTTGAGAATCAAGCTTTTTTCCGTGTAATTTTCGATAAAAATGGCTGGCGCCATTCCAAAGAGGGGCAAAATGTATGTACTTTTTGACAATTTCACAATGATAATTGAACAAAGTATAGTCTAGCTACGAAAACTTAACAAAAATGACTAGTTTTTGACAATTTTATAATTTAATAGCTGATCGCTTATTGTGACTTTTTCAGGAAGTGTAAAAATCTTGCCTCCCTTTCGAATCGTGCTAGTCATTTTTATCAAAACCTATACACAGAAAGAAGTTTCATTTTTATTGCTTTTTTTAAACGGGACAAAGGGACCCCTAACAAATTTTTGAACAACATCATCATCAGTTTCGCAAATGGATTGAAGTTCTCAGTTGCACCATCACTTTCTTGATCACTGATGAAGGATCAAAGTTTTATCAAATTGTAGACATCAGACCATATTTGAACATATAGAATCAATAATCTAGGCTAGTACCTATTCAAAAGAGTTAACAAACACAAAAATTTAGATATAACTAGAAATAATACAAAAATTGACCTTTTTTAAACATACTTAAATATTACATACATGGCATTACGTGGTAATTATTCCACAGCCATAAGTTATCGCATCAACACAAATTACACACATTTACATAAATTTAATAATTCTGGCTTGATTTATTTCAAAATTAAAGCTTTGAAAATGAGAATGACCCAATATTTTTGGTGAAAATTAACATGAAGTACACTCAATCGTTTTGTACACTCCATTTTTTCCAAGAATTCATAAACACAAAAAAAAATCACTATAACATTCAAAATTCAACTCTTTTCTGCCTCCAGATATCTATACCCATGCAGCATTATTGCGTTGCGAAGATTTAATGAGCATCTCAATATCTTCAATTGTGCTATTTTTTGGAATTGGGATTTCTACGTACGGCTACTGTAATAACAAATAAAAACTGTTAGGTTCCTACTCATAACTTCTCTGGTGTGTTTTTCAGTTAATTTAAACCTAAAGGGTATAGCTAAGATTACAGACATCTACCTCGGGATGTTGTTGGTTTTTTTTCGGATAAATCTTATTCTGAAACAAAAGATACTTGATCATTTTTTAATCCAATTCGTCTTTTGCTATGTTTTTTTGAGATGGGCTCAACTTCAAAATTTTAGGAGATACGATACTTTTGAGATAATTCAAAAGAAAAAAGATGATTTAACTTATACAGGCTCCCTTCAAGTTAATTTGAGTTGAGTCCGCAAATTTAAAAAAAAAACATATAGCATTATACAAATTGGAATAAAAATTGATTATCTTTTGTTTCGGAAGAGTTATCAGAAAAATACCAAATCGGTCTCGAAGTACTTGTCTTAGCTAGACCCCTCTGTGGTATAAATTTGGTATTGAAATTTTCAAAAATTGCATTACTTTCTTCCGCACCTTGTATATCATAGAAAACTTTATCTTACACAAAGTTCACAAAAGTCTGTCCAATGTACGAAAGTAGAACTACAAATGCTAAAACACGCGACAGAATCCGTTAATTCGTTTCAAAGTTACAGCAATATTGATATGCATGGGAAACAAAATTGCAATATTATGTTCTGTATTATGACAAGCAATAATTTATTTGATCACTCACAATATGCATGTATTTCGTTATTGTGATTAACTTATATCTAACATAAAAGATCCAATGTTTTTGTTTTTCTAATCGAGTTGTATTCTCATGAAACGCAGTGTAGCAAGAACACATTTCTCTTTTTTGTCTTTAACTCCAAACAATGTTGGACGGATCTATTTCAGATATCTTTGCAGAGGGACGGTCGTATATGCAGATACGAATCATGACATTCTCTGTCGAAGTTTAGAAATGTTCAGGAAATGTATTCACTGAGGATTAGAATTGAAATATTAGAATCCTCATTCATTGAAATAGGGAGGTGAAATATTTCACTTTTGAAATTTTCAAACGGCACAAACCATCAAGGGACAATTTGCACATTCTTTGGAAACATGAAAAATATAAGGATTAGTACTGATGCCATTGATGTTTGAAAAATTAACCTACGACCTCTCATAATGTAGTAATCACCGATTAAAGAGCGCCAATCAACATCCACTACGTCACAGAATACACTATCCATCTTCGTCTGGCGTATTGACTAAGATGACTTTCTCTCTCTCGGGAGGGTAATATGGCCTTCCCCGTTTGCGATCAAACAGTGAAATTCGCGTCTTCTTTTTCATTTATTTAGTATATTTTTGGGTATTTCGGAAAAAAAATCTCTGGTGACTTTCAAATAATATCTATTATACCAACGTGTATACAATTTCAAGTCATTTGAAATTGTATGCAAATTGTCCATTGAATCACGACAGTATAACGCAGCAGGCTACGTGTCATATCTGTCTATTTTCAAACAATAAGGATGTCGCTCACGCGACATCCATTTGTTTACCAAACCCACACTAACCCAATCCAACCCAAATCAACCCAAACTCATGTCTAATTCAACATTAAACACAAATGTAATAATATTGTTACTCCGGCGATCACCATGTTGCCATCTATGTCACAACCAATCTGACCAATCAGTGGCGACGTACCTGCTGCTTTTTAATGTAGTCTGACAATAATTATTAATAGCGACTATGAATTCCACCGTGTATCTATTTAATTACATGATAAAACACAACTTACCTTAAAATACGAACACAGTGGCACACCAGTCCACAAAATACAATTTGCACATTTTTTGGAAATATGTAAAATATAAGGATTAGTGAGTACTGATGCCATTGATGTTTGAAAAATCAACCCACGACCTCTATCAATGTAGTAATCACCGATTAAAGAGCGCCAATCAACATCCACTACGTCCCAGAATACATTATCTATCTTCGTCTGGCGTATTGACTGAGATGACTCTCTCTCTCTCGGGAGGGTTATATGGCCCCTCCCCGTTTTTGTTCATACAGTGTAATTTGCGTTTCCATTTTTATTTATTTAGTTATTGAGAATATTTTAGAGTATTTTGAAAAAAAAATCGCGGATGAATTTCTAATATTGTCTAGAATACGTATATAAAATTTCAAGTCATTTGAAAATGTATGGAAATTGTCCAATATAATAATTCTTGTCGGAATTACTCAAAATAAATAGGTTTCAAAATGGCTAACCAACGCCAAATCAGAAGCTTTTGTTTCAACGCTGGAAGAAATAACTACTATTTGTGCAGGGCGCTGATCTTCCGATGAGCTCTTCGCATCCGAAAGCTGCTCCACAGGCTGGTAAAACCATTCTCATTGGTCAATAAATAATATCAAGTGCTTGATGCCTTGCTTTTCCGATTTCGCCGTCGCAATGATACTAAACCGACAATCGTCATTTTGAGACGTTTCGACTGAGAGTCATGCCGACTGAGCCGTTTGTCGAAAAACCAAGGATAATCATGACCGATGCCGCAGAAAGCCGATCACTGTTATCGTCGGCGTCGGCCGATGTTATTTCGACGATATGTGTTTGCTGGATGTTATGGAATATCTAAGACCGGAAACAACCGTCTAATAGTGATTACTTCCGGATCTATTTTCAAGTTTTGGTTTTTGCAATGAGATAAATTATCATCAATTTGCCGCCAAGTACAACGTAATTTTATAAAAACACTGTTATGTCTTTTACCAAAAAGAAGGAAATAGAAGTGCGTGAATGAAAATACATAAAAACTGCCTTTATGTTCACAAGACAGTTCTACCTATTCCCATAAGTGTTGTTAATATTTATTGCTAGATATTAAGTAGTTCCTATTTGCTCGTTAGAGTTTTAAGGTTCAACTACGATGGTTGGGATGGAGGATGGAACGGAACGCTGGATCAAAAATCTGATCACGTTTTTTTACAGCCCAAGTAACACACGATCATATATTATGGTTGAATATACGTGTATTCAACCATATTTTTGGAAACTTTTGGTTTTGGTATATTTATGAAACGTATGTTCAACGTATATGTTTTGAACCGTTCAATACACGTTTACAATATACTATTTTTTTGGGAGCAGTATGAAAATCTGGTATTTTTTCTGAGGAATATCAAGTATATGCATGATACTAAATTTAGTATCATGAAGTATATGTATCCAAGTGTCGAACTGTACTTGTCAGACTTCAAATATTAACCAAAATGATCCGCGCATGTCAGACTTGCTATCACGTTTCTTCCAATAAATGGTATGTCTTTTCATCACAAATGAGTTGAGAAAAAAGGGTTCTGGAAGTACTCATTTTTATATTTATTGGACAAATCTTACTTACATTTATCGGCTGATCATGTTTGCAAAGTGTGATGTAGATGTTTCCAATAGTATATCTTTATTCTAAAGCAACGTTCATTTATTGTATAAAAACCACATACAGTGTGGCAAATGGATCTGTGACTTTGGGGCATCGGTAAGGGGAACGAAACAGTATCAAAACATGGCCGGTTTCATTCATGGAAAACCCAGTGGCGTGGTGTGCAGTGGCGGCTCGTGCCGCCTATATTTGGGTAGGCGGAATCCTGTGGCGTAGCGTGACTAAATGTTGTTGGTTCAGAAGGCGCCGCAGGCAAAGCGCCGCCGGCGAAAAATTTCGTGGTTGTATTTCCCCTCCTTTATAATTAATTTTCCCTTATTTCTGGTAGGGGAAGTTCCGTTCTATAGTAAGGGATATTTGGGCTGAGTTTGATTCCACTTGCTCTTCGATTTGATTCTTTGTTTTCAGTTTTTTAAAATAACTGAGAATAGTATTTCCTGCTGGAGCAGCTCTTTTCTCCGATCCCTGAGACATTTCACATTCCAATTCTCTATATATTGGAGAACTAAACAACTCTACAACACAACACAACAGAGGGAAAAAAACAACTTTAACTTTAATCTTAAATAAAGAGTCTGTAGACCCCCAACCTCACGGGTCCCCGGGCTTCGCCTCGAATTGTTCTATTATAGTTCCGCCACTACGCCGCAGGCGAATTTTTCGTGAGATTTCTCCTCATTTATAAATAATTTCCCCTCATATCCAGTAAGTGGAGAATGCGCAGCAGACAAATCATTGTTCGAGACCCTGCCCAAACTTTGACTAATAATTTATATTGCGGTCATTTTATTTTAATTTTGAAATATTACAAAGAATGTATCTTGATTGCAAAAAATAAGGCCTCCTCCTCCCCATACAGCCTTCCTGAACCTCACCATACACTAATATTATCATAGAAAAAAAAAAAAATTATTTTTTATAAATTAGATTTATTCTCCTATCCTTTAGAAGCGAAAATTTCTGGATTATATCAGCTTCAAAACTTTCACTGGCCTGGATTTTAAGAAACAATTCTTTTTCTATAGCTAACAATGCCAGTGAAGACAAACGTTCATTTCTCATAGAGTTACGACTGTATGTTTTGATACGTTTAAGGCACGAGAAATGACGCTCAACAGCGACGCTTGTTACGGGAATCGTGGCAATCAAAACAAACATTTTATAGGCCTCAGAAAATATTTGTCGAAGTTCGTTATTGACCAGGTTTTGTAAAATTGATTCTAAATTTAACTTTTCGAATTGTTCATCCTGATAGATAACAGACAACTCATTTATTAATCTTTGTTTATCAAAAACATCTTTATAAAAATCGACAAAACCAGTAACCAAATCATGGGGAAAGTTATTATTAAAATGTTTAAATTTTGACGAGTCAGCTAACGCAAAAAATGTCATTTGTGACAAATCCGCAAATCGCACCTCTATTTGCGTTACGACGTTATCTAAGATTTCATAAAATAGAATACGCAATGAGGCTTTTTTGTTATCTGGAATAGCATCAGATATTCTAGCTCGTTTTTGTGCAGGTGGTAAGCACGCAGATTTATTTATTCTACCCTCCGCTTTTTCAAAAATCTTGTTAAACTTCTCTTCAGTTCTCAGCAGTTTTATGCGATCCCTGGCAGAAAAAACTTGATTTTTGCAGTAAGTTATATCCAAAGACTTTTTTTGTAAAATGTCAAATAATAAATCGGTAATATCAAATATATTTTTGAAAGCAGCCGTTAAAAATGAAAATTCAATATCTTCTAAAAAATTTAAGTAGCCCCTTGCGCCAAAAATGGACTCTTTTCCTGATGACGTATCGTTAATAATTTCAGTAAAAACTGTACGCAAATTTTCCCACTCTGAATCTATGATATTGATGGTTTTAGAGCGGGAGGACCACCTTGTTTCCACAGAGGAAGGAATTCTCCTAGCCATTACCGAATCTAAAACAAATGTTCGTTTCGCTGATTGATTAAAAAATCCCGGTAATGAAGTAGCGCTGGCAAAATAGATACGACAGCTTTTAATGCTTTTTGTTCCGTCTTGCAAAACTAAATTTAATCTATGAGCGCTGCAGTGTGTAAATAAAGCGTTTGGTGCATCAGATTTGATTTTCATCTGTAAGCCATTTAATGAACCAGCCATGACACTCGCACCATCGTAACACTGACCAACTAACTTGGCTTTATAGTCAAACGGACGCAAAACCGCCGATACCAGTTCGTAAACGTCACGTCATAAAATCCTAAAAATCTTTCTTGAATTTTTCCCGATTCATTGACAAAACGAACCGAAATTGCACACTGCGATTTTTCAACTATATCGGTTGTATCATCCGCCTGTACCGCAAAAAAAATAGAATCTTTAATTTCCCGGTTAATGTGTTCCATAAGATGCTCGGAAATGCATACAATTAAATCATTCTGAATAGTTTTAGATAATCCCGAAAATATGTTACCAATTTTTTTCAAATGTTCTTGCATCTCCACATCGCGTTTAATCAGAACCTTGAAAAATTCTTTGAAATTTCCAACGTTTGAAGATTCATTTTTCTCGTTATGTCCCCTAAATGCCAATTCTTGCTTTGCAAGTAAACATGTTACGTCTATTAGATACATCATCAAATTTCTATTTTTTCGAACGTCTTCGTTATAAAGTTTTAAAGAAAGAGCGGTTTGAATTTGAAGAGCGTCTTTTATCGTTGAAGAATTTGTCTGTAATCGTTTTAAAGTCAAGTAACTGCTCAGATGTTCTTTAGAGCTGTCATGTTTTCTAATACTTGCAGACAAATTTTTCAAATCTGTATATCCTTGCAGTACCCAAACGTTATTTCTTCCTTTCGCGAGCAATAAACAGGGCCAACAAAAAAGGCTCTGTTTATAGAAACTACCGCATAACCATCCGTGGCTTTTATACCATTGGGTGTTAAAAGTGCGAGAAAAATGTTGCCCTTGTTTTTTATCCGGTTTCAAAATGTCAAGTGAGGGTGTAGGGCGACCTACAGCGATTATTTGATTTCGATCTTCAACCTTAAGCCTAGAAAACGGTTCCTCCAATAAGGAACAAATAACGTCATGAGCTGGCAAAGTCATTTTGAAAATAAAAAGAACTTACGTAAAAATGCCAAAAATAAATAATGAATATCCTGAAAAAACGACAACTACTAAACAAACTAAACTCTACCTCTATTTGTGGACAAATCCTGTCCCAAAAAATGAAAATATCAAAACAGAAATTCTAATTTACTAATTTCTAAAACTTATCTGATAATCTGTGATTATATCAATAATTGTAGTGTAGTTATCCAAATCTTGGCAAAATCACAAAACACCGCCACCTGATAAGAACAATACAGTCTAATTTAGTTTGGTTTTTCTCGGGCTCAAGGCCTAGGATGGATAATCGCAACCGATATCCCCAATAACGACTATTTATTGCAGTCATCACTGCAATTGCATAAAAAAGAGTATAGATAGAATAATGCTCGGGCTAGCTTTTTTATGCCAAAAGTGTTTTTAAAAAAGTTTGATAATCTGTATTGATGAATCAATTCATATTCGCTAGATGGGTAAAGAGTATCGACTGTCGTTTTTATACGTTTCAATCGTCTCATCCCTATGCTTCATGCTTCATGTCATTGTGGGATGACCGTTTCGCGCGTCGACACCGAAAACACGCGACGAAGGCGGAAATCGATTCGCCTATATTTTCCTTATATTCGCCGTTGCCCCACTCTCAAGATTACCCCTTCTCATGTGCATAAAATACCACGCGGGAACAGAGAGAAAAGGCAACCGGGACGGCCGCTTATTTTGAATGCACCAGCGGTCAACGGCTAGGACCTGGTCCTCTTGTGGGTGTTTAGGAATGAGTTTCGCACCACTGGTAGGTAGAAGTAATGAAGAATATAATAAGCATTGTTTTTAAATGGAAATCTTCTTGATTAATTGTGATTCAATTATTCAGTTCACAATAATAATTTATTTTGGTATTTACTATTTACTGCGGTGAGGCGGCGCCTACCTTGCCTACCCCGACCAGCCGCCACTGGTGGTGTGTTGGCTGATGTTCGAAAATATTTTTGTCTGAAGAATAATGAGGGAGAATTTCTGTTTATTTGTCATCGTCACAATATTTGCCAAAAAATCATTTTTGGTCAGTTGATTCACCCAATTATTTTTTTTTTTAAATCAGGTTCAGTTGAAATATTCAAAACATAATAAATACCGGTTTGATATATGACGAACCAGCGTTAGGTTCCTACTGTTTTTCAAGTTCATCATCATCATCATGATCGTCATCACTGTTGTCATCAGTTACGCTATCACTATCTTGGCCCAAAGGAATAATAAGGGGCTCAACTCAAGTCATTGTCCACCCAGGTTTCATCCAAATAAACAATATTTCTGCCTTCTTGACGATACCTTCTTATTGCGTGGATATATTTGTACCTCCAATGCAATATGTTGGGCCGCTCCATGAGAAATGTTCGTTTATTTTGGCATTCACGCCAAGAAAATCCATTTGATTTTAGTAAACCCCTGAGCGTTTCCCTTGAATATGGAAAATCTGACTCTTCCCGCAATTTTTGTAGTAATTTCCTGGTGGTCGGGACAACTTTAAATTCAAGATAAAATATGTTAATCATATTTCGTATCATTTGGAAATCAAAATCATCATTGTTTTCGACCAGTGATTGACGCGGTCTTTTCTTTCCAGGACTGCATAACATTTTATCCGGGTTATTTCTTATCCTTTCTTCATCCTCCTTCCGAATTTTTTTCATAGTCGATACGCCAACACCAGTATAAAGAGACACTCGATCTCGCTTACGTTTGAGAGGCAATTTAAGCGAATTATCGGAGGCCTCCTCATCACAAACCCTATATAGACAGTAATAGACACAAGGAAAAATTCTCCAAAATTTAATTTATATCAATTTACCTATAAACGTTCGCTATCACTTCTCTTGCTTGGCTATGAAGTGTTTTGCCGTGAGTATATTTGTTCATTATTCCAAACAAATAATAACAGCGATAACAATAATCAACAACAACAACGACAACAAGAACAACAACAAGAACACCAACAACAATAACGAGGTTACAATAATGTCAATAATCAACAACAATAACTCTTTCACAACTATCCTCAAAGCTCAGAATTCACAGATGAAAGCACCGCCACTGAATGTCTAAATATTTGCTATTGTCCGGGTTTGTTATGATGCGCTGAAAATAGTCACGTTACTCACTACGGCCAATTGCGAGTCCAATCCATTCATCAAAAAAGTGCCATCACATTTGACAACCAATAAGACTCCTTCAAGATACGCCTTTCGACTATTTTCGAGTCCTGTTTCCTGTTGCCGCTTCTCCTATGCCCATAATAATATTTGGAAAAAATTCTACTCATTCTAAGATTAGGTCTTGAGAAAACTAGATATTGATTGAAAATAGATTAAAAACTGTAGGTACGGTAATATACTTTGAACTTTCCTTGTCAATATTTGTAATTATTAAAATCGATTTTAAATGAGCTTTGTTTCACGAAGCAACAGGTTTTGCATTCTGGAAGTTAAATATGGCAATATCGATTTTTTTTATACGAATTCTTTCCGTGGTTACAGATCCGTTTGCCACACTGTAGTACTCAACGTGTATCCTATCCAATATAATATAGGACGTATCGTGGGGGTTTTCCGTTCCTCATAGCCAATCAGGTTTTCGGAGATTTATCACGATGATGAACGCGATCGATTTTCCATTTTTAGCGTCACTTTCTTGGTCAGCCGGCTTGTATGTATACGTATACGTCTATAATGATAATCTACTATTGATGTTTGCTGGATGCTGGATAACTGTTATTTTCGGTAATTTCGACGATTTTGCCACTTGTTGAAGGCGTTACCAGTTGAAATATATTGTGCTTGATTGGGTGTTCTCTTCAGTGGACATCGGATTGTTTCGAATTGGATGATTTATTATTGTGGCCATAGCTAGGTAAGTACCGTCGCTTGCCTATTCAGTCATTAATTTTTTTGAAATCTCTCTTTTTTTTTAAATCCATTGGTGATATTCAATAGATCAGGAAAAATAGTTCATATTCATGAATTTTCTTTATGTCAGTGTAGGGTAGGTACCCTAATAGTTTATTCTACTTTCCAGAGTTCTCCGAATATATTTTAATGGAGAGGAGCGGTTCCACCGTTGAAGAGCCCCAGAAAAAACAATTGGGACAAGGGACAAACATGCCAGTACAGGACTGGTGGTTGAAACAGTCGCAACATAGTTATCAAAATGTCTTGAATATTTCATAACTTTGTTGAAAAATAAAAATGTAGATAAGTATGCTCATTGTTTGATTGGATGCATATTAACAATTATTCAACAATTTCAATAAACGTTGCTATTTCAAATATCGTAGCTAATACTTCAACGTTTTCTCCATAGTAAGCATAAACGTGTTGTAAATTCGTTTATCAAACGTATATCGTACACTTATAATACTCCTCTCTCATAAACGTGTCACAGCTCAAACACAGCTCAAATAAAACGTGTATAGTGTATGGCACATATATACACCTAGTATAAGTATAAACCAAAAATAAACGTTCATTCAACTATTGTGTGTTACTTGGGAGCGGAGAAAAAATATACTGGAAAGACAAAGTCAAATGAACACAGGAAGAAATAAGGATTCTGAAAAATTTCTTTACATAGGCATAGTCCAAGTAATTGTTTGAAATTACAAATATGAATTCTTGAAACTGTATGTTTCCGAATCAACCAAAAAAGATCGATGTAAATAGACTTCACATTATATTTATATTAGGTCTGTTCGTAGAATAATCACAAACCAGTCAGCGTTTAATCGAATGGCCAATATCAGTCAGAAATCCGTTTGCTAACTGCAATAACAAATGAAGGGTCCGATGGATGAAGGAGGTAACTGTCATTTTCTCAAAAAGTAACATTTTTGCATGAATGAAGGAGACATATGACCATAGATAAAAATATATATACTTCAACAGATTATGACCAACTGTCACTTACCACCGACTTTCGCTGTAAAATTCAAGAAACTGTGAAGTTAACAGATGGCTAAAGGAGATAACTGACATAGTTTAGTCGATTTCTGATGAATGAATGAGATAACTGGCATCTCTTGTCTCCTTTATTCATATAAGATATGAGTTGTCTTCTTCATCCGCATAAGAACACGTCAATGTTGTATAGTCATCTCCTTTATCCATAAATAGAAGAAGCAAGTAGCTAAACGTCAATAAGTTTATATCTGGTCCCAAGTTTGTTGTGTTTTTTCGTGGTTTGTTGTTGTTGTGTCCAATAAAAATTTCATGAACGAAACAGAGTTCCAGTTCAAAGATGCGGTGAAATGGATTCAAGTTAACGAATATGAGAGTTCACTCCATTTAGAAATACATATATGTAATCAGAAACATGTGCTTGAATGATTCTAATCCTTCTGATATTGAGTCACCGAGAATCGAGAGGACATACGGAGAGCTACCCGACGAAAGAATTGAAAACCTGAATGATCAGATGAAATTTGTGAGGATTCATTTTCTACCAACATATCATAACCGAACATGAAGCTAAAATATTGAATAAAATGTCTTGTATTTCAAGTGTGTTTGTAAAAAAATATCATTTCTAATAAACTAAATTGATCCTTTTTTCATTATGAATGAAAGAAGTAACCAACATTTTTTTCAAAATTTCGGCTACAGAAAAAAAAATTGAAAACATGTATACTTACGAAATAAAAGAAGATTTTAAAGAAATTCATGATCTATTTCCAACTCCAAGAGCTTTTTGGTCTTTTTGCTTTGATGTTTTCAATTTTCAATTTATTAGAATATTGAGAATTCAATAGTTTTCTCATCGTGAATAAATGAATAACAAAATTCTATTGAATTTCTATTTATACATAGACTGACAATCTTAACATTTTTTCGATCATGACTGTTGTTTACACGATGGAATTGCGATATCGTCTGCTATTTAAGGGATCGGTTTTGTCCACATTCTGACCGGATTCGCGATCCCTGTAGTTATTTACAAATATGCGACCGGGTGTGCCACCTGCCTGCACCAGCCCTCGCGTGGAAAACAGGGTTATTGAATTGAATTTAGAGTTTAAAGTCAATGATTGAATTTCTTTTGACATATTTTCTACTTCTCAAATTTATTTTTTATGAAAAATTCCGGAACTGAGGATACTGATCAGCGTGTTTGATGAATACATTTCAAAACTGGCACCGTATTATATATTTTGATGTCTGTGCATAATTTCCAAATTGTTAAAAGAAATAACATCAGCATAGTGATCTTCTGTCAGGCATAGACTAATCCGTTACCTTCTACATTGTCTACCTCTCTAGATCGTACAACTGCTACTTTCTGTTCATCCGCTTTAGCTTGTCTTTAGAAAAAAACATTTGAAAAACACCTCATAGATACCAGAAAACTAAAATGTTCGCCTTCTATCGATTTTATAGTGCCAATAGGACTACAGTGAACATCATGACACAGAGTCCGGACATTCCTTCTTATATCATATTAATATTCAAGTATAGATCTGAATTGAACAAACAGATTCGTGGAATTGAATGCGGTTTACCATTTACACTGTGAAGCTATCATAACATAGAATGCAATGTGAAAACCAATCATTGCGCCTAGCAAGCTTTACGTAGATGCTAAAGATAAAGAAGTGAGAACAGTTCAAATAACTAGACCTCAACAATATAAATACTCACTTATTGATCACAGTAAAGAAGGAACTATCAAAAGATGTGGAGGGTTAGATTGTAAGACAACTTACCATTCAGGTTCTTATCAACACAAAACGTTGACCTGTGCAATTCGCAGGTGTACACTATTAACAAACAGATTAAAACTTTACTGATAAATTGGTCAATCTGACCTCCTCTAAACAACGTGCCCAAAATAAGGAGGGCAGGTACAGTGGCCCGAAGACGAAATGTGGGATCAGAAATTTAATAACGCCATCTCAAAGAGAAAAAAAAGTGGCTAAGAGAAAGTGTCATTTATTTTCAAAAATATTGTGTAATAATCTCAAAAAAATAACAATTGTTCCAAAATTCGTTTTTTTTTTTAGGGTATTTCTGGAACTACTAGGAACTTTTTAGATTTCAAAGCGGCATATTATCGAGCACCAAAAGCCGCTACATTCTTCTCATTCAACCGACTTTCTATCTCTCGTGGTTACGGAGAACCCTTTACGGCCTGTACGGCCTCCTTATCTTGGGCACGTAGTAAAAGCAATAGTACCTACTTAGTAAGCACAAAGCTGTGCTTATTCTTTATCAATAGAGCCATCTTCCGAAGCTTCATTTCTGCTCTCTGAATCAACTTCCAAAATTAATATTATGTTAATGTCTAGATAACACATTGTGATTCATATTTTTCAGTACTGGACATGCTGGAAATACTCAATCTTAACTGTACTTGAGTTAGTTTAGGTTAGTAGGGTTAGGTTAGTAGGTTAGTAGAACTGTATAGCACCTTGGAAATGGTGCTTCACAATTTCGTCAATCACTTGTCAAAAAAATATCCGCACACCCTTTTCTTGAATGGCCGTCAAGACTCATAACCCCCTCGAGATTTTCGCATCCACTTTAAAGTTCATTTGACATATACTCACTATATAAGCATTGTGATTTAGTATGTAGTCAGTATGTAGTACCATTTGGAATTATTTGATTCTGTAGTGTACTAGTAACAATAAATAAATAAATACGCCATCATCCAGAATCGTACCATCCACTGAACTCTCATTCGAACCATATCATTCCAACGGAAACACTGGGCCGTCAAAAAAAAAATACCTGGAGTACTTAGTCGAGTCAAGACGTTACCTACAACAGCGCCCTTACGGGCAACTGCGTTATGAACATATAGTAGCCTTTTTTCGCCAACAATGGTTGTTTTGAAGAATTTGATTTGATTTTCATAATATCTTATTGAAATGCATCAACGTTCAACATGTTAATGTGAAAAGCGCATAAGTTCCTCAAAATCAGGTTATGTATTCACCTCAATACAAAAGACTACGATAAATACACTGAGTGACACAAAGAGACGAAGAAGAGAGAAAGTAGGCGTTTCTGAGGCTAGGCTTGAAAAATACTCCAAAATGGCTGGGCAGTAAAATTATTCTCGCATTTTTCTGATAGAGGCCGTTACAAGATTATTTCCTGAATGCATGTGATTGTAGCATAATAATTGGGCCACAGACAGACTGAAACAAAATATAAGTTAGCTTTCATAAACATGTTTGCGAAAACGCTTTGTTTCCGAGATACAGAGTGTTCATGTTCCAATTCTATTTTTGTTTTATTTAAATAAATCCCATTATAATTCTGATAATTCAACAAAAATCGGTATGCAGGGTGTTTGAAATTCAAATTTGATATTAACATGACTTTATCCTGTATGTGGCGCCATCTACAATTTTTTTTACTGTTTCAAATGGTCATAACTTTTTTTTCTCAACTACAGGGTTAAGTTTTGAGTAAAAAAAAAGATTCTGCCATTGTTTTCACATAAAAACCACTGCTTGTTTGAAGTTGCTACAAGTAACCGTTTCAAGATATTTGCACTTGGACATGAAGGTAGAAATATGTCTATTTTTGAAATTTGCTGCCATCAACAAATGTGTAATATGTACTTTTAACATCATCTTTGCCAATTTACAGGAAAAGATATCACACAAAAACTGTACGCACTAAATGAACATTTGAGTGGCTTGAGCGATGAAAGAAGTAGGGACAAACGAAAAGCGTTATGGGCAAAGACGCAAAATAGAAGTATATCTTTGGATGCTGTTAACACAGGAACAACCGGATTAGTCAGATCTACAGCATACAAGTCAGCATCTTCGGCAGCATGTCGTGAGTTAATTAATTCAGAAGTTACCGTTCATCATATCCCAGTAGTGTTTCAAATAGTTTCCCATTTATGAGGAATAATAATAAATACGCCGAATTGAGAATTGAATATCACTTGGGTCGCATTCTTATTTGATTATTATAATGACGAAAAAAATATATATTTGGATTATTTTTCAAGGTTCATCAGGAAGACTTCCGAGTAACAGGCAACAACAAACATGGATCCCCCTAGTTGCCACTCAGTTTCCCAAAAAATCGCCATTCATTCAACAAAATTCTACTACTAGTCTTCGACTTCCAGAAGTGCACAGTACTCCACCACCTCGAAGATCCAAATCTCTGAAAGGAATTAAGAAAGATAGAGAGGTGAAGTTCAAAGCACCATTGAAATAGGAATTTGTAATATCGAAAACTCTCACCACTGCATAAAAATGTAGGATATATTGAGGTGCCATCTAATACGTGACTCTACAGACGAAATCAAATTGATATTTTATATACAAACTATGTCATAAATTTAAAAGATAGGTATATAATTCTTGTGATAACTAACTTTATAATCAGAAAATCAGAACATCGACTTATCTCTAGGACTCCCCAAGTATAGTCATGTAGGCGTTTGTGTATTACGACTGAAAGAAAATATATTATTGATTCTTGATAAGTAACAACGCCGGAATCAAAATGTGCCAAAGTTATTATTCTTGTGGAATGAGGGATTACAAAAAAGTATCTGAAGACAATTAACCACATTAGATATCTATTGTTCTCTATCATCGCACTTCAGCAAGTCATTGGATTTTATCATACATGATTTGGGGCTTGGATTCTGGACTCCATACGCATAGAAAACCTTTAAAAATATGTTGAAATCTCATGAGGACGAAAAATTCAAAAAAATCATATATTTTTGATTGTTTAGCTCTTCAGATATGATGTATGTTTATTTTCAATGGCAATGAGTTGTCGGTTGAGTATATAATTTAATATAATATTTACCATAATGTTGATGTACTATTTTGTGATATATATTCAAGTCAGAAAATTATTTTCCACGTATCGATGCAAATGGTGTTAGATTACGATCAGAACAAGGTTAGCTTTGAATGAAATATTATCTCGAATCATGTTCGACCGATGTGATATACAATTGCATCGATACTACTTAGTTATAAGCAAACATTAATTTTCTGCATTATATTATTATATTGTGAGTCAATACAATATGTGATATACCTACCTATACCTATTACAAACTTTCAGAATATTCTTCAAACTTATGAAGTATCAAGATCAATGTGTTCAAAACATTCTCATTCAGAAGCACTAACTGAGTAACTCATAGCCATAACTAAATTCTTATTACTTACCTATTATCTTCTAACTACATATATCCAGAAGTTCTTATAAAATTATTGATGGTTAGTCGCTATTTGTTAAGTGCAAAAAGGAAATTACTTCTAAACAATCCTGCATACGTGTAGCTATGGCTCTAATATTAATGATATTCGTTATCTATTATGATTTTTAAATTTGTATGATAACTATTTTGGTTTGAATTTTGAACTTAGATGTTGACAGGCTACAAAAATGACTGAAAATTATAAGCATCAGCCTCTAATAATCAAAGTATGTTCATTAAAGTCTATGCGTTTCCAACATCTTTGCATCTCGTAAATCATATTATCAATCAAGGTGTCACACAAAAAACTTAAAACCTTGCCAATTATCTGATTATTAATTCATAAAATGCGTTTAAGGTGATCAAGCCGCATTGCATCATTCCACCACCAATAAGGAGACTAGATTTTAGCATTTAAAATAAACTTCGGATGGTATACATTTAGATCCTGCGAATGACTCCATCAATCTCGATACAATCTTGAAAATCTGTCCTTCCTGTTATACTTCTACAGGTATATTTCTATAATTTTGCCTAAAAAGCCATAGTGCCTTTAAAATATATTGAATAACCGCCATTGATCGAATATATTTGTGTTTTCCGAACGCACCATATTGACGTGTAGTTACAGAGATGATGTCGTGAACAGTAGATAATTGTTGTAGCTATATAATATTAGTGTAGAACTAATCGTGTACAAAATATTGTATTTTTTTCATTCAATCTAATCGAGATCAATATTAAAGTTATTTGATGTCACGTTAAACGTGCACGCACATTGTCAAGGACTAATAAGTCGTATTTTTCATTTCGTTTTTTCACTGGTGTGAGACTGAAAATACTTCGATTTTCAAAACCATACAGTTCCGCTGAATGCCTTACTCAACTCTGTTATGTTAGTTTTCCGTTTCAGTTTTCCCACATTGAAATTGTACAATATTTTGTATTCTGAACTTGATAAAATATTGTATTTTGCCAGTAACATCAACTAGTGACAGCACAAAATTATTACAAAGTATTCTTTGCCTATGAGTAAATAATATGTATTGGCATTGGACAATTATTTCCCACAAGGTTCACAGTAAACTTGAGGCAAAAATTCAAAAACGATATGGCTTTAGCAAGGATGCGATAATTCAATTTTCTCTTAAATGGCCGCCACTCTTCCAAAAGCACATTGGCCAGTTTTACGAAATTATGCTTCCTATACATTATTAATGATTTGAACAATTTGAAAAGCCCATTTCGTTGGAAAAATGTATTGTTTTGTACATTATTGGAGCAAAGCTGTATTTTAAAAAGTCGCTGAAGATCTTGTGAGCTTTTGCCGGATATTTGCTAAAAGCCCTCTAGCCAGTTACCATCATTACTCCCATAATATACCTGCTACTGAAATTTCCAAAATAAAAATTCCACAATTTGCCTTCCAAACATAAAAGAATTAATATGTTATAACTAAACCCCATTTGCAGCTGATTTTTCATATTACCCACTTATTTATACCTACATACGTTGTTACTTGATGTGAGGCATAATATATTAGCATTGTTAATATCTGTATATATTTATATTTGTATGTTTATATTTGTAGCGTTTATAAATCGATGAATTATTGTGAAAAAAAAAGGAATAAATTAGATGATTTTAATAACAAGTTGTATTATTGGTACTTCCCTCAACTTGCACCTCTACACCGACAGCATGAGTACCAAGCCCTTTTCTCAAATGTATCTAGTACCTAGGTATAATATTGTAATATTGTGGTAATTTATAAACAGGTTCGGAGTCTAACAGAATAATAATTATACATTTTGATCCGAAAATTCATATCACAAGGCTCGGTTTCTCAAGGATGGTTCAACGTTGAATCCGGTTCAAGTACATCGGACTGTGCATCTTTGAACCCAGTTCAACGTTGAACTGAGTTTGAACCACAATTGATGAACCGGCCCTTAGGCCCGGTTTCTAAACGATGGTTCAACGTTGAACTGGGTTCAAAGATGCACATTCCAATGTACTTGAACCAAGTTCAACGTTGAACCATCGTTGAGAAACCGGGCCTTTACCAGCAAAAATACTACGGTTTAGCAATGCTTAAAGTCAGGAGCCCATTGGCTGTTGCTAATACGATATGTAGCTCTTGTCCACACGGTCAAGGAAAAACGTACAACTGATTAGCAATTGGCGTTCTGCTCACACGAATCCATTATGCAAACGCACATTATAATATGTTAATCTCAAATTTACCAAAAGAAAATACTTCTTGAAAATCGAGATTCATGACATTGTTATCAATACCTATAACGTGATAAACGTGTTTTATATTATATTTATTAGTTAAAACAAACTTTTGAAAAAAATGTATATGTAGGTAGGTCTAGGACAAAAAAAAACAAACGTCTTTAACACGGTATTATTGCTCATAGAAATGTTCAAAAAATTGAGCAGTCTAATATTTGTTTTGACAAAACAAAAAAGTATGACGTCATATTTTTACCAGGTTGATACAGGAACTAAAGCGAAAATATTGAATTGATCGATTGTGTGTATCAAAACTTGCAAATCTACCTGATTCAAATCAATTATTCACATACATACATCATCATAACATACTCAAACTTTTCACTTGAATGACATGTCACTGTCGTAAGGCTTTGTCAAAACAAATATTACACTGCTCAATTTTGTAAACATTTCTATGAGCAATACCAGTTTTTTTACGAACCATCTGTACCTACAGGGTGGCGCATTAGTGTGTGGGAGTCCATTTTCTCCCTTATCAAAAGAGATAGGAAACATTTTTCAAGACAAAACTTTCAGCAGGGTGACAATTTAAAAATATTACTGTGTATACAGAGTGTTCTAGAAAACCGTGGCATCAAAAAATACACTTTTTTTAAATAGCAACCCCAACTTTTGATTAGAGATTTGGATTCAGCGGACATTCTTTGTATGATGCAATGGTTTTATTTGCCAGAACGTACAGTGTTGTCAAGCTATCAAGGATTTACTAAAATTTAGGGAAAAAACATTATGTTGGTAAATTAGCTACAAAAACAAAGGATTTGGAATTGAATCTTGCAAATATGCGTATTTTTCAATGTAAGAGTCAAAGTAGGTAATTGATTTTTGAAAAAAGAATTTAGAGACGAAGAAACTCAATTTTTTCAAATGGAACACCCTGTGTGCTGTTATCCTGTTATCTAGTTTTGTTAAGCACTCAAAACACTGCAACTTTGCCATTAGAACACATCATAGAAAAGTGATTGAAATATACTGATATAGAACGTCAACTCCTGTACAATTTATCGAACACCATTTAGATTGTCAAACGGTGCTGCCACCATACGTTGTAGTCATGGAACTAACGCTTCGAAAATTTGGCGGGTAATTTGAATGACCGGTTTGATAGTGCTCATCATGAAGTTCGCCCATAGCAAACTTTTATAGCAAAGTTTGAGGCCATGTAAGTCAAAACTCCTTCTTTCGATTTTGATGATTTTTTTGGTTTTGGAGCTCATTTCACGGGCTTTGAGTAAAATCATCAAAATCGAACGAAGGATTTTGGAGTAACACAGACTCAAACTTTGCTGTGAAATTTCGCTATAGGCGAACTTTATGCTGAGCAGTTTATTATACCTACCTAATAATAATACCTAATAATAGGTCTGTTCTTAGAACAATCACAAACCAGTCAGAGCCAATTAGCGTCCAGCATTTGCAGTTAGCAAACTATTTCTGATTATTTTGACCAATCGATAAAGCGCTGATCGATTTGTGATTGTTCTACGAACAGACCTAATATAATTATTTCGTTTTCCGGTGTACCTACCTATTCTACTTGGTCAACTTGGTTATTGTTCATTTTTCCAAGTATTTATCACACAGCAATATAACAATAAATACATGGGTGAGACAAAACAAATTGTTTATTTATAATAATTTTTTATTAGGTACACCTATTTAGCATTTCACACAGAGTTTATCGAGACAAACTAAACATGGAGTTTGCAATGTATAAATACAAAATATGATCTGTAAACAGAGCATAATAATTTGAAGTGATGTTGAAAATAGAACACGACTTTCTATTTGTCTGATTTTTCCGGGATTCTTCCACCATTGCGGTTTCAATCAATTTCTCGCCGCCTTCTTCAATGATCGAAGACTGAACATCTTCATCTGCAGGCTTGATCTGGGTATAAAATGAATTTGATCATTTTTTAGAATCATCATGAAAACCTGAAAGTTAAAATAGATAGTAGACTTTTTAGTTGAGAAAATTGCAGTGAAATAGACTTTATACAGTGAGGACGCGTAGGTTGAAATAACATTCAAAATTCAGGAATTGGTTAGCTGGGAAAACGCGCGGAAACATCGATTATTATTTTTGAATGCGGTTTTTTATGATAATTTTATCATAAATAGTTTACGACCATCAACTCCATTTTTTCAATCAGAAACCCCCATTTCCTACTTCATTTTCGAATTCTACATCAAATTCTAAGTAAGTTGCATGTACCATATGTCCTTAACCTCACCTCAACAGTTATCGAGAAATTTCAGAAACACAGTCCATATTTTTTTATCAATCGTAAATCTCTCGATAACTGTTGAGTTTAAGGATATGATACATGGAACCTACTTGAAATTTGATGTAGGAGTCAAAAATGAAATAAAAAAAGAGGTTTCCATTTGAAAAAATGAATTTGATGGTCATAGCTTATTTTGGTTTATCCTGTAGGTACCTATATTGTGGTCATTTTGTCTTGATACCATTTTGATTGGATGTAACTTTTTTATTTTGAAAGATGGAAAGACGAATCTAACAACAAAATTGACAGATACCTCACCTAGTTTTTTTTTTCATAGGAAAAAAAAGTCGACGTCGTTGCCATATTTTTGTATTGACTAATGAATTTATTATCATGTAATTATATTGTAAGGTATTACATTGAAGAGGAGAACGTTTAGATCATAATAATTTCATAGTAGGTATAAGGAATTTTTTGAATTTCGAAACGGCATTTATTGTGTACCAAAATGTGCAACTTTGCCATGATTTAAATGATTTTCATGCACATAGACAAAAATTATTCATCGTCGAGCTACTGAAAAGAATGTTTCAATTGGAATAGTTGATGTATTCTTTCAGTACTCCTATCAGTTTATTAAATAATAACATACATCGTCGAAACTTACCAGGCAGTCTAATACCTAGTTGGTAAACTTCCTGGTTTCAGAGGTACTTTTGGGAATCGTTCGTCCAAACAAAATGATGCAAAATGATGTTCTCATATTCCGTAATTCGTATAAACTGGATGAAGCTGCTGCAGTGTCCTGTTTCCAATTCGTGAACTCCAGAATAGAATTAACAAATAATATTATTCGAGATTCGAAAATATGCCATTCGAAAGATTCATAAAATACCTAACATTGTATAATAATAATCAATATTCATATTTTAACTAATAGGGAGGGTAGGATATGAAGGGAGTAGATGATGTTGAGTAAGTAATAAAGAGAAAAAAAAACCTGTAGTAGGTATATTATATCTGTGAAGCAGCGTCCAGAACAAGCGGAGGTTGAGGTTACGGATAAAAAAAATCCACTCACCGATTCATCAAAATATGGAAATCTAAGCATAGTGCAAGATTTATTTGAGCTCTCACATGACGCAACACAACAATAAAGCATGTTTTTGAATTTAATTCAAAACGCAAAGCGGTGTAGTCAAGGAACTAACCAATGTACCGTGAGGTGTGTATTGAGCTAACCTTCTATAATATCATTCATTATATTCACTTTCGTATGGTTGGGACTTTCTCCACTTTTGATATATGATGCTGTTGCTAGATGCTCAGACACTACCTGCTGAGCTTCCTTAGCATTTTTGGTGTGAAGTCTTTTAGATCTAGATAATCCTACTTCTAGTGCCGTGACGCGGTGTTACTTTACAACAGTTTTTGTACATTTTGTAGTATATCTCATCGATTCTTTATTTGATTTGGTCGTGCGTAAACTATGTCATATTTTTTATATGAAACTGTCAATTTTTATATTAAAAACTTGAAATTTGTTCACCACTGATTTATTTTTAATTTTTAAAAACTGTGTAAAGTCACCTTGCAACAGTGTCAATTCACACTAGCATCTAAAATGCCTCAAAATTCGAAGTATAAGCTCTTTTAACGTGATTTTACACGATCTTATTATTTTAAAATATAGTTTGAAGCATGGGCAACAAATTTGAAAAAAAAACTCATATATTTCCTGATTGTTTTAACGAAAGTTATTTATTTTGTACTATCTCAGTCTTCAGTTAGGAACATTAATGGGAAACGCTTGAACTAAGTTTATAACTTGATAAACAAGCAACAACAAAAATAGAAAATATAAAAAATAAAATGAAACATAAATTCTTATTTTATAGAAACTAAAAACTAAACACTTCTTTAATCCTAAGAAACTGGATAATACTGACACAAGTATAGGTAAGTACCTAATAAAGGAACAATTAAAAATTAAAATTTTTAACATCAATCTTGAATTTGTGAAGTCCTCTTCTAACTTCTGGAGTCTTCAAAATTTCAATAATATCATCTTCAGACTGTTCGGATATGTCATCCTGGGGAGGAAATACAAATATATTGACTCACTTTTGACGTAAATATTTACTATAATTTTTGGTCGATGAACTTCCTTGATTTGTCCTATAAAATGCTTAAGAGATTTTTTTGACGATAATTTAATAATCACAAAAGCTCCTTTCCTTGGATATGGGGTCTCTTCTGCATTTCCGTCATCGTGTTCATCACCTTCTGGTAACAGTTCGTTCAAGTTTTCATCGACGTTTTCTTCTTTGGATTCTTCTATATCTGAGTCTGATGGTTCTGGGCATATATCTTCAAATGACACTGATTTTCCAGGAGCAACTTTAAGTGTCTTTTTGCTTTGGCGGGGTTTCTTTTGGTAGTACGAGGAGAGCGTGTTTCTTTTAAATAGTCCAATAATGTCTCGTCTAAATTATTTGAGACATGCTGTTCTGCCCTCAGTGAAGGCAACCTTTTTAAAACTTCCTGTGGGTAAAATGGAATAATTACCGTCCCTCGAAACGCCCCTTCGATAGTTTTTTGGTTGGTCAAGTCTAATTGCTGCATTAATTTTCTTAGCAAAGGCGGGAAAGAAGTTTTATTTAGGGTTTGATCTCGAGGATTTTGAATTTTATAATCTAGAAGTATTTGTCTCCAAATCCTTTTAAGGGGTGCGTAGTAGGCAACGTCCAATGGCTGGGTGAAATGAGTGGCGTTTTTTGGTAAAAATACAAACCTGATGTTATTTCTTTGGCACTCTACTATTATGTTAACATTTAGGTGAGACGATAAATTGTCGCCTATTATAACTTTCGGCCCAGGAACTTTTTTCGCCCAAGGAACAACAATGGTGGTAAACCAATCTTCAAATGAAATAGAATCAAACCATCCCGATTTTGATCTATTGTAACGAGCATGTTTCGGTCCTCCAATGGTCCATCGGTCATACAGTCTCTCTGTCTTGTAAACTGTATAGGGTGCTAAAACTTTCCCGGATCCTGTTATGGCAAATATGATCGAAATCGATGCCTTAGAAGTATTTAATACTCGTTCTGGATATTTCATTCCTTTGCGAAAAATACACCTGGTAGAACCAGGATCGTCAGACAAGTTTGTTTCATCAAAATTTAAAATATTAGTGGGTGGAACGTTTTCTATACTTTGCCATAAATTTTGAAAATATTCATTCATTTCTTCGTCGTTTTTTTCAGCTCGAGCACGCTTAATATTTTGACAACATCGTTGTGACAATCTGTGTTTGTGTCTATCTAAGAAATTTAGGGCCCAATCACATCCTGGTAGATTGTCATTGAATTTTTTCGCAGTCCTTCCCATTCGCTCAAGGTAACGCTTCACCGGTATCCTTAAGTCAAAAGAAGTCAATGGGCTGCCAAATTCTGCTGCTGCAAGAACTACATCCACCATTTGCCGTTCCTCTACTTCGGTTAAAACTGTTTGTCCCCCAGGCTTCTTGAAGTGCTTCCGATTAGCGCTGTTCCATACGGTTTTCCAGGCAATTCCATACCGTGCAGCCGCCTCTCGATAACTTTGACCGGCTCTTACAGCTTGTACTGCTTTCTGCAAATCTTCTTCAGAGTAATTTTTATAGTTCCTACTACCAAGCTTCTTCTTATAGTTTCGACCCATGATGAAATCTGCAAGAAATAAAAAAAAAACATGAAAACAATAGTATTTGCCATAAAGGGTCATTGTACACACTAAATTATTCAGCGTGTAAAGTAACCCTTTGTTGCACAAAAATTTTTAAAATTTGTTGCTAAAGTTTTTATAGTCTAAAATTTACACAATATCATCTAAACATATCAATCTTGCTATAACATAACCATGGAACACATATCACTAGTCAGTTGGGCACAGCGACCCTTAGCACTCACCGTACGTAGAGAAGTTCCAAAAGTGCGCGCCGACGTAACCGCCCACCACGCTGTCTAAAATGGAACTAACGTCCATTGATTAATGACACTTGGTGTCATTAATCAATGCTAACGTCTTCGGTCTTCGCGCTTTTTTAACAGGCAGGCGCAAGTGTTTCTAACGGTCTCAGGGATACAAAATGGCAATGTTGCCAAATGTTTTGAAAATATTTTTGATTTTCCTAAAAATAGCCCGCTTGTGTAAAGTAAACTACAAGTTGCAAAGTGACACCGCGTTGGTGCTTCTGTTAGTGGCTTCTTGTTAGATAACAATAATGTAGCAACAGCAGTTTTTTTCACTTTTCTTGAAGATAGATCTATAATTTAGATCGAGATTTAGATTTTAGTTGAAATTTTGAAATGGTAGGTACTCAGGAGAAAAAAAAATACCTAAAAACTCATTTTGTAAGTCCCGTTCAAAGTCATTTTTGGTAAAATGAACGGAGCAGACGTAACTTATATCCCCAATGAGTTTGTCATCTTTTTTACAACGCACTATCCACTCGCTCCGAGTAGTTTTCGATATAAGATCTTTTCCTTCAGGAAAGCGATGGAATGAACATTTTTCAGGGTTTGATTTTTGACCAAAATAATTGTTATCACACCCATACACAGCACATCTCATCCCAGGCATAATGTCTATTTTTATATGTAACTCATCCTACTAAAAAACGTGAGGAAATTATGCACTTTTAAATATTCATTTGAGATTACCTCCTAACTGATAAACAGCAAGATCACAAACATTCAAGTTTGCTCTGTTCCTTCTTTCGTTGGTGATGATCAAAGTATGTGAAACAACCTTATAAACTTTGGTGATGATAATCAGCCAACCTCAAATAAACTTTTAAAATTCTCTGCTTAAGTACAAAAGCACTGTTTTGTACAAAAAGACAATTAACACAAATGTATTCATACACCGCATCAGTTAATGTTAGAATAACAATCTCAAGCTCGCAAATTCAAACGTGTATTACAACAGAATGCCCAATTCTAACTGGCCTCGACACTCCAAAATTATCTCTAACCATATACCAATACAATAGCAGAGACTAAACAAAAACTCGTCTTACTGGGCCGCCTTGCCACCGATCGAAAATAAAACATAAAAACAACAAGTGACTTGTGAATACTATTTTCTAACAAAATCGTTTATTCTACATTAAAATTATTATAATTTATTTGAATAACACTAAACACAGATTTTCGTGATTTCAACACAGCTTAAACAATTTTAACGTCTTTTGAAAATGCACTGACAATAGTGTCAATATTGTCATTAAAAAAAAAAGGAACGGTGACCGTTCGGTCGAGTCGTAGACAGGACTGCAGTGACGTCACGTGCGATCGATATTTTTTGTGAACGTATGTCTTATGAGATTGAGCAATCCTATAATTATTAAGTTTACGATTCTTGATTCCAGGATATAAACAATAATAACATGCTAGTTGAAGTTGGTCGATCATTTGAAAACCGTGGCCTGCATTCAAAATATTGGCGGTTATTTTGAACATATACTCTTGTTCCGTAGTTCGTTTTGTTGATTCTGTCAATGATAAGAATTGTTTCATTTCGATTATACCGTGGTGGATATTCAACTCGACTTTGAATAAAGATCTTCAACCTCTTTTGTTTTCAGTCATTGTTCTGTTAGAGAATTTCAACACGTGGTCCGAATACCCAGGCAATGACGTTTCGTCCTGTACCAAAATGAACCAGAAATCCCAATTAGGTACTATTTTGGCATAATCAAAGATTGCGAGATAACGACACATTTTATGACGTGTATTGTAATGGCAAAGTTGCAGGGTTTTGAGTGCTTAACAAAACTAGATAACAGCACACAGGGTGTTCCATTTGAAAAAATTGAGTTCCTTCGTCTCTAAATTCGCTAAGTTGGGCCTGCTGCAGAAAACACCCTATATAAATTATAGCGATTTTTTTTTCAAAAATCAATCACTTTGACTTTTACATTGAAAAATACGCATATTTGCAAGATTCAATTTCAAATCTTTTGTTTTTGTAGCTAATTTACCAACATAATGTTTTTCCCGAAATCTTAGTAAATCCTTGATAGCCTGACAACATTGCACGTTCTGGCAAACAAAACCACTGTCTCATACGTAGAATATTACGCTGAATCCAAATCTCTAATCAAAAGTTGGGGATGCTATTTAAAAAAAGTGTATTTTTTGATGCCACGGTTTCCTAGAACACTCTGTATACACAGTAATATTTTTGAATTGTGACCCTGCTGGAACCCCATAAGTTTTGTCTTCAAAATGTTTTCCTATCTCTTTTGAGAAGGGAGAAAATGGACTTCCACACACTAATGCGCCACCCTGTATGTAGCAACTAATGTTTAAAAGCACAACAGGTTTTTGATCGGTCCAAAACCTCCAAATAAACTAAAATATTTATGTTTACAAAAGCTCAGATTTTGGAAATGAGAAATTAGGCTTGGGTAGGCGTTCAAAGTAGCGCGCTGATGATTGGCTATTGTTTTGGGTACGTTTTATACTGATTGATTGTAATGATGTTGTTAATTGCATGTATTTTGTCACTGAGAGTTTTCAGGGGCACAGGGCGTCCTACTATTATTTTCTCTAAATGATAAAATAAAACATGTTTATCTACAACTGTCAAAAAATAGTTGTTTTATGCAACCATCTATAGATATAAAATGTTCCACATATAACACGGCCTGAGAGAAACCCGTGGATCATAGTTCTTTATCAACGGGCAGGTTCTTTATTCACGGGCAGTGGGCCAATCATAAGCGAGTATTACCAGTAACGCAGCGATCATAGTTCTTTATCCACGGGCAGGTTCTTTATTCACGGGTAGTGGGTCTAAACACAACTATTTTTGGCTTTATTTAGTGACTTTTTTTTCCAAATTTTTTGACAGTTGTAGATAAAGCATTGTATTTGACTCGCATATAATGAACATATTACACTCGAATAAAATTATTTAATTTTAATCTCGTGTGATATTTAGCCCATTATATGCTCGTTAAATAAAATACAATTTTTTTTCATGTGAACATAGTAACATAGGTTCAAAAATTGTATTTTAGTTTTTTTTCAATATGTTTGCAAACGTTCTGGTACGGTGGGCGGGTGGTTTTATTGGGGTGGAAAGTTATGATTTGGTGCTAACTTTTACCATTTTATAATAAGACTATATTGGGGTATTTCTTATGGAAGCAATTCTCCAAACTTTAGTAACTCAACAACAGCCTGTTAGGTGGCGCAAAGCTGCACTTTTATACAAAAATGAAAAAGCCCTCTGTTGACGATAATCGGCATTTTGCTCCTACAGAATACTACAGATCTCTTTTTTAAGGGAACGTCGAAAAAGAAAGTCGCAGAACAACATGATGGTACGTTATTCTCGGATTCAAACCATCAAACTGGTAAGGGGTCGGCCCAAATTTTTCAGAATGCTTTTTATGCTATGATGCTATTCTCCGGCTCCGGAATATTTTTTGGAATGCAATATGGAAATTAAATAATTTCAGGTAGGTATTAGCGCCAGTTTTGAATAACGTTTTTTCTTTGATTGGAATAATATGTTTATTTTTGTTTGTATCGGAAACTATTGAAATAAATTATTTTGATACAATTATTATTACTGTAACAAGTTTCGCTATAGAAAACACTTGTCCAGCTTTAATCTATTTATTTTACAAGTCACTATGTACAGAACTCACTATTCACATACAAAATCGGACGGATCTCATTATATACCCTGGCCAGGATTGAAAGAACATTCCAGATATTTTTAGAAAAGCGAAGAACGTTCGACGCCATCTAGCCTTGCTAGAATGTACCAGAAGCCAATCGATTCCAAACAGTTCTACACAGTGTGGTGGCTTGCGGCGGCGCATTCACCATGGTTCGTCACATTACTTACACTATTTACCAGATTTTGTTAGGTATTCCGCCACATCCCATCAAAAATTTCACACCAAATTACTTATCTGGAAATCTAATAAGATTTATTCAACAATTAAGTAGTGATTGTTCACTTGAAAAATTGATCAAAACAGTGCTTATATACAGGGTCTTTCTTTCAAAAGTGATAGTGATACGCTCATAAAAAATCTCGCACAAAGGTTCTCGACCATGAACTACTTTTTTAAAATACTGGCAGTTTTCTATAACTTCCGGTTAAACCGGAAGTAGCTACCAACTTCCTCACTTTAAATGAGAACCCACTTTTTTTATTTCACATTTAGATTCCCTTTGGAAAATTAAGGTCTGACAATTTTGGAAATAGTTGCATTTAAAAAAAAAATTAGAGTTAACCTGGGTGCTTTGAGGCTCTCAGAGACTATTAGATGTAAAAAAAATAAATTTTGGGGTTACCCATAAAAAATGCTGGTATTTCAAATGATCTTGATCATTCTTTACTATAATCTACAGGGTCTTGGCAAATAATGAAAAACAAAAAACTTCAGTTTTTCCAAAAAAAACTTGGGTCTTCTATATGGTATGTCCCATTTTTTATTTCAGATGTTAATCCTTTACAAAATTTTCGTTCGATTGACACTACATTGTCTTATACCTAAAATTGATAGTTTTGAAGTTATTCAGATTTTCAAATTACCTACTTCATTGAAAAAAATTTGAATAACATGATATCACTTTCAGCTGTAGGACAATGTAGTATCAACCAAAAGAAAATTTTATCTATAATCAAGTCTTTTAATTTTATGTAGAGCACAATGTCATGTCTAAAATTATTATCTGGATCAGAACAAGAAGTATTCCGTTTGAAAAACCAGAGTTTTTTCAAAAAGACTTTTTTTTATAATTTGTGGTATGAAGTAGATTATTGCGAAAAATGATAATGATCATTTGGATAACCAGCAGTTTTTATAGGAACAGACCCTCAAAATTCATATTGTTTTACGTCCAATAGTCTCCGAGATACAAACATTGATTTAAATTTTCAAATTTAAATAACTATGGATAAACAGTGAGTAAGCCAAAAACGGCGGATTCAGGCAATACCTCCTAGAAGTCCTAGAAAACATAGGAGTTGTTGATCCAGGCCGGTAAATGTAAAGTTCAGATTTCGTCTTGCGCATAAAAAAACTTGCGGAGCGGCGAATCATGACGTATGGAGAAGCCTAATCAACAGGCCCGGACTCGAGAATTTTGAATAGAACTATTAAAGAGTACAATCATTTTTTGGCATAATTTACTGTGTGTATAGGTATGTTACCTTGAATAAATAGGTAAGTTTACATAGTAGGTATAACTATCCTGGAATTTTGTTGTACGAACTCCGAGGAAAGGGAGTATAAGGAGATTTCTTTAAAGCAAAACAAGTTCATTAGTTTTCAATCGCTGAAAAAAAGATTGGAAAAAACTAAGGGCAAAATTATGGTTGAAGTTTAATTATCAGTAGACTTGTATGATTTTGATAAAATCACTCTGTATATAAGAAACAAATCATAAATAGGTTTGTAAGGATACACAGTTGTCCCCGGATAGGTGCTAAGAGAGAGCAAATGGACTAAAAATTTGATGATACGACAAAAAGTCATTGTTGATAAAAGTTTTTGCTTGATCCAAAAACAACATCTGTCGAAAAAAAAACTTAAATATTCAGAGAGACAAAAAACTCACCGAATCTGAAAATTACTCAGAAGAAACTGCTGATATTTATTATTGTTGTAGTTTTGGACGGAAAACAATGAAAGAAAGAAAGGTATAATGCAGGACTGGTCAAAAAATTAAAAATCAATATTTTGTGTAAGAGAAAAATACACTTAAAAGATACTCTCTTATATTTTTGACTATATCTGGAACTCTTGATTGAAGTTTCTCATGGAAAAAATGAATTTTCAAAATAAGTAAAAAATTTACCAGAAACGACATTTTGGATTTTGATCCTTAAGATACTTTCCTTTTACACAAAATAACATGTTTGTGTTTTTTGACCAGCCCTGCATTATACTTATATTTCTATTCTATCGTTTTCCGTCCAAAATTTACTAAAAAAATATAATAAATATCAGCAGTTTTTTTTGTCGCCCTATAAATATTTTTTTTTCCGCCAAATGTATTCAAGCAAAAACTTTCATCAAGAATGACTTTTTGTCGTATCTATAAATTTTCAGTCCATTTGCCCTCCGGTATAGGAATTGAGTCGACTGAGGATTAAAGCTCAGTTTGTTATAATCACAAAGAATGTTATAATCAAATCCAACCGAAAAACGTCATGTTGTCAGCACAACACCTGAATGTTATTCGTAGGTATTCAACTACTAAATAATTTAAGCACATTCAGGAGGAATCTAACAACATTTTTAAACAAAACAAAAGCAAAATACTTTCTACCTTGAATTTTGTAATATTCTGGGAATTATTATTAAGTTGGGGTAAAAAGTGGTCATGAATTTCCTAATATAGAATAATGAAATATCTAATAATTATTATTATCATGAGATATCAAGCAACACAACATTTTATAATAATTATATTATATGGAAGTGATTGTGATGACATTAATAACAATAATTATTCTAAATGTGATCAAATAATTTTAATCACAAATGAGTCTAAGTACCATATATACCATATCCCACAGATGAGAACAACAAATTCAACATAAGGTTAAATCCTCAATCATAGGGAAAATATACAACTTCAAAAAATTGGAGATAGGTTTTCCGAACAAATATTTTATGAGTATTGATAAACCACTTTATGGGGCAGTATGATGAGCGTGTCTCACAATATAACATCTACCTCTACAAATACAGAATAAAAGACAATTTTCAAAATGAGTGAGTTGCTCTTTCAAGACTGTAAAAGTCGTTTTGTTGCCAAGTTGATATTAAATGCAAAATATAAAGTAATTCATTGATTCAATACAATTCCAAATCATCATACGATAAAATTCAAAATGTCATGTGATAAGGCACGAAACAGCTTTCTCGTTATCTCAAGCAAATCAATAGGGAAATATTGGTTATTATATTTTTTCTGAAATCATTGTCACTATCACTACACTTTGTTGAATTTTTTGTTAATTGAAAACAGGGATATCTTACATTACGAAATCCAAGTATTAAAACAATATGTGAAATAGCTATAATACATGTGAAAGTTTGTTCATTGGCCTGAGAAGAAAATGAGATTTCTCAATTTCTTTCTTATCAATTCCCCTTTCACAGATCATACCTACTTAAAATAAGAAATCCCTGGTATTTTTCCTTTGCTGTTGCAAAACACAACTATATCACCTTCGCCTTTCTGCTTATAGCTAGCAATTCTAGCATTCATTGCTTAAGGTAGTATCGTTCAATTGAATCGAAGGACGAAATAAGGTACGCACAGAGCACAACCAACAAAAGTAATTTGTTCAATTGTAAACAATTAAAGCAGTCAATATAGTCAAAGAAGATATAAACAATATAAACAACAAAACAACCGATATTACGTATACAAGACGAGTGATCACAGGTACAAAAAGCTGCAAAACAACTCGTAAACAATAAATATCTTATGGCGCCTATAATTTTCAAAATGAGAAGCATAAAATGCCATGAGAACGTGTGCTCGAGAAAATCCCCCACAGACTTAGAAAATGGAGGTAAACAATCCTATTTTAAATTTGTATGAAAGTATTCTATCTTGTCTTCGTCAAAAGCAATAAACAACAAAAACAACACTCATCACCGTCAAATCTTTGGTGGATGTGAAATATCGCTGATAACAAATCGTAACTTTCGGGAATTCCGCTACATATTGATCTATTTTAAGCTATCAGCGAAAAATCCCCTACAAATAATGTCGAAACTCCGCCCCAATCGGCAACACTGTAACAGATGACAAAAAATGATTTACTTGTTTTGCATAGTCCGGTTCTGTTCGGTGTCAGCTGGTTGATTTATAAACTTGCCGTCCGCCGTTACGTTTGAGGTTCGCCGGTGACGCTAACGTTGCCGTCGCCCAATGCATTTATAAACTTTTATACCGTCGATTGTCGTCGAAGATTTTCAAATTTGTTGTTTACTCACTTTGTAGTTAATTTGTTCTAGTTCAGTGAGATTTGGTGACTGACTCGAGTATATTTTTATGCAAATCTTAATTTTATGATATAAAAACATGAATTATGGGAACAAAAACCTATTGAGCCATTTTTCTATGGCTTCAGCTACGAACGGCGAACGGCAAAAGATGGAGATGAACGATCTCTAGCGGTGCGTCAACGGCAGACGGCATGATATAAATGTATGCAGGCGCGTTCATATGTCTATCTCGAACGTCAAACGTTAGCGTTAGCGATAACGGCGAACGGCGAGTTTATAAATCCCACTTTATCCTTACAACCGTTGCGATAGTATAAAACGCACCTAGTGTTCCAGTGCGCAACTCGAAAACGGAACATCTCCATTTACATTTTTCTAGTTGGCGTCGATTTTTACGTGCGCTGAAACCCGTTTTTTCACCCATAGGCTGCCACTTCTGTACTGTATAGCCATTGAACTCGATGCTAACGTAGTATCGAGTTCAATGTGTATAGCTCGAGAGACGGCTATTGCTTATCCATCCATAGTTATTTAAATCAATGAGACCAGTCTTCGACCACACCCACTTGCCGGTAAAAGTGAGGTTATGCACAGAATTTGGTCGAGAACTCCCCTTGTTTATCTACTCCTGTATCATTAGGTGGATTTTACGATGTGTCGTTACCAGGTTTAGTAATTGATTGGTTATATATATCGATAGCAGCTGGGGATCAAACGCCAGAACGTTTTGGTTACCTACTAAAAATAACATTATATGGTATAACGTAACTACTTAATTAGGTAGGTACCTCCCAAGAGATTTGTCCCTACTGCGAAGGAAAGCTAGGATAGTGACACACTCTGTTAAGTCCTACTTCACTCAAATCAAAACATGATTTACCCATAAAACAAAAAAACTTGTCGGGCGACGCGGGAGGAAGAGGTGCCATTGCGCGAAGTTCCATCGAGGGACCAGCAGAAAGGTACGCGAAGCGCTGGAAGCTCACATGGAATATTTTTTTAAGTCGTTTGTTAGCCGACTTTTTATCTCGTCTAACAGACCACTTCTTTCTCAGACGACTTTATCTCGACTATCAGTCAACTTGTTTGTTAGACGACTTTATCTCGTCTAACAGACGACTTCTTTCTTAGACGATTTTATCTCTTCTAACAGTCAACTTCATTGTTAGACGAAGTGGAAGTGACAGATTTCTGCTTACCAAACAGGAATCATTTGCTATCATCCACATTGAATTTTGGCGGAAGCGTGACCTTGAACACAAAGTCAATGTAGATGGTAGCTTATGAGTCTCCTTTGCTAAGCAGAAATCTGTCACTTCGAAGTGGAATTGAATGTAACTCAGACATTAAAGCGTGACGTACCTACCCCTGCGATGATTCCGTATTTTTAAACGGTAAAATGTCGGAGAGTCTGTACTTTGGAATAATGATCTGAATCTACTATATAAACCACTTGATCAGGTTTATTCCACTAGATTTTCCACTTAGTGGTTTTTGAAAAATGAATTTACCAGGCGACTTTCAAAACCACTGGAACCAATGGAAACAACTAACTAACTAAAGGTGAGTTCGAGTCAGAGAAATGGGAGGGCAGTAGAACGCTTTTCGACCACTGCGCATCCAATTTTTGTGGAACGGCAAGGGCGCAGACATCTTGTAAGTATATCTGTCAAGAGTGTCTATTTAACGTCATTTAAATGTCATTAATGTCGATTGTCGAGGATCAAAGCTTTGATCCCTTGACCCGTGGCTGTTGTTGTCATGTCGTGTGTCATAACATATCGAGTTTTGTTTTTGTTGATGGATGCATTCTGTGATATGAATCATAGAAAAGTGATTAAAATATACATAGAACGTCAACGTCAACTCCTGTACAATTTATCGAACACTATTTAGACTGTCAAACGGTGCTGCCACCATACGGTGTAGTCATGGAACCAAGGCTGCGAAAATTTGGCGGGTAATCTGAATGACCGGTTTGATTGGCGATTCAAAGAGTTTTGTCACAGAATAGGCGACCAGAAGCGACAAAACGGTTCCCGCCAAAATCTTTAGGAAGGGGAAATGTGGGACCATTGTCAAACATCTGACGGTCCGGTCTTTTAGTCCGATCTCTGATGGTGTTTGTTTAGTATCATTTAAAATATTCTTCGTTATTTTGATTTTGTGTGTTTTTTCTGTGAAAGGAAATCGTGTGATATGACGAGAGGCAATTCTTGTGCTTTCCGGGGCTGTTGGACCAGAACCGGCCATGGAATATCCATGTTTTCTTTCCTTAAGACTCTGATCAGTTAGTACTTATGCACCTATATTAGAAAGTCTGTTTACTTCCGTATTATTGAGAATATTTCCCAATTTTATCGACGTTTTTACTCAAAAAGTATGTTTATCTTTGTTTTTTGTAATGTGCATTCACCAAGAAAAATCTAAAACGATAACCTACCTCAATTCAGTAAACATAATGTAGGGTTAGATATAAGTACCTACTTGAGCCGGGTAGAAGTTTGTTCAAATTTTTTTATATTATAGGGTGTACGGTGATCTAGTAATCTATAGTTTTTTTTTCATTTATTATAGGGCTGAAATATGATTGTAGGCTTGTTATCGAGACGACTTGCTTCCCAAGGCATTTGCCTTGCAGATTTCATATTATTCATTATCATCATTTCATATAGAGGCTATGCAAACTTCATTTTGAAGAAAAATTCATTTCCAAAGAAAATTAAAAGAAACGCCTATTTCCCAATGCAATTCCTTCCATTTTTCTCACAAAGGTGCATGGTTGAAGAAATGCCAGAAAAAAGTGCCTTGGAAGACAATGAGATTTCCCTTATCCTCGAGACAACAGAAAAAAATCACATTTTATCAGGTTTGTTCAGTGATATATTTTGTATTCAATATGTTTGGTGTTTTTATATCACTTAATTGATCTTGATAAAGAATACAAATCATGTATATTGTAGTTTTTTTACAATAAATATACATAATTTATACGTTATTTATATTAGAGTATACAAATATAAGTATAATAAAATAAACGAAAGCGGATTTTCAACATATAGAATATATAGGATGTTTTAACCAGAAATTAACAGAGGAGTTTCGGGCGATAAATGCAAGGTAACAAAAATTGTCAAAATAGACTATCTATATGTGTACCTACTTGAAAAAATTAAACTGACGTCTCCGAGAAAAAGGATGAGATTCGAAAAGAGTAGGTAATTATTTTATCTGCCCAGTTCAACAATGGAAATCTCGAAAACCAATATCGTACGAATTTTGAAAAATATTCTGATGTTGTGTAGAGAATTGAAAGCGCTTTCAAATTTCAAACAAGGTTCCACTCATCCTTATTTAACCAAGTGTCATGAGAATCACCCCCTTATAGGGTGTGCCAAAAAATGTCGCCTTGAAAACAAAATCTACGCGCGTTCGAATTCGAGTTAAAAATTCACACGGAAAATACCCAAAAATTACCTCTTTTACCTCATAGTTTAAACTTGAAACACCCTGTATAATAAAATAAAAGAAAGGCCCTTCATCAGTAAAACATATTATACGAACTTGACACTAATTTTTTCACAAGATGAAAACATATCTTTAAAAATCTTCCAAATATTTTTATTGTACCGTTTTATATTTTCATTTTTTAATAACTACCTATTGATATATAATTATGAATGTCTGAAATATCAATTTGCAAGTGTATATACCTATGTTTCTAGGCAACATGTACTCATATATCCATTTATTCATAGTTATGTGGGTAATGAATATGTCTGTGAAGAGAGAATTTTTTTTGATAACATAAAAATAGAGAATAGAAGAAAACAAAAACCGTTTCGTTAATAATCACCAATATGATAAATGGTTCAAGTCTCTTTATCATTATGAAAGCCTCATTGAGTTTCAGATTACTACCATCTTTTTAAACCAACTGTTCTTACAGTGTAGAGCATTAGTATAGTTCTCTCAGTGTCTGGTGGGGGACCAACATCCCATACTTCAAACGTGACGTCAGAGAATTGTTACCCATTTGATCAATGCAATTTTTGACGTTTTGTCGCTTCTGGTCGCCTATTCTGTGGTTTTGTACTCGAACTTTCGAGAGCGTGATAGACATCAGCTGTCTCCATGCTGTTTCTATTGGGATCGTGATAACTTGAAGATATATTCCCGATTTTGTTATTATTTATGAAAAGATTTTGATAAACCACGTTGTTAAATGATTAAAGTGTGGTAATTGAATGGTATTTTTCGGGTTCTATTGTTATTGTTGGCATCATAAACTTATCGGCATCAGTCTGAAGGGTGTCGATATCAAAAAGCCTCAAGTGTAGTGGCTTTTAGCCAACAAAATAGACGATTATAGTGCATAGATCATAGGTATCTAATTTTATTAAATGTATATATTTCATTGATTGAAAGATCCCACCGATATTGGTGATAAAAATCATCATTAACAATGGAAGATCATACGAATGCTCGCCGATATTCGAAGAAGGTTCGTAATAGGCATAATTGTCGCGTACCTCACTGCAATGAGGACCCACTTCGTAAAAAAACTTGATCGAATCCCGATACACACTAAATTTTCCACAGCTAATCTTCCTTCACGAAGAGGCCGGTCAAATCCATTCAGAGCGTCCACGTCCACTAAATGTTCCAGTTCATTAAAGGCACCATTTCTCAATTGACAACACTGTATACGAAACACTCGACTGATAAGAACAACAAATATAAATTCAGGCGCGAAAACCTTATACGGGCTCAACGATTATAAACTACACAGGATTGCTCAGTTTGCCGAATCTGTCTGGCAAGGTCAAACTCGCTGTGACGTCACCACTGATGCTGGGGCGACTGCCAGCCACGTGGTAACACCGGTTCCCGTTCGATCACCGAAGTGAAGCAACGTCGGGCGTGGGTAGTAATTGGATGGGTGACCGCTTGGGAACTCCACAGGCAGTTCGCCGTCTACATACCTGACTAGATTGACAGCAGTTTAATAATCTGAGAAGAACTTAATCAATAACTCATGCTGTAAATCTCTTTCATAGTCACTAACTGTAAAATGGTCGAAGCAAACTGTCGAATAATCTATATTAAACTTGTCTTTTCTTCTGCAGCGATGCACCCACTCTTTTTGTATTGTAGATGACACTAAATCCTCGCCATTTGGAAAAGAAAAATTTGCTTGAGCATTGCTTTTTAAGAGCTAATTGATTGTTTTTGCACACAGCAACTGCACATATTCTCCCAGGCATAATGAACTAAAATAATGTTTACCACTGGAGTCAATTATTATTAAACAAGAAGCCTATTTGCTCAGAGAGTAGTGCCCATTTAATTTACCTTCGTGTGAACAAAATGCTCCTTCTTGTGCTAAATCGAATTATTGCTACACACCCTCAATCGTTAACACAACGAAACGAATAAAATATGTATTTGTATATTTTCGGCAACTCAAACTACATTAAAAGTACTTGGAAAAACTAAAACTATTGGACAAATTCACAACACAAGACACACCTTAGACTATAATTTATAGTCGAGACACACGATCAACGGCTAAATGAAAATAAACCATTGACCTCTAAGTTGGTTAGAGGTCAATGAAATAGAAAAACCAATGGTGACGTCACAAAAACTGACAAACGTACGTTAAATGGAACTGAGCAATCCTGTGTAGTTTATAATCGTTGATACGGGCTATGAGTAAAATGCAGTTGTCACGCTCTCGAAAGTTCTCGCGCGTTCCGCTGTGGCGCTGCTTGAGCTGTTTGAATCGCCATGAAGTTCGCCAATAACAAACTTGTATAGCAAAGTTTAAGGCCATGTAAGTAGAAACACCTTCGTCCGATTTTGATGATTTTTTTTTTGGTTTTGGAGCTCATTTCATGGGCTTTGAGTAAAATCATCAAAATCGAACGAAGGATTTTTGAGTAACACAGACTCAAACTTTGCTGTGAAAGTTCGCTATAAGCGAACTTTATGCTGAGCAGTTTATTATACCTACCTAAAAGTAATATTATTTCGTTTCTCTGGTTAGCTTGATTATTGTTCATTTTCCAAGTGTTTATTACACGGCAATATAACAATAAATAAATGAGTAATAACAAACAAATTGTTTATTTTTTATTAGGTACATTCATTCAGCATTTAACACAAAGTTTATCGAGACAAACTGTTAGATTTTGAATTTTATTATTATTATTGTAATTTTTGAATGTAGGTTGACCAAGGTGTTGACTGGTAATTGTCATTATTTTTTGAATAATTGTCAGTTTCTTTGAATAGACAGATATTGATTTATAGCACTATAGCAAAATATAGTTCATATCAAATAGTTAAATATATAGAAATTACATTGCTGGTCCTTTTAACGAAGAACTATCGACACCTGTGGATACAGTCACTGAATAATGGATAAACCCGAGGATGAACCCCAGAAAAATATTGAAGAAGAATACAGCAAGAATAGCATAATAGTCACGCCAGACGATGAAGAAGGCTTTAAAGGATTCACAAATGAAGAAATTAGAGGACATAAAATGATGGAAAGAAAAGAAAAATCTCAAAAATCAGCTACTACCAATAAAAAGAGCATGATTACTACAAAGACGCTATCTCAGAATCAAATTCTACGCCTAGAAATTGACGCGAAGAAGAAATTAGCAGACATTGAGGAGAAAACAGCAGAATTGGAAATACAGAAGATAAAGTTGGAAGAAGAGAAATTAAGAAGAGAGAAAGAATTAGTAGAAATGGAGTTGCAACTACAATTATCAAAGAGCACCTGTAGTCAGAGTCTAGCAGATAGTAGGAATGAAGATTTTCCAAGTTTTGAGGATGACTCAAAAGTAGAAAACATCCATAAGGTAAATAGTTGGAAAGAGAAAAATGATGATCATTTCAAAGAAAATATTAATTTGTCTTATGATAATACTAAAACAAATATTGAAGAGCATCTTTGCAAGAATGGGCAAAGTTTATTAACTTCAAATGTTGAAAAAATCCTACTTAGACAGACAATCGATAAAGAACTCCAATTTTTCTCTGGAAATGTGAAAGAATGGGCAAGTTTTTATAATCAGTATAGCTATACAACAAATATTTTACAACTATGTGAAGAAGAAAATATATGTAGGCTCAGGAAATGTCTAAAAGGGGATGCCCGTAGATCTGTAGAGGGATTATTGATTTCCAGCTTGGTAAAAGCATCAGATGTCATCGAAACTTTGAAAAATAAATATGGTAGACCTGATGTCATAGTGAAAAATTTGATTTATGAAGTCAGAAATACCCCTGTCGTCCGAAATAATGATTTTCCAAGCCTTACATATTTCGCGGAAACTGTGTCTAATTTGGTATTAACTTTGGATTCTTTGAAAATGGAAAGATATCTTTATTGTCCTCAATTGATGGACGATTTAGTACAAAAACTCCCTTACGGTCTACAAATGTCATGGGGAGAGAAAATCGCCAAAAATCCTGAAAATTATTCACTAAAAGATTTTAAATCGTGGATAAATACCAAAGCTACTGCCGCAAGTTACGTACAATCAACATCAACCCAGAAGTTCAATCAACCATTCAAAAGAACAATGGTGATGACCAATAGTAGGAAAAATGAGAAACCTTTCCTGAAATGTCTACTTTGCAAGCAGGACCACAACATTGGTGTCTGCAAGAAATTTATTGAGAAGAACATTCAGGAAAAATGGAACTTTGTGAAGAACAATAGAATATGCTTTTGCTGTTTGAAGTCATACCATCGAATTTCAGATTGTCGTAAGAAACAGAAATGTGGAGAACTCAACTGTGAAAAATATCACCATAAATTGCTTCATTTCACAAGTCAGTCAGAACAACAAGAATCACAACCTGAAGATCGAAATGCAGAAACATATGGACAACTATCTGACAGTAATGATGGCGTTCCTCATATTATAGCTCATACGTCTTCTCATAGATACCATGATATTTTACTGAAAATAACCCCAGTCATTTTGAAAACCAACGAGACAGAAATTGAAGTTTATGCACTATTTGACGAAGGGTCAACAATTAGTATATTGGACGAATCACTCGCGAACGAACTAAATTTGCCTGGAGAAGAAACTAACCTGAATCTACGATGGACAGATAAGACGATTTCGAAACACGTACGAACAAGGACAGTCAGTTTTGAGATTTCTGACATTCAGAAAAATGAATTTTATAAGATGACTAACATTTATACCATCAAAGACCTAGACCTTCCAGTACAAAAAGTTAACGCCAACCGTTTGAGAAGTAAATGGATGCATTTGAGAGATATAAACTTTCCAAACGTAGAAAACATTCAACCAAAATTGCTCATCGGACAGGACTACTGGCAGCTGATAACATCAAGAAAGGTTATTGAAGGACCCAAGAACTCACCGGCTTTGACATATACAAAATTGGGATGGGTTGTACATGGGAGTGCCAGACAATTTCGAGATCGAACTGATGACAACTTTACTCTTCTTATAAGACGAGAAGACCCAAATGAAGATTTGAAGGATTTAGTGAAATATTTCTTTTCAATCGAGTCACTTGGAGTGAAAATTCAAAATAGGGAGAATATAGCCACTGATAATGAGCAAGCTAAAAATTTAATAAAAACAATATCAAGACGGAAAGATAATCGATGGGAGACTGGATTACTTTGGAAAAATTGTGATGAAAAACTACCTGAAAGTAAAGATGTAGCAATCCAGAGATTCAAATTAATAGAAAAAAAGATGAATCTAGACAACGAATTTAAACAAGCATATACCAAGAAAATAACAGAATATAAGGAGAAGAATCACATTAGAAAATTGTCCTTCGAAGAATTAGAGAAGACCTACAAGAAAATTTGGTACCTACCACACTTTGGAGTTATCAATGCCAACAAACCTGGGAAAATGAGATTCGTTATGGACGCAGCCTCAAAAAGTAATGGAAAATGCCTCAACGATTTCTTATTGAAAGGTCCCGATTTATATAATTCTTTAGTTGGAATATTGTTCAAATTTCGAGAAAAATCAATAGCCTTCTCAGCCGACATCCGAGAAATGTTTCATATGGTTTTGATAAATGAAGAGGATCAACACGCCCAAAGAGTTTTATGGAGAGATACCCCTGATGATGACTTTGAAGTCTATGTCATACAAGTATTGATTTTTGGAGCAGTGTCGTCTCCTTTTAGTGCACAGTACATCAAAAACTTGAATGCTTTAGAATTCTCAGAAAATGTACCCAGAAGCTGTTGAAGCTATTCTACAACGCCATTACATGGATGATTACTTGGAGAGCTGTGAAAATCCCGGAAAAGCCATTAAACTAATCCAAGACGTAATATCAATTCATAAACAAGGAGGATTTGATTTACGTGGATGGGTTTGTAATTCCGAAGAAGTTTACCATGAAATTCCTGAAGATTTAAGAAGTACCGAAAAGTATATTGACAACGCCGAACAACCTCACAGAATTTTAGGACTGAAATGGCAGCCCAAAGAAGACGTATTAAGTTTCCCTTCAAGTTTGGAGAAAATTGATGCTGAAATTATATCTGGGCAAAGAATTCCCACCAAGAGAGAGATGCTCAAAGTGATTATGTCGCTTTTCGACCCTTTGGGATTATTAGGAAATCACATTGTAAAAGCCAAAATTTTGATGCAAGACGTTTGGAAGAGCGGTTTAGGATGTGACAACAAAATTTCTGAGGTACAGTTCATAAAATGGACAAAATGGATAAAAGGTTTAGAACAAATCAAGACCTTGAAAATTCAAAGATGCTACGACTACGAAATTACTGAAGATACCAATTTAGAACTACATTTGTTCTGTGATGCTTGTGCTGAAGCTATAGCCACCGCATCATATTTTAGAATTGAAAATAACGGAAAAGTAAATGTATGCCTGATAATGTCGAAAAATCAAGTAAGCCCTTTGAAACCACTAACAATACCGAGACTCGAGCTCCAAGCAGCTGTTATGGCTAGTCGTTTAGCTAAAACGATTGAAAAGGAACATCGACTACAAATTAGGAGAACTATTTTTTGGTCTGACTCTACTACTGTACTTACCTGGATTAATTCAGATACAAAGAAGCTTCCATCATTTATCAGAAACAGAGTAGGAGAAATCTTGGAAAACTCGAACTTATCGCAATGGAGATGGGTTCCTTCCAAATCAAATGTTGCAGATGATGCTACTAGGAGTGAAATTGAACCGGAATTATTTAAAGAAAGCAGATGGTTTGTTGGACCAGATTATTTATATTTACCCTCTTACTTTTGGCCAACTGTGGGTTTGACTCTTCAAAACGATATTAAACCAAAAGAAGACTTCACAGAAACTGTTTTGGTAAACGTCAAAATAGATGATCAAGAAAATAAGAGATCTTTACCAGACGCCAAGAATTTTTCAAGACTCTCAAAACTTTTACTCGCAACTGCCTATGTTTTGAAATTTATAGAAATTGTTAGGAAACGAAGCAAAGAAACAAACATTTTATCATGCGATTTAGAAACAGCTTTAAAATTATGGTGTCTAGAAGTACAAAAAGAATGTTTTGGAGAAGAGTACAAAGAACTTATGAAAGGAAAATGTGTATCGAGAAGAAGCAAGTTATATAATTTGTCACCCAGTATCTTCAATGGATTGATTTGTTTGAAAGGAAGATTGGAGAACTGTATAGAAATCAAAGAAGAAACAAAACGACCAATCATTTTGAGTAACAAACATATCTTTACTTACCTACTCATCGATGATTACCATAAGAAATTTAACCACGCAGGAGTTCAACTAGTACTAAACGAAATTAGACAGACATATTGGATCATTCAAGGAAGAAAGATGATTACTAACGTCATTAATAAATGCAATATTTGTAAAATAAGAAAAGCAAAACCCATAATTCCTGAAATGGGACAACTACCTCTGGAACGACTGCAAAAACCACTCAGACCATTTACTTTCGTTGGTATAGACTATTTTGGACCACTACAAGTAACAATCGGCAGAAGACATGAAAAAAGATATGGAGTACTTTTCACATGCTTGTCAATAAGAGCCGTGCACTTGGAATTAGCAGATACCTTGAATACGGACTCAGCCATACTAGCCATAAGACGATTTATCTCAAGAAGAGGTCAACCTCAATGCATTTGGAGCGACAACGGGACAAATCTATGTTCAACAGACAAAGAACTTCGTAAGGCGTTGGAAGAAGTAGATGATTCTGAAATCAGAGAACACTGTTTAGCAAAAAACATTGATTGGAAAAGAATTCCTCCAGCCAGTCCACACATGGGAGGTTCATGGGAGCGAATGGTTCGCAGTGTGAAGAACTCTTTGAAAATTGTATTGAAAGAAAGTTTTCCAAAATTGGAAGTACTACAAACACTTCTGGTCGAAGTCGAACACATAGTCAACAGTAGACCATTAACGTATGTATCGACTAATGAAAATGATGTCGAAAGTTTAACACCCAATCATTTTTTGATTGGAAGATCCAGTACAATCAAACCACCAGGAGTTTTCAGTATGAAATTCGATCTTCGAAAACAATGGAGGTTCTCACAACAGCTGGCAGACAGATATTGGCAGCGGTGGATTAAAGAGTACGTACCAACCTTGGCTACTAGATCCAAGTGGTTGGAAAAGAATAGGAATATTTCTGTAAACGAGGTTGTGGTTGTCATGGACAATCAACTTCCCAGGAACAATTGGCCTCTTGGGCGCGTGATAGAAATATATCCTGGAAGCGACGGAAGAGTTCGAGTAGTAGATGTGAAAACCAAAACAGGAACGTATAAGAGACCAATTTCCAAGATTTGCCCAATTAATTTGACAGAAGTCCCACAGGATGATGTTTTTCAATGATTTTAAGTGGGGAGAAATGTTAGATTTTGAATTTTATTATTATTATTGTAATTTTTGAATGTAGGTTGACCAAGGTGTTGACTGGTAATTGTCATTATTTTTTGAATAATTGTCAGTTTCTTTGAATAGACAGATATTGATTTATAGCACTATAGCAAAATATAGTTCATATCAAATAGTTAAATATATAGAAATTACACAAACTAAACAAGGAGTTTGCAATGTATAAATACAAAATATGATCTATATATAGAGCATAATAATGTTGTGATGTTGAAAATGAGACACGACTTTCTATTGGTCTGATTTTTCTGGGATTCTTTCATCATTGCGGTTTCAATCAATTTCTCGCCGCCTTCTTCAATAATCGAAGACTGAACATCTTCATCTGCAGGCTTTATCTGGGTATAAAATGAATTTGATCATTTTTCAGAATCATCATGAGAACCTCTGAAAGTTAAAATAGATAGTTTCTTGGTTGAAAATTGCAGTGAAATAGACTTTATACAGTGAGTGGCTTGAAATAAATTCATCCAAAATTCAGGGATTGGTTAGGTGAGAGAACGGAAACATCGATTATTGTTTTTGAATGCGGTTTTTATGATAATTTTATCATAAAATGGTTTACGACCATCAACTTCATTTTTTCAATCAGAAACCCCCATAACTGTTGGGTTTAATGATATGATACTAGAAACCTACATGAAATTTGATGTAGAAGTCGAAAACGGAATAAAAAAAGAGGTTTACATTTGAAAAAATGAATTTGATGGTCATAACTTATTTTTGGTTAATCCTGTAGGTTTCTATACTGTGGTCATTTTGTCTTGATACCATTTTGATCGGATGTACCTAACTTTTTTATTTTGAAAGATGGAAAGACGAATCAAACAACAAAATTGTCAGATACCTCACCTTGTTTTTTTTTTCATAGGAAAACAAGGTCAACATCGTTTGCCATATTTTTGTATTGATTAATGAATATATTATCATGTGATTATATTGAACTTGTGAGGTATTACATTGAAGAGTAGAACGTTTAGATCATAATAATTTCATAGTATAAGGAATTTTTTGAATTTCTAAACGGCATTTTATTGTGTACCAAAATGCGCAACTTTGCCATGATTTAAATGATTTTCATGCGTATAGACAAAAATTATTCATCGTCGAGCAACTGAAAAGAATGTTTCAATTGGAATAGTTGATGTATTCTCTCAGTAATCCTATCAGTTTATTAAATAATATACCTAACATTATTATTCCTATGATGGTATCAAGTCTGCAAACTAACACGCGAATCAGCACTTGCGGCCATGATTTTGACAGCTATACCTCAAAATGATGGGTTCGTAAATCTCACCGTCCGCGCATCTGTCAAACGAGTTCTAACTCCCCTCCCATTTCTCTGGTTCGAGTATTCGCTACGATTGGCTTTAAGACTTTAAGCCTTATAAAACTCAATGATTCGCTACACTCGGAACGCCAAAAATTGTACGCGCTTAAATGGTCAATTTCGCGCTCGGAGCGTTCAGAGCGAATACTCCTTTGAATCTTTATTGAAAGGAATACTCGAACTCACCTTAAGTTGATTGTTGGACGAGATATTAGCCTAGTTTACACCGACAACTTGGTCCGCGGACCAAGTACTAAATTCGAGCCATATCAGAACCAAATATTTGGTTCGAACGGTGTGAACAGTGGCGGACTAAGCCGGTCCGCTCTTGGTTCGGTACTCGCCAGCTGGTGTACCAAACTAAACTTGGTTCGATCTGGATCAAAATTATGAGGTTATGTTGATTGTTATTTTTGTGAATTGTGTTGGTTCTGAGTTTCTCAAGGCAATCTGAGCGTACTTACATATGTGTTGTTTGGTCACGAACTGTTTTGATTAATAGTTTCGACTTATTTGTGACATTTGACGCGTAATCATTTAGTTCACGCGTTGCAAGACGGTGTAAACGGGCGAGAAGCAAGCATTGGTCCTACCGTACTATCCCCACCCACTTGGTCCTATCGGACCGAACTAAACGAGTTATCGGTGTAAACTAGGCTATTGCTTATGTCCAACACAGCTCAGCGAAGGCTCAGCGGTCAAAGTAGCTGGGTAAATTTTGACGTGAAAGTTTGTCCAGCTGCTGTCACCGCTGAGTTGTGTTGGACATAAGGATTAGTAGTCTAACAATAAGTTGTCTCGTTGACTGTTAGTCGAGATAAAGTCGTCTAGGAAAGAAGTTATCTGTTAGACAAGATAAAGCCGTCTAACAAACAAATTGACTGGTAGTCGAGATAAAGTCGTCTAAGAAAGAAGATGTCTGCTAGACAGGATAAAGTCGTCTAACAAACAAGTTGACTGGTGTTAGTCGAGATGAAGTCGTCTAAGAAAAAAGTTGTCTGTTAGACGAGATAAAAAGTCGGCTAGCAAACGACTTACAAAAATATCCCATGTGAGCTTCCAGCGCTTCCGTAGAAAGGGGCTGGTTTGGTGAAGCGTGAAACCACTTTTGAAAGACAAGGCTTGGCAACGCTGCCTCGAGAAAATGCTCGCTCTATATCCTATATATATGTTTCAATGAAAAGTGAAAAGTTTGGTTAAGATTTAAGAAGAAACAAAAATTAAAATCGTCTAAACTTCTTCAAAACATTAAATTTATCTTCTGCTGGTAAAAGTTACGGACAACTTGTTGCAGAAGATTTTGAAATTTATTCGTCAGTCTAGTGGGATACTTTTCTCATATAAAAAAGTGATGGCAACCTTAGCTTTAGTGAATCAGATTGCTCAATATATTGGTGTACCAGCTGGGAAATGTTCAAAAAATGTTGAAAATAACGTAAGTTGCTAACTCCTGAATTAGGATTATACAAACATTTCTGTTATCTAGCTTGAGCTTGTAACTCGCACTCATAATAATGAAACAACAACAGGAATTATCAACATTATTCACTCTTTACTGTCGGAATCAAAGTCCAACTTAGGACCCAACCAAAGTACAGAGGAGGCACACATTTTGCAATGGCTGGAATATGGTCTTGTCTACGTTACAAATATTTCAAATAATCAGAATGTTCACAATATAATGAAGGTGAGTGCATGTGTCCGACACTACAGTAAAAAAGAGCAGGGTCGGTGATTGGTCAGTTTAGATTGGTTGACATCGATGGCAACATGGTGATCGCCGAAGCATGATACTGAGTCCTATGATTGAACATTCACGCGCGTTAAGTTAACGTATACGTTGAAATTGTTTACTAATGCAAAAATGTTCCATTTGATAACAGCGTTACCATGGTGATATGGACATGTTAAGATAACGTAAACGTTCAATCATAGGACCCACTATTTTAGTATTATGTCGCCGAAGTAACAATATATAGACTTATTTCAGTTATTGGAAGTGAAATAAGTTCTAGCACTTCTAGCTTCTAGCAGTAATAATGCTAGCATTATTTTGACAACTACGCATGCGCATTAACCTCGTTTGATAGACGACACAAAAATGAACACGCCACTTTCGTGAAGGTCGCGAAGTGGGCCATTTTAAACATTTAAAGCTATGGGCGGGAGCGCTACTTTTTGAACGATATTTAAGAGAACATCCACCGGCTACGATGGGCAGGAGCGTACCTTTTTACTCGGGCAGGAGCCAGCCATATGGGCAGGAGCGAAACACCAAACACCGAAATGACCAAAATATCATTTATGCGCATGTCAAGCGACGTGTTCATTTTTGTGTAGTCTTCGTTTGATAGGGCTAGCGTTAATAACGTTTGTGCTCGACTTTATAACGGCACCAATGATGTCGAGCCGTTAATTTCGGCGTTACTTTGACGAGTTTGGCAGTTTTTTGTCATTTATCAATTGAAATTTGTATGTTTACGTTTAGTTTAGACGGAGTGGTTTTCAATTTTTATTTAGGTATAATCGAGGGTATAATAGGTTTTTGTTTTTCTGCATGTTTTCAGTTTGTGCCGTGGATATAAATCAAGATAAGTTTAATGAATAAGCAAAAAATAGACCGGCTAGGATTCTGTCACGAGGATGATATATTGATGTTGTGCTCCTCCGTGAATTTATCAATAAACCTACCTATGTAAGCTCAATTATTCGAAACTTTGAAACTCCGAATCAATAGAGATTAAAAAAATAAATAAACCAGAACAATGAAAATACACGGGATTAACGATTTCCATTTAATTGTTTATACATCTTAACGATGTTGTGGTTATGTTGGAAATAACGAAAAGAGTCGTGAGACACTTGACAAGCCATACATTATGCAGGCTCCAATAGGTAGGTAACTGTTTCTTTACGGAAGCAGTAACGTCAAGCAGTATTAAAATAAGGTAATTGTACTAATAATGCTAGCACTATTCTCAAATTTCCAATAACTCTCTATTATCAAATTTGTGTTTAATGTTGAATTAGACATGAGTGGGTTAGATTGGGTTAGTTTGGGTTTGGTCAGAGCCGTCTATATTGTAATACAAGCCATGAAGTAACAATTGCAACGTCGCAATTTTGGACCACCGTTGACGTTAAACGGTGGTCGAAATTTTGCATTGATTGAAGGTGCTTTCTTTAGGTGAGATCGTGTATTCGCTCCGAGCGCGAAATTGTCCATTTAAGCGCGTACAATTTTTGGCTCTCCGAGTGTTCAGAGCGAATACTCGAACTCACCTTTTGAAAATTAAGGTATTTTACGATTACGAGTTATGGAAAATGTTCAATAAAACAGTAACTTGAAAGAATAAATTATATATTATCGCAACAGGTATGATGTTTATCAAATTATAACATAAGAATTAACATAATACATATCCTAACCTAACAACAGTTTTATGATTGTTTGGGAAAAAAATTGATTCTAAACAATAAAACATCAAAACCGCCAGATAGGTAGATGGTTACAGATTTTGAGATGTGATTTCCTCAGTTTCTGGAGGACAGGAGTTGATAATTACTATTAGTAAAACAGAGAAACCAAAAAGCATCATCTCCGTCACGCACCAAAATGTTTCTCCAAAGTCGAAAACGAAACAGCACTCGTTTTCTATGATTTTTCCACATAACATAGAAGCTGGTGCATATTTATGAGGAATTCAGGATGAGGCATTAATTCATCCATTTTCCCTATTTAAATATGTATTTTTTTTTTCTTTACTACCCACCCACTTACCTTAATCCTAAATTTCTAGAACCCAGAAACCACATTTTTTCACTGAGCTTCTTTGTCATTCTCACATTCTCGAAATACAATTTCAAGTTGAATGAAGGGAATGTTTTGTGGTTGAATGAAAGCACTGAAAGCTGAAAGCAGTTTTGAAACGTTGAATGCCTGGGAGCCTAGGTTACATTCAATTTCATTTCGAAGTGGAACTTTCAAATTTCCGCTTGGCAGACGGGAATCATATGCTACCATGTACATATGATACCCATAGCATATGAACGGGAATCATATGCTACGGGAATCATATGTAGATGGTAGCATATGATTCCCGATTGCCAAGCGGAAATTTGACAGTTCCACTTCAAAATAAAATTGATTGTAAATGATTGCATAGCCGTCGATAGTGTATAGTTGGAACTAGCAGAGCCGTCTTAATATTTAGAGGGCTCTGATTATGTTAATTCTTATGTTATAATTTGATAAACATCATACCTGTTGCGATAATATATAAGTTATTCTTTCAAGTCTCTGTTTTATTGAACATTTTCCGTAACTCGTAATCGTAAATACCTTAATTTTCAAAAGGTGAGTAAATGGACAATTTCGCGCTCGGAGCGAAACTCGAACTCACCTAAAGAAAACACCTTCAATCAATGCAAAATTTCGTCGACCACCGTTTAACGCCAACGGTGGTCCAAACTTCGACGTTGCACGTCATTACTTCATGGCTTGTATAACAATATAGACGTCTCGGGTTTGGTAAACAAATGGATGTCGCGTGTCGCGACATCCTTCCTATTGTTTGAAAATAGACAGACATGACACGTACCCTGCTGCTTTTTACTGTCGTCTCATGTGTCCGCCGGGATAGTTTGTGCTACAGTGGCTCGACAAACTACAGTTACGCCAATGAGGCCATGTTAAGGCGAACCTGGCGAATGATGGGGCGCGTTCAGGAACGTCGCAATTTTTGAAAAATAGGAATAAGAAAATAATACAATAAATAAGTACGTTCCTTATAAACAAATAATCAAATCACAAAGGAACCTTTGCAGAAAATATTTTTGATCAGAAAATAATCAATTTTCACAAACCGCAACTTAATAACATTTCAAACTATCAATGGTTGTCAATGGCAACACAACAATCAACATTGGTCGCGTTCATGAGACGGAAGAGTTACCGGTAAGCTCCGGGGGCGCTCTTTGGCTTCTGACAGTTGACTGTTGAGCCTTATGAGACTTCCACCCATCGAGATAGAATCATAAGAGTCGCTAAGGAACATTCAAACAGTGATAGAAAAATGGGATCGGTAGGTGGAGCTTAGAGTAGCTGCAATATGGCGACGTAGACAGGGGCGAGCTGGCAGACAGATAGAAAAATTTCAGAATTGTTACTCTAGATTTAAACTTTATCCGAATTTATTTACTATAGCATTATATTTTTGATGCAATAATCATAATTGTTTCTATTTACTATTTACTATTCTTCATATTATGTGTGAAGTATTATAAAACAATCCGGAAAAAGTATTTTCCAATCGTGAAACTCAATTCATGTACAAAACGAAACATTACTGGAGAAGATACTTAACAAAACAATAGGAAGTAAAACTAAAACGAAGCAACAAACAACAGATGTACAGTCCGTTTCACGAGGGTTCATACTCACGTCATAGATGACGTCATTACTTGAAAAAAAAACGTATGTCGTAGCTAATTCATACAGTTTTAAGAGCGTTCAAATTTTGTATTGAAGCCGAACAAGTATGTTCCAAAACGCTCTCCAGAACACGTTCAGATTTGTTTTCCATTTAGATTTTGGATTCAGGCTGGTCATCCATTGGAAGCGTAGTCGCGTGTTTATCCGCCATCCGGATGCGAGCGATCGTTGGACTAGGCAGCTTACAGCGTGCACTGCTTGTGACTCTACCATTAGACTCAACGCTATTCCAGATCGCTTCTGTTTGTGCATTAAAAAAATCATGTAGAATGAAATTCCAAGATATGTAGTTTTTGAAAAATCCTCACATGGAGGGATTGCAAGCTCGAGAGAGTGAAAAAATACATTCATCCATACATTCGTCCAGTAGAAATATCATTATTGAAAAAAAAATTGCTGAGGAGCTGATCTTTTTGGGGGATACATTCGCCACAATTGTGTGTTTTTGCAAAGGGTTTTTTTCTATGTATAATAGTTCAGAAAACGGACTTCTCTTAGTATACTAATAAGCAATCGTTGCTATATAGACACGTTTGAATAAAAAACTAAGAAAGCACCATTATCGCAAAAACCCACAATAGTCGAGTTTTATTCTTATCAGTAGACGTCCCCTCATCACTGGATGAACCTCATACCACGAGAAATCAGCTAGTCAGCATTTTTTTTTATGAATTATTAGGTAAACGAAATTTAAAACATCAGTTTGGTGGCAAAAAGTAGATTAACAGCCTAAAACTTGATAACACTTTGATCCTGCAACAGTTATCAAAGATGTAATGGTGCATTAAAGAACTTGAATCCATTTCTCAGTTCACTAAACCAGCGATTCTTTTCGATTTTCATAGGATACACAAATTTTCCCTTTCGGATGGTGCTAACCAATTTTTCCAGAACTTACACATTTTTTTTGTAACGTGAACAAAGAGACCTAAACAATATTTTGAATAAAATCGCCATGACCGATCAAATGACAGATTGTTTGAACCATTTTAATGCACCAATAATTTTTTGATAACTGAAGCAGGATGACTTTGTAAAGCTTATTAGCTTAATAAACGATTATCATATTATATTATATCATAATATCAAAGTTTTATCAAATTTTAGGCATGTACTGTTTATCCGACCGTGAGTGTATATTTTGATTCTACAGAGTGTATGTATTTTTCCAAGTTTTATGATAGTGTCAAAAAGAACAAAGCATCAGACTGTATTTTTTGAAAATGCGGAGTAAAGGATTTTCCTTGTAATTTGCAAACCGCCTTAATAGCCGTTATTTTAAGTTATAAAAAAATGATAAATTATCAATAATTTTTTTATACCTAACTCATGAAATAACGGCCATTTGAGGGGGAGTGAAAAATGGAAACATTTTTCAGATCAGTTATCAACTGCAAGACATCACCTCCTGCCCAATCATAAGGTGATAAATAAGTCACATTAGTAACTATAGGAGAAGAAAATAAAAAACGTAATTTTATTACAAACAAGTACCAGCGGAACATAGATGAGGAGACTGAAATCATGAGAACGAACTGAATATAAACTAAAATAATGTCAAATTCTGCCTGCCCAAAATATTCATTCAATAACAATACTTGCCCTTTTTTTCTTTTCTCAACAACGCATGACTGCTCCAATAATCCATCTATCTTTCTGATCTCTGGACTGCAATTGACGTGGATGCCTTGAAGACCTCATCAATTCTGATTCCATGAGATCTGATCTTTTAAGAGTTGTAATTTCAATTCAAAGGGCGTCAGATACTCTCTACAAAAGTTCAGGAGATGGAAAAGGAAATGAATAGGTACAAAGAATTAGTTTTATGAAATAACTCACCTCCAAAACTGCCTCAAGTGACTCAAGTGGTAAAAAAGGTTTTTCAGCATCTCCATCCTTTGTAAAGTAGACCACAAGCTTTTTTATCGTATTTTGTTCACATTCTGAATACCGACAAGGTATTTTATACAACAAAACTGTGACATTGGAGAAGTTAACTGACTTGTGTTTTGACAACAACATTGTTTTGATCAATTACTTGATCACATAACTAAATTTTAGGTTATTATTATTCAGAGATGATAGAAATCAGCTGTTGCTCGGCGGCCATTTTGGATTCTAGTAACGACCGATGTTTATTACGTCATTAATTCTGTTTCAGTCTGTTTTTAAACCTCTCCATGAGTTGGAAAAGGAGAGACAATCAATGACGTGAGTACAAACCCTCGTGAAACGGACTATATAACAAAAAGCGGGTTCGGCATCGCAATCAGACTTCTCCGATTGCTCTGATACGTTCGTTTATGACATCTAGATGTGTCAGAGGTAAATCGGAATCGTTCGATAAAAAAAACTGACAGATCGGATGACGATTTTTTTGCTCGACGTATTGGAACCCACGAAAGCGATTGATCCGTCAGATTTGTGATTATGAGGTTATAATTGAACTGTTTTGTTTGTTATAAGTCAACAGTTAATGATGAATTTGATATTAAAGTGAAGATTATTCACAAGATTTGAAAAAAACTTATTCTGTCACGGTTACAGACGATCAATTTAAAGATTGTGGGAAATGGAAGTGATGAGGTTAGATAAAGGTCCAAATCGTTCTTGTATTCCACCTTGCTCTGATCCGTCGGATGTCACGTGACCAAAATCTTCTCGGATCTGAGACGACAATGCCGAACTTGCTTAATAATAATGTATGCTATAGTGATACAAATCATGCGGTTCAATATTCACTTGGACATAAATAAAGAGGAATAAGAAAGATGACAGAGAATTGAATTTTGAATCTTCCATTGCAAGCGAGACGTCGTGGTATGTACAGTCGTGCGCATAAATACGTTGTACAAAATGCAGGACAAATTTGCGAAAACAGGCATATATTTTTATCGGGCACAAGAATTTGTGGCAATTGCGACACACAATGTAAGTTTTTACTAATGTGGACGCGGCTTTACAAATGCACATGACTGTACATAAACAGGAAAACTGAAAAGTGAGGGCGAATAGATTTTGAAAATGTTTTCCCAACCTGCTCTGCGAATTTTTGAAATAATAATAATAGTAATTATCATAGATAATAATGATCAATTTGCACATTTTTTGGAAATATGAAAAATATAAGGATTAGTTAGTACTGATGCCATTGATGTTTGAAAAATAGACTCACGATCTCTATTAATGTAGTAATCACCGATTAAAGAGTGCCAATCAACATCCACTACGTCACAGAATACATTATCTATCTCCCTGTCTGGCGTATTGACTTAGATGACTCTCTCTCTCTCTCGGGAGGGTAATATGGCCCATCCTCGTTTTTGATCATTCAGTGAAATTTGCGTTTTCTTTTGGTGTATTCAGTATATTTTTGGGTATTTTGGGAAAAAAAATCGCCAAGTCATTTGAAAATGTATGCAAATTGTCCATTATCCGAACATGTTCTATTATATTATTTTGAAAGGTTAGAAAAGTTCTGGAATATTTTTATGTATTCAAGAAATTAACAAGTATATGGAATCTGCAGAAACAAGATATTCATATTAATGGTTGCTGGATTTTGGGTTTCAGGGTAAATGAAAACTCCAGAATTGATTGAAAACTTGTGCCTATAAGTTTCGACCAAGAGGATTGTTTCTATGTAGCCTTGATGAAGGTGTAATATACACCAAAACGTCAACACAAGATTTCAATCAATCCTGGAGCTTTCATTGACCCCAAAACCCACAAACCCTAAAATGATAAGATTGGGTCTTAACATCCGATAGAAAAAATATTTAATTTTGAAAATTTCACTTTCTACCTAAGTAGTAGGATGCAAGGTGACTAATAAAAAAAAAATGATAATTGAGATTTTTTTATTGTCCTTTCGATAGTATAGTTTTATTACTTTTATGTCTTATACTATTAGCACCTATTAGCTTTAAGATTACTAGATTTATTCTTTAAAAAATAAATCACTTGTGTATCTAGGTACTTCGCACCAATGCTTTTCATCAGTGAATACCTATGATTGCCAAACACAAATTGATCATAGCCATGACTGAGTAAATGGGAAAAAATATTGGAATCTACAATTTAATGTGATTGAACATTACAACCATATAAATATTTCAGTAAACTCGACACAAATTTCATATCCCGGTCCTGTTTTATGCTAAACCAACCTATGAAATGTGATTCCAGTCGATTTTTTCTTATCGATAGCGTTTTTACTCGCACAACTTCTCAGGGCACATGAAACCATAATAGAGAAATGTAACAACACACAAAATAATCCTCACAACACAGCCAAAACTCAAAAAAACCGTTCTACAAAAGTAAACAAACACTTTGTCAGAACGATCCCGGTAAGATGGCGAAAGTGATCCCATTTTAGTCACGTGATGTCGTCTCCACCCCTTTCTACCTCCATGCTTCCACCACATAACACCTACAATATAATGGAAACTGCAATGATAAAGGTTGTTGGAGTGTTTTGACGTTATAAAGTGGCGCCCTACAATGGTTGTTTGGATGACCACATAAACCTCATGACAGGATATGGTAAAACAGAAATTTTCATCAGCATACAGTGCCATCTGCAGGTTTCTGTCACAGTTATATTTTTGCGGTAATTTCAAATGCTTATAATTTTTTCTGGTTTTAAAATATGTATGTATATTTAACACAAATTAAGAAATAGATATGTTTTCAATCAAAATTTTCCAAGCACTATTTCAATGATGAATGGTTTGGAGAAAGTTGTTTTTATGGTGTTTTTACTTTTTTAGCCTATTACATGGTGATAATACCCACAAGAGTGGAAGTATCTGGAATATTCATTTTGAAATGTATCCATGTTGAGGGTATTTCCAGTGGAAGATAAAATCAATAAAAGGCACCCTGTTTACAACACAACAGTATATTCAAGACTGAAAAGTTTAACGTCGTAAAAATGCACAAATAACACGCAGTCCGCGTCTACAAAAATAAATCCAGTCGGACCAGCTTATCGCTGTTATTGATTTATGAACCGGTAACGTTTTTTTTTATCAATAATCCACTATTGTAATTCTTATTCACCTAATGTTAGAATAGTACCTATTGGTGCCGACGGTTTCATTCGTTTTCAAATGATAAAATAAACATTATCGAGATCAATTGGAATGTCCAACTTTATTTTTGCTACCTATTTCCTGTACGATGCCAAGTTTTCCATTCAAAAAATAAGTGATTTTTATTTTCTTGAGGTTATTATTTTCCAAGACAACTAGGTTTCACAAAATTCAATTATATTTTTGTTGTTTTCACCCTCAAACGAATTAGCGGGCGGCGGAGCGGCAACGATAAAATTCCAACATTGGTTAAATAAGAATCACACCTTAGTAATCATCACAAAATAACTTTCCCACAACTAAAAATATTCTAGAATTATGAGAGAGTTGAAAAAATATCGATTAAAGTATCTATTTCGTGATAACTGGGTTGTAAATTACCATATTTTAAAACCAGGAGGATCCTGGATATCACACACCAAATAAGATCTATAGATTTGTTCATAGATCTTATTCTGCAGTGATGGATTCCGCACTTCACAATTCCACTTTGCGAAAGGTACCGCATTATCCTTAGGGAATCTATGTCTCTTACTTGCTAAATCATGACAATTAGGAATCACACAAAAGCTGTTATAACGACGCTTCTGATTACACTCCATTTTCAAAAAGTTTACTTCAACAAAGATGAAATTAAATAACTTATAATAAAAACTTTGGACAATGCATGGACGTACTACTACGTCATTGGGACAATGACAACTAGTTCTATGATGACAACGAACTTTGCTTATCAACCGATTAACCAATCAGGGACAAGCAGCAAACAAATTCTAGCGCCAGCGATGGATGTTTGGCGAAATACCATTTTCATGAATTACTGGTTGCTGGTTAAAAACATGTCACAAGTTGCCATTTGACTTTCCTTTATATTGTAGGTGTTATGTGACCTCCACTTCATTCATAAGAAGGAGCAGAAACAGTTCCACAACTGTTCCGTCTTATGAAGGCGAGCAATGTTTTGCCAGAATATGGCGGACGACCAATAGAAACGACGACATGCATTGGCGTCACTGTAGTTTATCGAGTCACTGTAGTTTGTGCATGTCCGACAAGTTCCGACAACCAAAAATTACCAATTTTGTCACATGTCATGAGTTCATCGGTTTAGCGAAAATGAAAAAAAGTTTCTTTTGGCGTCAAAAAATGGGTTCATTCATCAAGACATCGAAAATTAATTAAAATTAACTTTATTCAAGTAAACCACATAGGTTTGATGTTAAATCAGTCGAATTTCTTATTAGTCCATGGATTTGGTACATTTTACCTTGCATGAAATGAGGTAAGTAGGTAGTTCTGATTTTTTTATGTTATATCTGATGAGGTGATGCTGAAAAATCTGAGTCTTCGACCTCGAAGGCCCTCCGGATCATTGCTAAATTCTACAAAAACCGTTAAATTCTGTCACTTTTTTGACATTTTCTCAACCTGCAAGGACTGATTTTATGGCAAAAGTCGTTATGTACAATTTCAAAGTGAACAAAATTTAAAAAATAAGCGAGAATAATTTGGTCTTTGTAGATAAAATACTTTCTTGGATACAGCAGTTTAGAGTTCCTAAAAAAAATCCACATTTTTTTTCCCAGCTTTTCTCAATATTAACCACTAAGAACCCATTAAACGGTAAAAGTGATCATATACATTATTAATATGGACCAGCGGACCAGAGTTGATGAGGTCGGTCTTAAGCAAATATTTGAAAAAGGGTTTTTGAAATAAACTACGACTGTTGAAGAAATTTTTTGGTAATATGAAGTACTTGAATATATTCAGCACTTATGTTCTATTTCTTTCCTCAATTCTTGTACATTTTTGATAGACCAGGCTGGTCCTCTGAATCCACAGTAGGAAGGACTTCTTTTTGGGACATTTTGTTTCGTTAGTATTTCTTCATCGATCGGATCAGGCAGATCGATATCGTTATCTGATACTGGATCATCGTTGAGTGAGTGATTAATCGTCACAAGGTCTGGTATGTTTACACAAGATTGACCACCACAGTGGCAACCGAGCGTTCAAGTCCTGCTTTCCTACAACCGTAATTGTTGGTTTAACTATTTTTGCACTTGCATCAAATCATGTTTAGTAGGGGCTGAGGAGCTGGTGGTTTTGTCATCAGTTGCGGAATGAGGCCTGGTTTACTGCGCATCCAGTCCCAATCGAGGGGATTCTTCCCATTTACCAGCCTGTATCTGAAAAGAAACCAACAACAAAATTGAGATCAACATTTCACGAAAATCAATATTTCACTATATGCGAACCTAACAACAAGTAAAAAAAATGTTTTTTCAACCTCCAATGCAGAGGGTTTTGACAATATTTAATTTTACTCGTTGCCACTATTGATTTTCCTAAAATATTGTTTTCAATTCTGTTGTTGAAGGATCCCCTCGATTGATGCGAAGTACACAAGGCCTCATTCCACAACCGATGACGAAACAACCATCTCCTCAGCCCCTGCTAAACATGATTTCCTGTAACTGCAAAAAACGTTGTACCATTAATTACGATTGTAGAAAAGCAAGACTTAAATGCTCGGCTGTTTGCAGCCACTGTAGCGGTAAATCCTGTGAAAACATACCAGATTTTGTGACGACATTGAAGAATCACTCACTCATCGATGATCCAGTATTAGATAACGATTTCGACCTGCCTGATCCGATCGATGAAGAAATACTAACGAAAAAAACTGCCCCAAAACGAAGTGATATGGATAGAGGACCACCAGTACAGTACAATAATTTTAAAGAGCAATCGTACATAAGAACTGAATATATTCAATGAAGTATTCCATATTACAAAAAGTTTTCTTCAACAGTCGTAGATTATTTCACAAACCTCTTTTTAAATATTTGCTTACCGACCTCATCAACTTTGGACAGTTAGTGCCAATTCACAGAGAACGTATTACGTAAAAAAGACGTAACGGAAACGTAATCTGTAAAGATGAATGTACTGTATCGGTATGTAGCTGTTCACAATTATATGCTAAAAAGAATAACAGACGCAAGTACGCGGCGCTCGTAACGATCTTACGAATCATCTTTATGTTTAATGTGAACACTAACGTAATATTTGCTGTTATGTTTACGATCACGTTCACGGTTGTATTACGCTTACGTTCATTGTGAATTGGCACTTAGTCCTTATTAATAGTGTAATGATCACTATTACCGTTAAATGGGTCCTTAGTGGTCAATATTGAGAAAAACTGAAATAAAAAACTTTAATTTTTTTTAGAAATGTTGCAAGACTTTAAAATTCTCTATTTTAGAAACTATCTCTTTTACAAAGACCAGACTAATCTCGTTTTTTTTAAATTTTGTCCCAGACTCGAGAAAAAAAATACAATATCCCTTGAATCCTCGCTTGACTCCTTTATTTCGTAAGAAATTCGACTGATCTAACATCAAACCTATGTAGTTTATTTGAATGAAGTTGATTTTAGAATAAAATCATTATTTTCGATTTTCATTTTAATGGAAAGGGTAAAATATGAGTTTGAATTTTATTCATCTGATTTGCTCCAATGTCGGCATGTTGAGTCTTTTGTGAATTCTAAACAACTTTTTCCAATAAATTGTTTTGGTATGTTGTCAAATTGACCAATTTTTTGACACCAAAATGAACTTTTATCAAAATTCTCATGCACTGATGACATGTGTCATGATTCATTTTTTTTTGCCTGGTATACATTGGATTTCATTGCGAAGTGGAACTGTCAAATGACCGCTTGGCAAACGGGAACAATATGCTACCATCCACATTGTATTTGGCGAAAGCGTGACTTTGAACACAATTTCAATGTAGATGGAAGTATATGGTTCCCGCTTGCCAAGCGGAAATTTGATATTTCCACTTCGAAATGGAATTGAATGTGAACCTTACATTAGTTATCGGATATCGGACGCATATAACGCTTCTTTACCCTACCACGAACTCATACCAAAATCGGTCTCTCCTATTGGTTGATTCGAGGCGGCACATAATTCAGATTCAAATTCAAAGCGATTATTGACATTGTTCATGGCTGTTTCGCGTTCGAGTTTGTAGTTGCTTTTTCAACAATGTCTGAGCAAGTGACCAGTGAAAACTATTATTCGACGGAGTTTATTAATGTATTATGCATTGAAGAATAAATAAGTGTCAGTGGCCTTATTTCAAAATAATATAATGTGTATCATTCGATTATTTTGAATACAAATGATAATTTATAGAGTGAAGAATGTAAGAGATCCATAGACTTTTGATCATTTGGTTACCTTATGACATGACCCATAAAAAATAATTGGATACCTGCTAGAAGTATAGGTACGTAATTTTTTTTACTTGAATCACAATAATTACATACACCTTAACAAGATTCATTTCTAATACCCGTAATTGATTTAAATCATTTGTCATTGTGATTTAAACTCGGATTTAAATAGGTACATTATACTTATTATTTATTTAAATTTAAAAAGAGAAATATAAGCCAAATTTTTTTCCAAGTAGATCAAAGCTATGAGCATTCTTGCGTTGTAAGGTTTCACAGCTGATACCTGTCTTATTTGACATGCTAGAAAAAAAAATCAGAAAAACAAATTTGAACGAAATTTCTCAAGGAATCCGAAGCGGAACATTTATTATATTTGTTTCTATTTAAAAATCTCGAAAAAACAGCAATTTTGTGTTTTGAGCACCGTTACGACATCTTGGAACTTCTGATATATTTCCAGCATGTTCTCTATTCCATATTACCCAGTAATTTTTATACCGCAAGTCTCTGGGATGCCTTGGTTCTGAGATCTGGCACCTTGCCATTCTTAAATAGATACCCTGTACTTAACCCACCTCAAATAAAATGAGTACAGATCAGTTACCTACCTAAGAACCTAGGTAGCCGAAAAAAAGATAAACCTTTCCGAAAGACAATAATGCAGAATTTATAATCTTATTTTATTGAAAACAAAATAAAAAGTGAGTTTGCTCAAGAATAAATGCATTCTTTTGTGATAAAGTGGCAATATGTGTTGGCAATCGGCAGTCAGCCAGCTAAGTATACACGGGTGATTCAACCAATAGGTTCGTAATCGTTATATGCTTATCGGACATGCACAAACTATATAAAAATCACATATGTACCCAACTTTATGGCGGACACTGTACAAGTTAGAAACAAGTCTTCTTGCTTTTCAGGAACTCAACAGTAATCTTTCTACAAAAACGTTTTTGGTCAGCAACAGATTAACAATAGCTGATTTGTTTCTATATCACCTACTTTTTGACGTAATGGTAAGTGTACAAGTATGCAGTTGATATCAACTAGGGGTTGGGCTACCTGTGGTTTTGGTACGATTTTTTTGGAACTCAGGAATTGTTAAAAGATGAACACCCAATACCAACATTTAATTTCAACTTCAAATAATGCAAAGAAATCCAATTGATGTTCACATTTGATGTTTCGAAAAAGTCAAACTCAAGAATCAAAACCAAATCATTAATAATTGTAGGATGGTTCTCTAGTGAAATTGAAAAACTGGACTTAACAATGGAAAATATAATTCGTAATCACGCACACAAATAAGACAAAAAAAATGTCTAGCAAAAACTGAATACCTCGCTGAGAACATACTCACCAACTTCAAAAGTGAACTGAAAATATCCCATATATAAAATGGTCAACCAAACGCTCAGAAACTTGGAAAAACAAAACGGTGCATGAGCCAACTGAAAGATTCTGAAAGAAAATGACAAGATTTGTCTGTCCACAAATGATTACGATGAAAAATGTAAAGTGTATAGTAGGCTTTCTAATAAAATTGTTCAAGAAAAAGATTCCGTTGAAACCGTGTTCCTCATTTGGTTCACTCATCCCTTTTTTCACTAGGAGGATAATAATTATTCTTATTATGTAGATATCCCGAAAAATTGATCCATTCAAGCATTAGAGATCTTCAATAAATATAACAAAGATTCACAGTTCTCAATCAAATTACAGGATGATTAAACAACAAATAATATTAACCTTAATCTTTCTACACCATAATAACAACACCGAGTGGTATACAAAGAAGACATACATACAGGGTGGTGCAACCAAGATGGAGTCGACGATTGCGGCAAAATTGTGAGGAATTTGAATATTTTTTTTGTATATTATAGTTAGTCAAAAAGGCTATGTTTTAAAAATATAGTCACAGTACAGGGTGTCCCAAAAAATTTGTGGCGAAGATGGAATATAATAATTCCAATTATTTCTCCTATCTCGTACGATCATTTTGGTATAAGGTTTGTTGGGTCTAAGACTTATAATAAAGGAATGGGAGGCGATCAACGTTGAAAAAGGACTCATAGTTGGCCTATTTTTTAAGCGAAATGGAAAAAAGTATCGAAAAACCAACTGACCCATAAAACAATATTTATCCTTGAACACAATAATCACATACATTTTGAATAAAATAATTTGTTATTATATAGGGTGGTCAAGTTTTGCAAACACTACCTGAACACATTATATTTTCATCTTGAAAATAACATCATTAGCTTTCAAAAAACACCATACTTCATACCTTTCTGATCATCAGTTTTTTCATAAATCACCCGCGAATACAAAGTTTCATCATTATTTACCCAGTTTATAAAATTATGTGGCTATGAAGCCATGACAATATCACGAATGAAACAAAATATTGATAACTAGTCAAAGCAACTACGTATAATCATCGAACAAATAACAATAAGAAGGATCACTCTGCCAAGCGCGCGAAAGCGACCCGAGGAGAGCCGAAGTTCCTAACACCATACCCCGTCAACCAGCTCCGAGAATGCAAGTCTGTTCAACGACCGACGTCATCAGTTTACTATGAGAAGCGCTGTTAACTTGTGATTTTTAAATATCTGGCACGAATATTCTGTGCTTCGAAAACGATGTGCTCCCGAATTGCTCGGCGGGCTGTCGAACCCTTGATGCTGCTACACAACAGAGTGAAGAGTGAGCCTTCTTATTGTTACTTGTTCGCAGTGGCGTAACTACACTCCCGCCAGCCCCCGCAATGCGGTGGGGCCCGCAGCCACAGGGGGCCCTGACTAGATTCATCAAAACTATCACAACTGGAAACAATACATGTTAACAAATAAATAATGACAATTGAATATTGGAGAAAAAAGGCTGTTCAGTTAGCTCTAATAGCTCTATTATTTATCCGCAATATACAGGGTGTACGGGAGAATGTGGCAAATCTCTTATATTCAGGTAGAACATGCAAAAATGAGGTGATAAGTTCCTATAATATTTCTCCGTAGAGGCCCTCCCTGTGGAGATATGGACACCGCCTAAACGAAATTAATAAAAATGTAAACCTATATTTTCCTTGAAATTTACATTATTTTTTCAGGTTGATTTTTACGAACATTTCAAGGAAAAGATTTGTTCAAATAATTTCGTTGAGGGCACCATTGCTTTTTTCGAGGTTTTTTTTCAATACAAGTTTTTTCTTCTCCAGAACGAACGGTTCATTTTATCGATAATAAACAAGAGTACCTTTTTTCAAGTCCAAATTTCAAGCTATCCAAAATTTATTTCAAGTTTTTATCATACAGGTTGTTGAAGAATTAGTCAATAAAATATACAATCTGGTTCGCCCCTGGTAAACTAAATAGGGTGGTTTTGAGGACACTATTTCAAGAGTTCCTTAGTAGTGTCCGTCAAACAAAAATTGGATGGAGTTATATCGAGTACTTTGAAAGTTATTCCAGAAAACCGATTTTCAGCGGCGTCCTTTGGTGGGATCATATCTCCGCTGGACGACCTAGCGAAAAAATATGCAGAACTCACTAACAACGATTTAAATAAAAACTATACACCGACGATATGCTAGTTACGCCACTGCTTGTTCGGTGGTTCAATCAAGCATAATCCATTATTTTCAAGTAAATTGTCAGTGTCTTAATTAAAAAGAAAACTTTTGGATACCTACTTGCTATTTAATTAATCAATCAATATATTGCTAATTAATTAATCAACTAATTTCTGACGTTGTCATGGCTTCATGCATGGCCACCTATAGTTTTATAAACTGGGTAAGGGTTTGTACATTGACTTTAAATACTATAGACTGGGCATCCCATTCATCAAATGGTATTAGTCTTGACGCCAACATCACAATAAGTGCGAAAGAGACAACACTATGAGTGGAAAGAGATAAAACGAGGAATCCGAACCCATCGGGCAACACCGCATGAGAACATGTGATTCTTATAATACGTACGTCCGAACTCGATTTTCATCTGGAACAGCGGCGGCACATTTCGAGTTTCTACCGTTTTGTATGAAAAATATAAATGAATATTAATTTGGGTAGGCACCTATGTCGTTATTGTTATATGACAGTATATCACATTTTTGACTTTCTGAATCAATAAAAATTGAAATTTTCATAACATTAAAAATCAAATCTCCTGCTGTTCTTCCGACAATGATGAATTACGGTTCCGAATAAAATGACAACCAAAATACAAAATATATTTCGCCTTTCTTACATAACTCTAAGGCCATTTTACTCAATTTGCCAATTGATTTTTGTTTTTGGAGACGGGAAACTGTATGGTCTGCCGGTGAGTCATGATTGGCAAGCTTCCCGGTTTTAAATATTTGATTCCATCAATTTCACGTAAATAGTCTTGTGGGTTAAAATGGGCCGAACACAAAAAGGGAGGTTTGATTCGAAGTCGGTCCTCGTCAATCCTCACCAAAGAACACCAAATATTTCGCAGCTCTTCATTTTTTGGAAATCTAAAATTGGATAACAAGAAAAAAATATAAAAAATAGGAAACAGCAACGTTTTACTTTTCTTGTTTCTAATACATAAGTATATGTACAGGCGAAAAGTATTATAAATAAATGGCCGAAAAACTATTTTTAACTATACCAAAATGATTATCAGTGCTGGAAAGTGAGTGGAGATAAATTCAAAGAAATATGGTGCAGGAGTCATACTAAACAAAGACCGCAAATATTGGTATACCTGCAAATTGAAGCAGGTAAGCAATATTGTTTATTGGTCTATTCTTCTTTAAATGTCTAGACATAAATTTAATTTTGTATGTTTAGACATAAATTTGGCCCAAAAACATTCATGTCTAGATATACATTCAAGGAAGTATGGGCAAATAAACAATACATAATGCGTAGGTACCCTGCTTCAATTTGCAAGTACCAATATTTGCAGTTTCTATTCACTTTTCGCATTCTCCAGAAAATTAAACATTTTTTATATATCCTATACCTACCTTAAAAACAAAATTGCCATTTTTTGGCACGTTTTAAAATGTAAAGGTTTATTCGGAAGCCTTGGGAACAGGGTAAATATCTATTTTCAACCATTGAACTTTTATTTAAAACTTTTTTCCAAACGTCAAATTAAAAAGTGAATTGCGGGGTCCATTTAGCTGTGCCCTGTACAAGGTTTTTTTATATATCAATTTAGACCCCCTTTATCTTTTTTATTTGACGTTTCTGACAAAAATGTCCCTTCATAAAAGTCTATTGATTGGTTTCGAGCAAATTGTTGGAAAAACTATATTTCGCTTTTACAGGAAGAAAGACTGGGCGTCGTCAAAATGTTTAATTCCAATTGAAAGGTACAGGCAAAGAGGGCGATATGTCAAAAAGTTAATTTTGAGATAAACGCGAGGTTTTAAGAGCTCTAAAAAGTGATTATAATAATAATAATGGTAAAAGTAAGCATTCTTACTGAAGACTTCAACCTTATTGTAATAGAAAAAACGAAAATAAGACAGTTGAGGAAGTATCCAATAAATAATTCATCTTGACTAGGTATGTATGAAATAGTCGAGGAAATAATGGAATAGGTATTCAAGTAATATGAATATCCTTTCTTATTTGAGAACAATCGGTTCCTATTGCATAAAACACTACCATTCAGGCTTTCTTTCCAAATCAGTTTCATTTTTTCGTTGTTACCTATTCACGAATAAAAACAAACATTTAAACTTCCTGAAGATTGAAAAATCCTCATTTTCATGAATGAAATATGATGATGCCTACACTCTACACCACTGGATCCCTCTCCAGTCAATGCTCAATGCAAATTTGACACTTACCTGTGAATGGTGATTTCTGGATCCGAATGGTCCAGTTTTTGACACAGCAAGCACAATCTTACCATTTTTCACAAATAAAGTCACAATACAACACTTCACAAGCACGAAAGTAGAAGTTTTCAAGTTGAAACCCCATGGCATCACCGCACTACCTTCAAAATCGAAACCAGCTGTTTAAAGGCAGCGTTGCCGTGTACTAGGACTAATATTTACTATGTATCGCCTGTATCCAATGCACAAAAAATCATTATTTAATGAATGTTAGTAATTAAGCTTTGAGTAGCACAAAAATTTTTCACATTATTTATGATATGAAATGATATCATCATTAGACACTATCACCGTTCAACATTGAGTTGATTCACACGAAATCATGGTTGTAAATGTGTCTCATTTTGCGATAATCTAGAATAGTGAACCTTGATGCACCTTCTTGAAAAATGAACAATATTCAATCCTCCTTAATTTTCATTGTATCATGTCTTATCAATCAATTTCGTACACAGAGGAATTTTCATTGATGAAGATTTGCCCAAATCGGCAACCGCGTCCAAAGCAGGTCAGTTTTCGGCGACGCAGATAGATATAACTCGACAAGGATAGCGATACAGTGAATTTCTCTAGACATACGTCCAAAATTGGATGATGTTGCCATTATTTTTGAAGGTTTCCTTCTCTAAAGCCTTATAAAACTCAATGGGTTTGTAGGACAATGAGGAAACTTTGTATTCGCGGGCGATTTCCGAAAAAACTATTGATCAGAAAGGTGTGATGTATTGTGTTTTTGGAAAGGTAAAGATGTTATCTTTGAGATGGAAATATAATATACAGGGTGCTCCATTAAAAAAAATTGTGTACAGGCCGTGTTTGTAAAACTTGACCACTCTGTAAAATAACAGATATTTTTATTCAAAGTGTGTGTGATTATTATTGTGTTCAAGGATAAGTAATGTTTTATGGGTCAGTTGGTCTTTCGAGGCTTTTTTCTATTTCGCTTAAAAAATTGCTTAACTATGCGTCCTTTTTTAACTTCGATCGCCTCCCATTCCTTTATTATAAGTTTTAGACCCAACAAACCTTATATCAAAGTGATCGAACGAGATGGGAGAAATGATTAGAATTCTTACATACAGGGTGATCAATTTTAATAAATACAAGTTTAGTTTGCCACGCACTGTTTGGGACACCCTGTCATAGCCTTTTTGACGAACAATAATATACAAAAAAAATTATCCAAATTCCTCACCATTTTCCCACAATCGTCCACTCTATCTTGGTTGCACTACAGTATCTTTATACAAGACAGTGGTGACGAGTGAATAACCATGAAGCTGCAATATGGCAGATGGGAGGAGCTTATTTTTCAATTATTTTTCCGAACATATAATGTTGCGTTGCTGTGGTTACAACAAACAACGATACAAGCTAAATAACTGGATTGGCGGCGTATGTTGCAAAAGTGAGGCCGAGGAAGATTGATAGATTGTAGGATCGCTATTTCAGTCTGACACATTGGACTATAATATGGATTAAATATGAAATTATTGGTTCCAAATCATTTTTAATAATAATTAGACAACTACTTATGGCAAAAGTAAATTTGTAGGTACCTACGTATTTATTGCAAAGTCTAATTTAGTCAGTTCTCTATTTTATTGCTGAAGTAGAGAAAAAAGCATACATAAATGTGAGACTTACTACATACCCAATAATGAGGAAAAAATCTTGCTAGTTAGGGAGGTGAAATGCGATTTTCCGAGTTTTTTTATGCCTAACTGAATCTAAATATTTTTGAAATTGTTAAAAAAAAAGAAATTGAATTACATAATATAAAAGTGGTTTGACATAGTTTTCTCCAGAAAATGGGACAGATCGAGGGACAGACATAAATAATTTAAAAAAACAGTGTAAAAAAATTAAACATATCAAGTACGTATATTGATCCAAAATTACTGTGTACAAAAAAAACTCGAACAAAAATAATATATAATAATAAATACAATAATAATATGCAAATATGTAGATAGGTACGTACATACATAATTTCTGATTCCTTAAATACCTAATATAATTTATCATAAAAGTTGACGGTAGATTTACTTGCATATTTTTCTGTCATGAAATCTCGTAATTACTTCATTTTTTAAATGGTGACAATTAGGTAAATCAATTTCCAAACTATACATTTTATCTATACAGGGTGCCACAGATTCGAGTGCATGCATGGGGATCTCAGTTATTATGAGAGATACAGGGTCAGTTAAATGGTGGTGGTGCCTCAAGGACGACAAAAGATAACTAAATAAAATGAAAAATCCAGGTCCGTATTTAAAGAAATGAACTTGATGATGGCCGCTCAAAGACGAAAAGTCAGATTTTCAATTTGATACCTCCTTCTTGTAGAGGAGAAAAAGTGGCAATGAGAAAGTGTAATTCATTTTACATTATCTTCTCAAATAAACTCAGGAAATAATAATAACGTATTTGCGAAATTTCGGTTTTTTCCGAATATCTTCGGAAGTAGTGGGAATTTTTCAAATTGCAAAACGGCATTTTGTTGAGCATAAGAATGCGCAACTTTGCAACAATTTAACCGACCCTGTATCTCTTATAATAACTGAGATCCCCATGCTTGCACTCGAATCTGTGGCACCCTGTCAATATTTTGAAGGGATACAATTGAAAAATATTTTCGAAAAATGCTTTCCATGTCAACGAAAAAAATAAAACAAAATTTCATTACAGAAAAATGAGCTGTTCTCTTTAAATCTTTTGAGTAAACTAAGTTTACTGAATCTTCTGTGAAGTGGCAAATTGAAACCGGCAGCACTTATACAAGTTTTAATTATACTTCCAAGTATAAGTATATATCCACATATATTGAACAAAGAGTTTGACCTGCTATTATTCAAATTTAAACTGGAGGGAATATTCTTGGGGAGCTCCACTGCGTCATAAGTATGTTAAGTACTCTTTATAGTGTTCAAGAATCCCTCAATAAATTGTCTGTCGTCTTGATTGTAACTGCTTGTCTTTGCGTTTTTCAAAAATTGGGATACAGAAATTAATTTGAGATTATTTTTCACTTCGGCTGCATTCGGAATAATTTGCTTGCTTCTTAGCACACAGAAATGATTTTCTAAGCAATCTTGGGAAAAGCGACTAGTCAATATAAATTTGTATTTTTTTTGTTAAAGTAAATACTAAATATTTTTGTAATTCTAACATTGAAGTGGTGGAAATTAGCACTCCTGTTTGTGAGGGTTTCCAAATTTTCTTTTGTCCAACATGTATTTTTCCAAAGAGTTGTATGGAATCTGTCAGAAAATTTACCGATTATTATAAACGTCCACATTAATTAAAGATCAGTACTTGGATTTGACAGATCAAAATTGTGGGTTATAACCTAGGAAACGTAATTTCTTCATGGCAAAATAATAAGTATGTTCGAAAAAAATGTCAAATTATACGTGCTGCAAAATGGCCGACATAACACCACTGACCAATCAAAAATGATGCACTCACTTGTCGCCACTGTTTTGTATATAGACACTGTAGGTTGCACCACCCTGTATAGACCATAAGATATTTAAATTTCAACTCGTCATCACATATCACAAAAACAAATCTGTGATCATTGGTGGAGCTAGGCATAAAATACAAGCCACAGTATAACGGACTTCATATTTTCATACCTCAAAACTCCCGTGCTCCCAATTTTCAAAGCAATATATGCAAAAATTGTCCAAAATAGTGTGAAAAATGAATTTTTTATTTTTAACTTGAACACCCTGTATCTCGAAAATGGTGCAATTTCGGACTGAGACAAGATGCCTTGAATCCTCATATTTTGACATTTGACAGCAATATATGCAAAAATTGTCCAAAATAATGTGAAAAATGGATTTTTTATTTTAAACTTGAACACCCTGTATCTCGAAAATGGTGCAATTTCGGACTGAGACAAGATGTCTTGAATCCTCATATTTTGACATTTTTTTGCACCTTATCTAGAGACACCCTGTATACCCTAAGTATCAGTTCCTAATATTTTAATAAATATTTTTTTTTTTTAGAATAAACTCTCTTACCTAGATAAAGAAAGGTACATCAACGTTTCCAGATGGTTCGATAACATCCAACAAGACCCTGCTATCAGACAGAAAAAAAGTATGGTGGATTTTAGTACAAATTATTTAATAAACTTTGCTCCAGCCAGACATTGATACCCTATGTGATTTATGAACAATAAATTATTATTCCATTGAAAACGTGTTTATATTTTTAGAACGGTAGTTATATATTTCATAGGGAGGTAAAAATTGAAATCATGTGTTTTTTAATGATCATGAAAAATCACTTTTCGAAATAGTTTTTAGCATTTTAATTTCCAAATAGTTTTTAGCATTTTAAAGATGTTTGCCATGTATTATACAGGATGATTCATGTAGATGGTCTGTCGCGAGTATTTTAACAACGGTTATTCCAAGTGTATTGAATTTTGGTATGTATATGTAGGTTTTTCAGAGATATTTAGTGCAATACCTATAGGTTTTCCTGTTGGAGATAGAAAAAAACTTTAAATGTAGGAGTTGTTAGGTTTTACCTGAACCGTCAGAAAATGAAATAAAAGTAAACAAAAGTCGATCAGATATAGTCGAGAAAAATTCATAACTTTGATTTTTTTAAATGGAACACCCTGAATATTTTACACTTTTTCAAAAGATCTTTTTATCCCGATTCCAAAAATACAGGGTGGTGCAACCAAGATGGGGTTGACGATTGTGGGAAAATGGTGAGAGATTTGGATAATTTTTTTTTTGTTTATCATAGTTGGTCGAAAAGGCTATGTTTTAAAAATATAGCCATAGTACAGGGTGTCCCAAAAAGTCTATGGCAAACCAAACTTGTATTTTTTTAAATAAAACACCCTGTATATTATTGATATTCGAATTCTTTCTTCAATTTTGGACAAAAATTGTGATACAACTAATGTCATTAAATTCAACCGTTATCGAGATAACGCGTTTTAAAAATGGCATTTTTGCAACTTTGACATGCTATAAAACTCATACTATTCAAGTTAGAGGAAAATGGTTTGCACTTTCCCATCTTAGCTTTTCAAGAGCTCTTCTGTCATTTGGATAGAAGGTAACGTCAACTGTCAACTTTTTTCGGCACATTTTGACATTTTTTCACAAGAATGAATTTAATCTCCTTGAATAGCTCTTGAAAAGTTAAGATGAGAATGTGCAATCCATTTTTTTTAACTTGAATAGTTTGAGTTTTATAGCATGTCAAAGTTGCAAAAATGCCATTTTTAAAACGCGATATCTCGATAACGGTTGAATTTAGGAACATAAGTTGTATAACAATTTTTGTTCCAAATTGAAGAAAGAATTGGAATATCAATTAATATACAGGGGGTTCCATTTAAAAAAATACCATCTTGGTTTGCCATAAACTTTTTGGGACACCCTGTACTATGACTATATTTTTAAAACATAGCCTTTTTGACTAACTATAATATACAAAAAAAAATTATCCAAATTTCTCACCATTTTCCCACAATCGTCGAACCCATCTTGGTTGCACCACCCTGTATACAGGGTGTCCGGGAAAATGTGGGAGATCTCTCGGATTCAGATAGAACATTAAAAAATAAGATGACAAGTTCCCATAATTTTTTTTCCTAGCGGCCCTCCCTACGGAGATACGGCTCCCTAAAGGACCCCACTGGAAATCGGTTTTTCTTGAATAACTTTTAAACGACTCAATATAATTCAATGAAAATTTAATATGATTAACAGTAGTAAGGACCTCTCAAAATACTTCCCTTAAAACATAATTAGCTTGTTTAGTTTACCAGGGACGGACTAGATTGTACATTTTAACGCTCAAATTTTCAACACCCTGTATGATAAGGAGTTAAAAAAAATAAATTTGGATACCTTGAACATTAAGCTAAAGAAAAGGTACTCTTGTTCATTGTCGATAAAATGAACCATTTTCGAGAAAAAACAATTTTTATTAAACAAAACTTCGAAAAAAGCCATGACGAAGTGGTACTCTTGACGAAATTGTGAACCTAACGCTAGGAAAAAAATTTATGGGAACTTGTCATCTTATTTTTTAATATTCTATCAGAATCCGAGAGATCTCCCACATTTTACTTTCAAAATTTCGCCAAGAGCGCCACTTCGTCATGGCTTTTTTCGAGGTTTTGTTTAATAAAAATTGTTTTTTCTCGAAAATGGTTCATTTTATCGATAATGAACAAGAGTACCTTTTCTTTAGCTTAATGTTCAAGGTATCCAAATTTATTTTTTTTAACTCCTTATCATACAGGGTGTTAAAAATTTGAGCGTTAAAATGCACAATCTAGTCCGTCCCTGGTAAACTAAACAAGCTAATTATGTTTTAAGGGAAGTATTTTGAGAGGTCCTTAACACTGTTTATCATATTAAATTTTCATTGAATTATATTGTGTCATTTAAAAGTTATTCAAGAAAAACCGATTTCCAGTGGGGTCCTTTAGGGGGCCGTATCTCCGTAGGGAGGGCCGCTAGGAAAAAAAATTATGGGATCTTGTCATCTTATTTTTTAATGTTCTATCTGAATCCGAGAGATCTCCCACATTTTCCCGGACACCCTGTATAGTTTGTCTATATTTTTTGCATTAACCGTTTTTGAATTATTTCGGATCAACCACTGCAACCGCTACCACACACATCTTCTAATTTTAGTCCACGCTTTATACGGCGGCGCATGCGTATAGATGTCTTTCTTCCACTGAAGTGGCATTCTAACCTTTCGTTCAGTCTTTTTTGACTTTCACAATGTGAACAAATTGTGAATACATTCAAATTTATCAAAAAAGGGGGTTTGCTTGTTTAAATGGGAGGTTTATTTGCGCTTCCTCAGTTGAAAGTTTCCACTCATCGTACATCAGACAGAAACTATAACCTATAGTATTCTCTTGCAAGCTTTCCATAGTGCTTCTATTTCAAAGTAGACTTGGTTTCTGCGAGCGATTATCTCGATATTATGTTCTTCTTTTTTATTATCTACCTACTTATTTATATTTTTTCATAAAAGATATTTTTGTACAACCTACACGTAAAGTCCACTTCTCAATGCATGCAAAGCAGGCGGAAAGTCGCTAATTTTGGCAGCCGGGCCTAAAGGAACTTTCGCGTCCGCGGGCGCATAAATAGGTCGCTTAGCAACGGTTCCTTGGATCCCAACGCCTCCGAGTTTAATAACCACGTGACAGTCTAGCATACTGAAAGGAACTTATCACGTGACAATCTCGGTGACAATGAATCCGCACCACAAAAGAATACGGGAACACACCTATTGTATCCATGATTGACAGTTGTCACTTGTCAGCAGTGTAGAGTGTAGTGCAGTGTATCGATTATTTATTTTTGATATTCATAATTATTCTTTTTCAAATGATTACAAACTGGTTGTACAAAAAGCATTGTTTACTGCTAAAATGAAGTCTGATATCGTGCGAGTCCACACGAAAGCCCCTCAGTTTGATGGCAAGCTGTCCTGGAACAATTACCATCGTCAGTTCGAGGCAGCGGCGCACAAGTAGGTCGCTTAGCAACGGTTCCTTGGATCCCAACGCCTCCGAGTTCAATAACCACGTGACAGTCTAGCATACTAAAAGGAACTTATCACGTGACAATCTCGGTGACAATGAATCCGCACCACAAAAGAATACGGGAACACACCTATTGTATCCATGATTGACAGTTGTCACTTGTCAGCAGTGTAGATTGTAGTGCAGTATATCGATTATTTATTTTTGATATTCATAATTATTCTTTTTCAAATGATTACAAACTGGTTGTACAAAAAGCATTGTTTACACCACGGACGAAAGATGATTTTGACTCGGCTAATATCTGCCCTCGCTTCGCTCGTGGTGCTACTTATACCCTCGTCAAAATCATCTACTTTCCGTCCTTGATACAAAATGTGCTATTATCTTTTATGACAACACTTTGGATCCGTCAGCATCTGACAGACATGCGATTTTAAAACTAGTATATGTACAGGGTGTCCCAACGATAGAGTAAAGTAGGTTTTATCATATAGGATATGAAAAATATCAATATCAATATGCGTCACAGGTTAGGGGTGTAAATAGCGCACATTCTGAAAATATTTGGAAACATACAGGGTGCGTCACAAAAGTATGGCACGAAAAAGTATGATTTTTTTAAATGGAAGCCCCTGTATTTTAATTGATATTTCAATTCTTTCTTCAATTTGGAACAAAAATTGTCATACAACTAATGTTCCTAGATTCAACCGTTATCGAGATATCGCGTCTTAAAAATAGCATTTTTGCACCTTTGACATGCTATAAAACTCAAACTATTCAAGTTAGAGGAAAATGGTTTGCACTTTCCTGTCTCAACTTTTCAAGAGCTCTTCTGTCATTTCTAGATAGAAGGTAACGTCAACTGTCAACTTTTTTTGACACATTTTGACATTTTTACACAAGAATGAATTTGATCTCCTTGAATAGCTCTTGGAAAGTAAAGATAGGAAAGTGCAAACCATTCTTCTCTAACTTGAATAGTTTGAGTTTTATAGCATGTCAAAGGGGCAAAAATGCCATTTTTAAGACGCGATATCTCGATAACGGTTGAATCTAGGAACATAAGTTGTATGACAATTTTTGTTCCAAATTGAAGAAAGAATTGAAATATCAATTAAAATACAGGGGCTTCCATTAAAAAAAATCATACTTTTTCGTGCCATACTTTTGTGATGCACCCTGTATGTTTTCAAATATTTTCAGAATGTGCGCTATTTACACCCCTAACCTGTGACGCATATTGATATTGATATTTTTCATATCCTATATGATAAAACCTACTTTACTCTATCGTTGGGACACCCTGTATAGGTAAATCGCAATTCACAACAAATTGATCGAATGATCATCAGTCTAGTGAGGTTAGAACAGCTAAAGTTTGATTGTCAAATTGTTGCTTGATGCTCGATTGCTTGATCAGTGTACTTCCATCAAATTTTACTTGACGCAACACGACGCGTCTCGATAACACTTGATCAGTGTAACCTTCGACCATATGGTCGAAAAGTGTAACCGCTGCCTAATAATAAAATTGTTTTCCATATGGTTCCAACTTGATGAGAAACTTTTTATAACATGTTCTATAAAAGTTATTCAGAATTTTATACAGAATTCAGAAATCAAAAAATATACAGGTTGTCCTATTTGAATTAAAAATGTTACTAGAAGAAACTAGTGGATCTGGCAACGCTGCAATCATCAAAATATTTTCAAATGTTGCATCGAGCTTCCAATATCGACTCATACTCATTCAGAACATTTGAATTTTTGAAATACTTACCATGCTGGACGAAATGAGAACCAAGTCGCGCATGTCGTCACCGCGAGCCAAAAGTGAGGTTGGATTTAAAACATTCACAACGTCACCTAGTTACCATATTCTGGTCAAAATTTGAACTGGCTCACGGATGACGTCCACGCGTGACATTGATTGTATAGGTTTGAGGTAGGTCACGCGATGACATCTGATGTGGGATGTGCGAGAATTCATCTTGTTTGTTTCAGTATCATGGTAACTCATGTGACCTAGGTAACCTATAAATTTTGAGGTGTGGACACTCAATGACGTCAGCGAAATCTGCGCGTGAGCATATCTTGTTTGTTATAGTATTGTGACGAAACATGTGTTTAGCACATGTTGGGCGCATTCACCATATGTGTAGAATTGCCTTCTTCTGGTACATTCTAGCAAGGCTAGAGATGGCGTCGAACATTCTTCGCTTTTCTAAAATTATCTGGAATGTTCTTTCAATCCTGGCGAGGGTATACAATGAGATCCGTCATTTCAAGTCGGGTTAGTTCAGTTCTGAATACGTCGTGAAATATAAATCGTAAAACATAAATAAGCTTTGATTTTGTTTGTAAATAGTGAGTTCTGTACATAGTGACTTGTAAAATAAATTAGTTAAAGCTGAACAGTGTTTTCTATAGCGAAACTTGTTACATTGGTGTCAAAAGTGGGATTTATTGTGTGCTATAGAAACGGGCATAAATATTCGCTGTACTGGCTGCGAAACTAGTGTTTTTAACCGGATTGAAGGTCGCTGAGTTGAAGAGGGAGCTGGAAGAGCATGACCTGGATAGTAGCGGTAAGAAAACTGATCTACAAACAAGGCTTCGTGAGGCTTTAATGGAAGAAGGCATGAATCCTGATACGTTCCAATTTGAAGTTCCCGATCCCAACGCAGTAGAAAGATTATTGGAAGAAAACTCTAGAAAAATGGAAGAGAAGCTGGAAGAATCCTCTAGAGCCATGGAAGAGAACTCCAGAAAAATGGAAGAGAAGTTTGTAGAATCTTCTAGAATAATGGAGGAGAAAATCAAAGAACAGCTGGCGGACAACTACAACTTCTGGATCAGGTAACGGAAGAAATTGAGAACCTTGAGCAACGATTTGAAGCAAAACTTGGAGATACAATGAAGACTTTGGAAGAAGAAATCGAGGAAATGCGAAGACAAGTAGCAGTGATTAAGAAACAACCAGAAGTGACATTCGAGAGCAAAGGTGCTAAAATGAAGTCTGATATCGTGCGAGTCCACACGAAAGCCCCTCAGTTTGATGGCAAGCTGTCCTGGAACAATTAACATCGTCAGTTCGAGGCAGCGGCAAGGGCAAATGGATGGACCGCAACCGAGAAAGCTCTGGCACTGACACTGGCACTTCGTGGGGAGGCGACGGAAGTCCTGCAGACGCTGAACACCCAGGAACAGGAGGACTACGATGTTCTGGTGAAGCATTTGGAGCTGCGGTATGGTCAAACTCATTTGGAGCATGTCTACCATTCCCAGTTGAAGAACCGCATCTAAAAGTCCAACGGGAAAAGGCAGTGCAGGCCTTTTTGGATGGTCTTCGGGATCAGGAGATAAGGCAGTCCCTAATACTTCATCGTCCTGACAGACTGTTGGATGCACTGGCAAAAGCCCTGGAGTTTGAAGCGGCTAAGCAATCCGTCAAGCTTTCTGCGCGCGTGCGAAGGATGGAGGAACAAGATCTCGCAGAGGAAGAATCCTTCGACGCAAATGTGAGAAGAGTCGTCAAGGAAATGGAGGCGTCCAAGCGAAGGGAACTACGATGCTGGAATTGTGGGGAGCTTGGCCACATTCGTAGCCGATGCAAGAAGGAGATACGGGCACCTTCTTCGACGTCGGAAAACTAGCGAGGGTCGATGCGAAGGGGCAATCGTGGACCTCTATCCAGTATGCTCCGAAGAAAACTGCCATAGTTGCCTCTTTAGGTCACAAACTGATCAGCGTGTTTGTGGATGGCTTGAATGGAGAGAAACGCACCATGCTGCTGGATACAGGTGCGACGAAGACTATCATCAGGCCCGACATTGTCACAACACCGACAATGATTAAACCAACAAAGTGGCGACTACGGACGGCAACAGGAGACTTGGCTAGGATCCATGGTGAAGTGGAGGCAGCAGTGACTCTGGGAAGCACCAGCTTCGAACATTCAATGCTGGTTGCCGATATTGAGGAAGAAATCATAATTGGAATGGACATCATAAACACCCGAGGCTTCCAATTAGATTTCAAAAATGGAACACTGAGAACCAACAACGAAGAGGTGGTACTGCATGGGAGAGAGAAAGAGACAGTTCGTGTTTTGCTGGCTGGGGAGAGATGATTTTGTGGGCTCGCCTGGAAGGGAAGATGAAAGAAGGAAGCATCGTGATGTTTGAGCCTAAAATACACGATTCTGAAGTAGGACGAGGCATTGCATGTGGAAAGAGCCTGGTACATGTGGGAAAGACTGTGCCCGTGAGAGTGATGAACGTCAACTATCACTCTGTAAGTTTGGCAAGGGACACAGTTTTGGAGCTCTGCTAGTCAATGTCCTCTGTGGTGCGACAAGTATGTGAGACTGAGCAAACCATCTCTGAGTTCACCGGAGAGATGGAGAAGTTAGTTGTCACCTCTTCAAAAGATCTGGATAAGAGACAAAAATAACGATTGAGAAACCTGATAAGGAATTACGGCGACATCTTCGACAACGGGACTGGGGAAAAGGGCCGAACGAAAGTGGTACGGCACACCATCAACACAGAGGGAGCACGACCGATCCGCCAAAAAGCTAGAAGACTACCTTTGGCCAAGAAGGAGGAGGCGGACAAGATCATCAAGTACATGAAGAAAGGCGGTGTCATCAGAATCAGAATCAGAATCAGAATAAGCTTTATTATCAAAAAACCAATGGTTTAACAGAAAAAGCACAGTATAATATTCTAAAAATAAAATCACAAAAAACAAAAAGGAGACTAAAAGTACAATAAATAGAAAAAAGTAATAAAATTTAACCTAAAACTATATATCATAATATTTAAAAGATATTTATCGAGCCTTCTAGTAGTCCGTGGTCATCGCCAGTTGTTCTGGTTAAAAAGAAGGACGGTTCAACTCGATTCTGTGTGGACTATCGTCAGCTGAACAACGTGACGAAGAAAGACAGCTACCCGCTACCACGGATCGACGGCGCTCTGGACATCTTGGCCGGATCGAAGATCTTCTCAACCCTGGACCTCAAAAGCGGATATTGGCAAGTAGAAATGGCCCCTGAAGATCGAGAGAAGACTGCTTTCAGCGTTGGAGCTGGGCTGTGGCACCTGCTACGTTCGAGCGGCTGATGGAGACTGTTCTCAAAGGACTATCCCGGTCAACATGCCTGGTGTACCTGGATGACATAATTGTGGTTGGCAAATCATTTGAAGACCATCTGAAGAACTTGGAGGAGGTATTCCAAAGACTCAGAAATTCCGGTTTGAAGCTGAGTCCAAAGAAATGCCAACTGTTCCAGAGGGAAGTACAATCACATATCACTCAAAATATATAGGAAACTTGAATGGGAGACAATGTAAATAAAGTTTTAGGCAACCAGCAATTCAAGTCGGATTTGTTCAGAGGACTACTCGTTGGATGGCGCTAAAGACGGAGGTTTTCCTTAACAACGGTTGCCATAAATAACCAATCCCTAACCCTAGACGTCATTGTCATTTCACGTGTAATTTGAATTTTGTGCCGTAAGTTTTTAATTTTCAGTACCTAGATCGTCTTAAAATTTGTGTTTGAATCTTGGATTGGACCATAATGTAAGCTTATCGTGAGATCTTTGAGGAATGTATCGTCCCCTGGATGTGTGGATATTTTTAACAAGACACAATTCACATCTTTTCCAATAAAAGTTCTTCCACAGTTTCAGAAAAATTGGTTCAGCATGTCAAAAATCCGATTTTGACCAACGTATACAAGTCCTAAATTTTGTGGTTTGCATTTTATAGACCCAACATTCGAAATTTGATAATATTGATTCACATGGCTTATCAAAAGTTATAAACTGAAAAATATGCATAGGTTGCATTTGTCCAGGACATAGTTTTTGGACATAGTAAAATGAACGTTTTTAAAAATAGTTATGCATTTTTTTCATTACCTTTTGATATACCATGAGATAAATATTTGAATTATAATTTTGAACGTGGTATAAGTCGTATTTTATCCAACCACCGTATGCAATAAAAACAGATTTCTTCACGTTTTTGAGAAAAAAAAGTCAAAAGTACGAGGACTACCCGTTGTAGGGCGCTGGCGAATTTCATTTCAAACTTTTATATGGAAGTTTCCTATATATTTTGAGTGATATGTGAGTACAATACCTGGGTCATATCGTGTCGGCTGAGGGAGTAGCCGTTGACCAGCAAAAAGTGGAGGCAGTTAAGGAGTGGCCAGTACCAAAGAACCTCCACGAGCTAAGAAGTTTCCTGGGTCTGTGCACGTACTACCGGCGTTATGTCCAGGGATTTGCGAACATCGCCCGGCCTCTTCACAGAGGCACAGAGACGCTTCCACTGGGACGAGGATTGTCAGGAGGCCTTTGACACGCAAAAAGGGGACTTGCCACGCGCCCATCCTAGGCTACCCACTACCTAATGAGAACCGACCACGCCGCGCTCAAATGGCTCCTACAGTTCAAAAATCCGGAGGGTCAAGTTGCTCGTTGGATTGAGAGACTCCAAGAGTTCAACTTTGACACGGAACATCGAGCTGGATCCAGCCACAACAACGCTGATGCTCAGTCCAGGAGACCTTGTCCAGAACAATGTAAGCACTGTCAAAGAGCCGAGGAAAAGGAGGCGAGCACTTGCAGGACGACTGTGGTCGATGATTCATGACAGACCAGGTCACTTCGAGAGGACCAGGAAAAGGATTCAGATCTGAAGCTGATCATCAGATGGAAACAGGCAGGCCAACGACCAACTTGGCAAGATGTCGCGCGATTCTCCTCCAACGTGAAGTCTACTGGGCTCAGTGGAAATCTATGGTTCTCAACGATGGCGTCCTGAAGAGAGTGGTGAAGAATCTGAATGGCACAGAAGATCGGAAGCAGATAGTGGTCCCCCGAAGCCGACAGACAGAAGTGATGAAGGAAGTCCACGATGGCGTCACGGGTGGGCATCTAGGAGTGACGAAAACGCTGGGAAAACTGCGAGAGCGGTTCTACAGGGTCAACTGTCAACCAGATGTGAAGGAATGGTGCAGGAAATTTGCCGTATGTGCGGCAAAGTAACGGACCCCAGAAACGGCCAAAAGCGTCAATACAACGTGGGAAGCCCCTTTGAAAGGATCGCAATCGACGTGGCTGGACCGTTTACTGAATCGGACAAAGGAAATAAATACATCTTGGTCGCCATGGATTACTTCAGCAAGTGGGCTGAAGCGTATGCCTTGCCAAACCAGGAGGCGGCTACCGTTGCCGATGTCTTGATCAGGGTATGGTTTTGCCGTTTCGGTGTCCCGTTGGAGCTGCATTCGGACCACGGCAGAAACTTCGAATCGACTCTATTCCAGAACGTCTGAGACCAGAAAGAAGACATCAAAGAGACTGGGATCAACATCTCCACCTGTTTCTCATGGCGTACAGGTCAGCAGTTCATGAATCGCCGGGCGAAACACCTGCCAAGATCATCATGGGTAGTGAACTCCGGCTGCCCTGCGATTTGAAGTTTGGCTGTCCACCTGGTGACGATGTCGCAGGGGAAGACTACGCAAGTGATCTTCGTCGAAAGATGGACGATATCCATCAACGAGTCCGACTAAACATCCAAAGTGCCAGCGACAGGATGAAGGAGGCATACGACGTGAAGGCCGAAGAAGGAGGGTTCCAGGTTGGTGATTTGGTTTGGCTTCACAACCCACAGGGCCACGTGGATTCTCCCCAAAACTGCAAAGTTCTTGGGAGGGCCCGTATGAGATTCTGGAGCGAATCAATGACGTCGTCTACCGGATAAAGAAACCACCACGAGGGAAGCCAAAGTTTGTTCAATTTAACCGTTTGGCCCCGGATGTTGGAGACCATCAGGAAGCAGACGTGAGGCAAATCAAGTCACCCGAGGTGGACATGTCCCTGAAAACCTTCATGTCCTTATATTCCAACGGCCGGAAAATCCTGAATGGCGTCGTTCGAGAACAGCAGCTGGATTTGTTCAACGCACCGGCCGAGTACGCGTTAGCTCACTCGGTCACTGAAGACCTCAGCATGAGGACTGGACTTGCTGCTGCATTCAAGGGAAAATTCGGACAAATGGACCATCTGCGACAACAAAGGCCAGAGGTTGGGAAGACGCTTCAAGCCACGACGGGGACACGATACCTGTTTTACCTGGTGACAAAGAAGCTTCCACAACATCGGACCAGCTATAGTGATGTTTGGAGGGCACTTCATCAGCTGAGAAGCTTAATGCTGTCACAGGACCTGACCCATCTGGCAATTCCGAAGATGACGAACGACCAACTGGACTGGAGAGTAGTGGGGGCATCTTCAAAGAAAGCGGCATTTACATCCTGCTATGCTGCTATCCTTTCCGGAGGACGAACCAGAGGACGGTGGACTGCTACTTCCATAGGACATCAGGCTGCTGGTCTGGGGACAGTTGCCGATACCGACATGAGGGCAATTCGGGACGAATTGCCTTAAGAAGGGGGCAATGTGACGAAACATGTATTGTGTTTAGCACATGTTGGGCGCATTCACCATGTGTGTAGAATTGCCTTCTTCTGGTACATTCTAGCAAGGCTAGATGGCGTCGAACATTCTTCGCTTTTCTAAAATTATCTGGAATGCTCTTTCAATCCTGGCGAGGGTATATAATGAGATACGTCATTTCAAGTCGAGTTAGTTCAGTTCTGAATACGTCGTGAAATATAAATCGTAAAACATAAATAAGCTGTGATTTTGTTTGTAAATAGTGAGTTCTGTACATAATGACTTGTAAAATAGATTAGTTAAAGCTGAACAGTGTTTTCTATAGCGAAACTTGTTACAGTATGATGCTTCCAACAGACCACCTACGTCAATCACCCTGTATTATGAATTTAATTATAAAGTTATTGTTTGACATGTTGATACAGTCTGACCCAGGAACTATTTCTTCCGAATATTGACATTCATTTATTTATTTATTGCCGACGCATACACCAATAGATCTGTCCACAGAAAAAATAATATACATTAAAAGTATTGTAAAACAAAGATTTCGATATGATAATAACTATATTCGAAGTGTGCTTGCAAAAAAATAAAATTCGAAATACAACAACAGCCGTTGAAAATGAGTGCTTTGGTTTAGCGAACAAAACGCACTGTGACATCAGATACTTGCCAGGAAGACGAAACGTACTCATATTCAATTATTGTGAACACAATATAAAAGTTTGCATGTGTTTTAGTTCGATCACAGTATAGAGCATTGTCATTAATTATCAGGAAAGTTTATTCTCCGCAAATATGGAGGACAGTTTCCAGAAAGTAGATTCACATATTCTCCCGAAGGTAGACATGACGTAGTTAATATTATGTAGTAGTTGTTGACAAAGTGTCTTCTTTCGGCTTACAAACGTATTCAAAATTCCGTCTCACCGCCGCAAACTATAATTTTCTTTTTGCTGTTTGCATTGGTTACTCACAAGAATTTTCGTTAGCGTTCTATACTTGTCGGTTTGTACACTCAGGCATAAAACTCCACTTTCTTGCCACCATAATATTATTTATAATGCCAAACCGTGTATAACACCAGTCATATTTCATTTATCTTTATATATGGCTACAGTACGTTACTTATGACTACAGTAAATAAGCGCGTAGGTGACGTCACACTATTTTTCTAGCCTCTACGCGTTTTGGCAAATTTGTTCAGCGAATAACGCAGAAAATATTTGACTATTTTTTCTAAAACTTTATAGGGGTTCATGTTACACCAATATCTACCATTTTCAATAAAAAACTAAATTTTGTGGACCTATTTGTATAATAAATAATATTAATAGGAAATAATATAAATGACACCTTCCTAACCTATACCTTATGACGATGACATGAGAAAAAACTAAATAATAAACACTAAAAATAAAATTGAAGAGATTCAAAGAGAAAAAAATAAATGGAAAAAAATAATGATAAAATTATCAAAATGATACATCAAGTTGCAGACAAAACTTAATAATTAGAAGTCTTGAGTAGAAATCCATCGAATCAAAAATCTTATCGTTCGATAAGATGAATATTTCGGTTCAAAAAAGATCTCTATTGGCTATGTGCAACATCCAAACAGTGATATCTGGTGTCAGCAACTGGCAAAACTGTGGGCTATTTTCATACATGATCATAAGGTAATATAGGGAAAAATACCTGATACGACCTCCAGTGACTATCAATACGAATAATTTTCATCCGGTTCATTCGATAATCATTATTTCTATCAATAAATAGCAGAGAATTGTAGTTACAATACTTACGTGTATAATTTATCGTTGGTTGGTTGTAGGGACGGTTGGCACTGCTGCTAGGCAATTTGCCAGCTCAGTATATATAGATATGTGAGGGCACGTCATAGACGGCAGGGGCCGGATTTTTGAAAACCGGGGAGTAGAACAGCCGAGAGAAAGTAGGCTTCTCTCGGCTGTTCTACTTTCCGGTTTTCAAAAATCCGGCCCCAGACGGGATCGTATGTTTACATTCCTTGCAATGGGACCTACATTTTAACGTGGACTCCGAACCACGGTCCTCGACCCCATCGCACAGACTGATCTACCAGTGTGTACTGGAGAAACAGCCGCGCTCGCGGTGGAATCTACCGACTGGCGAGGTGTATCTTTGTTCTTCGTTTCCCACGAGAATATCCGATTCTCTCCGGCCTGGTTACCGGCGTGAATAGGAAGTACAACTATACCTTATGCACTCAGCCTCGTGGGTTCCGCTAAAATACCAGGCATTCGACTTTTTACGGTCTATTGCCATTGCTGGGAATCGAAACCAGTACCGGGCTGGTTCCCATTTATCGTTTTTAGTGTTTTGACGTTGAAAACTGAGGTTATGAAGATGTAAACATCAACTGCTACACTGTTGCCAACTTTGCAGAATTCTCAGAAGTTCCGGTGATTTTGAATGAAGGTCGCGAAGTAGATTTATAATTTACCAGAAATCAATACGGTAGGTTGGAGAAATATGCAATAAACATTATAAGGAAGAGACAATAATATGCAAAAATCAATAAAGAATTAGTGAAAAAGGAGTACAAGCAAAGAAACGGAAATCCATCACGGGTCGCAAAATAAGGCGGGACCCCACTTTGAGCCCCATGAGGCGGAGCCCTACCACAAGGCAGAAATCCCCAAAACAAGTTTTGGCTCAATTATGAGACCCGGGCCCCCTTGTGGCGGAGCCCTACCACAAGGCAGAAATCCCCAAAACGAGTTTTGGCTCCATTATGAGACTCGAGCCCCCTTGAGGCGAAGCCCTATCATGGGGCGCGAGGTGGAGCCCCACTATGAGGTCAAGTGGCCTCCAGAGTGGAGGAAAAGGTTCAAATAGAATAAAAAAAGAAGACAGTCCTTATGTCCAACACAGCTCAGCGGTCACAGCAGCTGGGTAAATTTTGACAGTTTCGTGTGCAAAACTGTCAAAGTTTGTCCAGCTCCTGTCACCGCTGAGTTGTGTTGGCATAAGGAGTAAGATGAAGATGAAGATGTATCAAGAAAACCAAGAAAACAAAATGCTCCTCAAAATAGTGGAATAAATTTAGTTGATTCTCTGCTAAACCCAATTTTTTCATTCGCTTCTAGTGGAAGGTCTCGATTCAAATTTGGCAACACTGCGCGCCCACAGAACTGCAATTTTTTTCCGCTAGTTGCGCGGGATCGTTTCTCGTCTCCCCACCAACCAGTTTTTTAATAAAATGAAGGATTTCCAAAAAATCGAAGAAATACCTAGCTGAAGTGTTTTGTTTAATATTAGCTAGGTATCAAAGAGAGAAAATTAAATTTAAAATAAAAATTAACATAAGTTTTATTCTGGTTTCAAATTTTATGCCTACCTACTCCCATGATACTACGACAAACAACCTACTACTTATCTCAAATTTGAACCTATTTTGCCTACATAAAAATTGTTTTTTTTCGAAAACCGTTAATTTTATCGACATAAAGAGTACCCACCTATGAAAAATAGTATTCAAGTTGTCTGAAATTGATAATTTTGGTTGGATGGTATTTCCTCTGTCCGAATTTGGAACAAATATTGTGTTGGTCAGTCTGGCATCCCTGGTAAACTCAAGTATGGAACTCTGTATGGAACATGCAGAACTAATACAAAAATTTTCCATACGGTTCAAAGTTATAAAGACATACTGTAAAATCAAACTGTATTAGTGATCTGGTGAACTTATAACTCATGTCCAACATCGTGATGGACTCGAAGTGGAAAATATCTTGAATATCATTCACACCGATACCGGTGAGAATCGGACTTTCGAAAATACATGTCGAACCATTTTTTTTTCTAATAGGAACAGTACCTTTCTTTTTTCAAGTCAAATTAGCTTCCAGTTGTGTCGGTGTTGTGAATTAACCCTTATCGCTACGCTTCAACACAAAACTTTTAGGAGTGGCATGTCTCTTCTCCCTTGAGTGAATCTCTGGCTCCAAACGTTTCTTTTGAATAAATAAAAAAGTTTGGTAAAAAGTCCTATATTACAAGAATATATCAATATACCCACGGTATTTTACAAAGACAAAAGCAGTTCCGCAATCACGCCTAATAATGACACAATGTGCATTGGATGGGTTTACGGTTTGAATAAATAATAACTTGAATTAGGTAAAATACTTATATAATAATACTAATTTAAGAATGCCAAATCTTCAAAGTGCTTTGTTTATTTAAACTATTTACATTATTAAACACAGACATCTTCTTTGCCTATGATAAAAACACATCAACAAGAAGTTACAGCATTATAAATTGATAAATTGAACACCCAAATGATTATCCACATGTTTAAAATTAAAATAAACTCTATATGCGTATTTAAAACAGCCTTTCTAAATTATAAACAAAAAATACACTTCAGTCGACCTTGACTACACTATAGATCTTCCTTATGAACCAGAAGCAAGCGAAAAAGCCAATAGTACCCGTTAACAAGTTGAACAAAAATACCATAATTATAGTATAGCCAAAGTACAAGAAAGCTGACGCTGCATCCTCAATTTGAAGTTTTGTATAGAAATAATGACAACAATATAAGAAAAGGTACACTGCCGTGAATCCTGAAGTCAAATACGACCTCCACCACCAGTGATAGTCTTCCGCACAAAGATGGAAATAACAAAGTAACACCGTGGTCTCTGCGCATGTTATCACAAGAATTATGAAAACCAGAAACAGAAATCCGAACATATAATACATTTGAGAGGACCAGATGGAGTTAAGAATGAAGAATAGCTGAATGAAAATACATCCAAATGGCAAAACACCACCCATAACAATGCCGGGCAGAGGTTGTGTATAAACGGATTGTTCCGGGATCAGTCTGGGAATTTGATTGGTACGAACCGGATGCTCAATAGCTCTTTTCCTAAACCCAATAAAGGCGCCGACAAATGTTAATGGTACTGAAACCAGCCACCACAATGCTAAAAGACCAACTAGAGTACTAAAAGGAATCGCTGCTGAGCTTCCTTTCGCCCAAAGAACCAGATTCATAACAAAGAATAGAGCGAAAACGATTCCTGGAGCCAACATTGAAGTTAATAGAACGTTCGACTTCCATTTTTCGCCGCCGAAACTTTTGTAAATCCTTGCAGATACATAACCTGCTGGTGAACCCAGAAGTACATAGAGCACCATTGAACAAGTCATAAGGGCACCTCTATTTGCAGGACTCAAGAATCCCAAACAAGCAAAAGCAAGGGTTACTAGAGTCATGCAAAATACTTGTATTCCGGAACCTAGAAGAACTGATAAAAGCATTCCTTTTCGTGGTGGCCGGAATACATCTCCGTGTACAAGTTTCCAGCCGAATTCCTCCTGAAATCAAAATGGTTGAATGTATTTTTGTTCTCAGAGCTACTAATCAGGTGAAACTGGATAATATTATTAAATGGTAAAATATATTTTATGAGATAATTTAACTGATGTACGAGTGAAACAAATATTTTTTGAAGTTGACTCGTTTCATACCATGAAAAACCAAATCAATATACCTAGTCAGAAAAAAAATGAATCGCATTTGGATTACACAATAATTATCATAACATACCTGAGCATCTTCTCCATTGTCGATTTGGTTATATCTTGCAATGTCTTTGTACAAAGTTCTCAGAAGAATCATGGCTACCATACCAGATAAAAACAGAACAATAACCAAAGAGTTCAGAATACTAAACCATTGTATGTTCGTGTAGGGCATTGATTCTAGAATGTAGTCCCACCTATAAAGAACATATTTAAATGACGTTCTAAAAGAGAAGCTAGAAGAAACAAATACATAAATTGACCAAAAGCAGATCGAGAGCTCAAAGTTTAGTACAAATTTGCTCCTTCTCCCATAAAAAATGGTCAGAACGTATCGAACAACTCCTGGGTCAAAACTCTGTGACAACTTCACAAGTGATGATAATATGGAAAAAGAAAAAATGTTGTATCACTTGTATGAGTGTTCCTTTGAAAAATATTTATTATAATTATCCATCAGTTGAACAACCATGGACACAAAAGAATAATCTTTTACAGGTCATATTTCTGTGTACATCGACGAAGTCTTCGTCTCTCTCATGCTGCGTGAGGGCCTCATAGAGCGGTGAATTGTATATTTCTTAGTTGAATCCTACTCTAGTAGGTGTTCAAAGTCGCCCCAGAAAATAACCTACATGTTTCGTTTGCTAGTTGTTTTTATTCCATAAAAGAGTATAGAGTATATATTCGAACATTGAAAGACTAAACGGAAAAGGGAAGGATACAAAAAATTTCTAGAAAAAAATATGACAAAACTATTAATACCTAAACTTACCCCTTTGCGTTTAAGAACATGTATGTAATAATTTATAAAATTTTACCGATGCAATATAAGCATTATCACCAAAAATGTACAGGGTGACTAATTTTCAGCGACAAGGTGCCAGTTTTCGTAAACTATTCATCATAGAGACCCAGAAATAAAAATCTGTAATGTACCCAAGAGAAAATGCTGGAAATGTATTTCAAGTTTCTAGGATGGCCTCAAGGGGGCGTAACGGTTTTGTCAAAACAGAAAATCGACATGATTTTGAAAATTTCCCCATTGAACTACCAAAAAAGAATATGAAAAGTTCGGGTTTACGCTCGGCGGAACGGGTAGTGTATAAGCAGATATATGCACATAGTAAATAGCGTATGAGCTAAAATAACACAGAGCAGAGCCAACTACACTAACTTTCAATAGGCATTTGACATTTTATTGTACGTTGCATATGTCAGATGAAAAATCTCCGACTACTCCTCTTTCCTACTCGGGGCAAATCGAGCACGCTCCAAACGCTCTGCTCGGCTTAAACAAAAACACGGTATGTCATGCTCCGAGCGTAAAACACAAAGTCGCACAAGTTTCGTGCTCGAAGTGTTTAGAGCGTAAACTTGAACGCACCTTAAATTGCTTATTACTTCGGAATCCCTCAACCGATTTGACTACTCCTTTTTTGAAGAAGAAAATCTGCTCTTTCTGGTGCATGTGCCTGGAATCAATTTTATTCGCTTAAGCCGACCACAGAACAAGAATTATTGTAAAAGTCAAACCGGTTTTTGAGTTTTTTTCGAAATTTTTAAATGTTAACCCACTAAATGATGATCTATCGTGTTATTTTGAAAAATTCCTACCACTTTCATAAAAATGATTTTCCTATATCTTTTGAAATAAAAAAATTATGTAGACTTCAGCAATCCCTCGAGAAATACTTTGAAGACCGCCCCTGTAAATTTGTATGTGTAAAAAGATAGAAGTGCCTTGCCAACGACGGTGGCTTTTTGAGCATTACCACTAGTTTTTTGTTTTTCAAATAAGATGTTTTGTGGCGACAAATAATACGATGGATGTACAGGGTGGTGCAACCAAGATGGGGTGTTGGCTATGGCAAACCAAAATTGTATTTTTTTAAATGGAACACCCTGTATATTAATTGATATTCCAATTCTTCCTTCAATTTTGAACAAAAATTGTGATACAACTAATGTCATTAAATTCAACCGTTATCGAGATATCGCGTTTTAAAAATGGCATTTTTGCAACTTTGACATGCTATAAAACTCAAACTATTCAAGTTAGAGGAAAATGGTTTGCACTTTCTTATCTTAACTTTTCAAGAGCTCTTTGGATAGAAGGTAACGTCAACTGTCAACTTTTTTCGGCACATTTTGACATTTTTTCACAAGAATGAATTTAATCTCCTTGAATAGCTCTTGAAAAGTCAAGATAGGAATGTGCAATCCATTTTTTTCTAACTTGTATAGTTTGAGTTTTATAGCATGTCAAAGTTGCAAAAATGCCATTTTTAAAACGCGGTATCTCGATAACGGTTGAATTTAGGAACATTAGTTGTATCACAATTTTTGTTCCAAATTGAAGAAAGAATTGAAATATCAATTAATATACAGGGGGTTCCATTTAAAAAAATACAAGTTTGGTTTGCCATAAATTTTTTGGGACACCCTGTACTATGACTATATTTTTAAAACATAGCCTTTTTGACTTACTATAATATACAAACAAAAATTATCCAAATTTCTCACCATTTTCCCACAATCGTCCACCCCATCTTGGTTGCACCACCCTGTATAATGGCAGAGCCGTCTTTATTGTAATACAAGCCATGAAGTATTGGAATGGGGTCGTTGCACTATATCAAAATCAAAGCTGATTTTGTGTAGAATATATAACTGTGGGTTTCTTAATAAAATGGGTTACATGAATTGGCCGAAATAATGCACAACATTTAAACTAGGCCTCTTTGAAATAAATAAGTCCATCAACCTGGGCCCATCGTCGCATTGACGTCACAGATCAATATCCTTTATCCGCTTGACACTGAAATGCACGCGCGCTGCTTGATACAAATGCGGCGTTGCGAGATGTACTATTGATGGTATTTTAACAAGAATTACTAGCTCAATATGATGAACGAAAGATAATCGATACATTTAGGTTAACTTTAAAATGGATGGTAAATAATGTGATTTAATACAAAAATTAACCAGGAAATTATACGACACCACCCAGACTGGGTTTTTATGATACCTTTGACCGTATCATAAAACCCTCAAGATATTTATTTTTCTCAGACCCAAATTAATGCAGACGCATAGAATAGTTATTTATCAGACGTAGGGATAAACTCAAAGACACAATTCTTTGAATTTATCCCTACGTCTGATAAATAACTACCAGGAGCGTTGCATACTAAACAAAAACTGCAAATATTGGTACCTGCAAATTAAAGCTGGTAGGCAATATTATTTATTGGCCCATTCTTTTTTGACGATATTGAATCGTATATAAGCAAAGTTGATCCAAACCACGAACGTGGATTCGAAATTGAGAAATCCCTAGAATAAAACACGCTTTACACTCGACCCCAAGCAAAAAGCATCTCGGCAACGTTGCGTTCTCTACAGTTATCGACCCACGGGAAGAGCTGCGCCGGATCCAAGATGCGACGCCATATTTTGCCGTACACGCGTCATCATTTAAAAGGCTTAAAAGGACTGTTGACAAACTTCGACGCTAGTTTATGCCCTTAAGAATCGATAAAAAAAAATAAAAAAATACGGGTCTAATATTTTTGATTATATTTTCAGAATATGCAATAAAAAAAGTACGTGCAACGACCCCATTGGCAACACCGCGTCCGGACCACACGCGGTGTTGCCTGTGTGTTCCGGACGTAGTGATGCCAAATATAGAGGTTCGAATTATTTCTAGTTCCAACTATACACTATCCATGGCTATGCAACTATCTACATACAATTTCATTTCGAAGTGGAACTGGCAAATTTTCCCTTGGCAAACTGGAATCATATGCTACCATCTACATAGGGTGGTTTTTCTCGGCCCGCGCATGCGCTTATGTCAGGACAACTGGTGGCTAGTAATGTCAAATTCTTGACAGTTTTGATTTTGAGTTATGAAATGTGACAATATTTTATAACCTCCAAAATACTGTCAGTGTCAGTGTTTGAATGAGTTTTTATTGTGTTTCATGAAGAGTAACATATTTGTTGATACAGTGATACATGAATAAAACGTGAGTACGTGAACTTAAACCATAGGTCAAGCACCGCAATTTCAGTATAAGCAAATGTCATATTTTTGACATCTCTTCCGCGTTCACATTGCACGAAAGACCTTATGCTATATCCTTTTTCTACTTTCAGCTAGACAAGGATGGAAGCACGCTCGTGGACGCGGCACTGCTTGTCAGTTTCCCTGGTTAAAAATAAAAACCCTATTGAATCTGTGTCGCCAAAAAAAGATAAATTCTCAAGTGACTTTTGGAACATAACGCACAGTGCCATAAAATGTTTTATCCAACAAAAAAAGGGAATCGTTTTTTTATGAGATAATTAAATAGGAGTTTCAGTTTCCGAACAGTCTACATGTTTACATTTTGGTCAAAATAGGTTATTGTTTGTTTGGTTGCCACGGAGACGTGTTAGGTTTTTTGTTTGTTTGGCACGGACACGTGAGTTATGTTAGTTCAAATTCTATTTAAAAGCTCTCTCGAATCCAGTGCTCCTTTATGTTACAGCTTTCTGCCTTTCATGGCGTAGGTCAGGCTATGGAGGCAGATCTATGGTCTGACCTATGGAGGACTGTAACTAGGAGAGTAATCGAAATGCATAAAAGTGGTCCCGGTTTCAAATCGTAATTCAGCTTCAATTGTTACCCCCAGATGGCAAAGAGTCGTTAGCGATTTCATGAATTTTCATATTTTTTTGTTTAATTGATAGAGTAACTGAGTGACGTCATATCGTTCTTTGACAGACTGTTGTCACTGAACAAACCATGGGCTTGAAACACGATGCTGCGACGATTCATCAGGATTCATCCTCAATTTTTTTCCTTGTAGAGAATGCATTGCATGTGGAATGTGAAGTGGAAATTTGGAAAGAAATGAATGAAAATGGGATGAAAGTATCTTGACAAATTATTGACAAGCAATAAACGTTACCATGATAATGAATAAATAAAAGCGCTACTACCAACAGCGCCCTCAAATGAACTAAGCAAAACGAGGGACAGAATTTCAGGGATATTCGTATGTCGAGGCATTGGCATTGTTACAAACTTCTAGGGTAGATAAAACACACGAAAATAAGAAAAAAAGTTCATATGAACATGGGTCCGGAAACGCTTCCTCAGGGAGCTAGGGCACTTCGAAAATGACCTTCAAAAACTAATCTTCGTTTTATAGCTTTGGTACCACTGTAGACTGTAGCTATCGTCACCAATTATTTTGGGACATGAAATCTAGTTGGTAGGTTCATCAATGTGAGCCTTCCGGATTTTGTCATCTTTAACCAGGGGCGTACAAACCAGGGGGGTATTTTGGTAAAGAATGCCATGAACAGACAGTAAATATTTCAATCTCCAAGAAAAATGGAAAATCAACTTGAAAAAAAAACAAGACAAATAGTTTACGCATGACGTGTTCATTTACAAAAAGTAATTAGGTATCCCACCACACTCTATTCACCATGTTGAAATGTGCACTCTTTACAGACTCACCTGCTAGAAGTGCTAGATATAATATTTTCATTATCTACAACGAAAAAAGTTCACTAAATAATAAATATAGTCGTCAATTATTATTATTCTCCAATTATCCAATTATTTTAACACAAAAAAACTTCAAAATGATTGGAGATGTATTCTTGTTTGTGAGAACTTTTTGATAGGGTGTTGCGAAATACCCAAAACAACTTTTCAAAATCTTAACTTTGTAGGATAAAATCTAAGTCCAATTAACAAAGCCAGCAAAGTTCCCATACAGGGTGTCACAGATTCGAGTGCATGCATGGGGATCTCAGTTATTAAAAGAGATACGTTTCGTCTTCGAGCTGCCATCATCAACTTATTTTTTTTAAATACGACATGGATTTTTTATTTTATTTTTAGTTATCTTTTGACGTCATTGAGGCATTGAGGTGATTAGATGAGGGTGTAGAGTAATGGGTTGCCTTAACCACCTCAATATTTTCAATCATTATTCACCTATTATTGTTGTTTTCAATATTTTGTTTGATTCGAGCACTAAAATAGTAATAATACTAATACATGAATTCACCTAAAAATATCGATATATCACGCATGAAGAAATTGATTCAGTTTTTATTTGTAACTTTTTAAATTTCCATGTCATTTGTGGATTTAATTAACACCACATTCAGAACAATCAAAAATACACACAAACATAAATACTTTTCATAACCTGACTTTTACTTTATTTATTTTCGTTTTCCCAGTTGACAGCCTGACAAATCGAATGACGTATTGCCCAAGCTCTTAGCAGAAAATGCAGGCTGTAGACGCGAGTACCCACAAAGAATCATTATGTTTTACTTGAAAGCTGCGATATTTTGCTGTTGAAACTAACATCCAAACTACACTAAAATATCCTTGTTTTTTTTTAGCAAATTGAGAAGTAGCTATCAGAAGTGGCAGAAAAGTTCTTTTTTTTAATTCTTTTAGAATTTCGCACTAATAACGCCACAAGTCAAAAAGCTGCAGTTTTGTTAAGAGTAAGTGTACATTTAGGTAAAGGTGTAAATTACGATGTTTCGAGATTTGATGATTTTAGATTTGAATTAAAAATTATTGGCGGCTGGGTTAAAACATGGTACAAACAATAATTTAGATAATAAAGTTGAGTGAAGATGATGATTTTTTTTTCATAAAATACCGCCACATTTCAAAATATGGCACTCTTCAAGTGCACTAACTTTAAAAATATGTTATTAGAACGCCTTAACTCGAGTTATCGCGTCTTTTTAAACAAAAACGCATGTGATTTTGCAGAAAATGACCCGAATTGTGCAAGTTTTGGAAATATTTTATTATATTTGAGTTGTGGCTACATTTTAATTTCATTTTACTCAGCCATAGGGATATTTTGATTTGTGGCGACATAAGTTGTATTAAAATCTCATAGATGTTTTACAAAAGTCACAAAACTGAGGTTGACATTTATCAGAATTTGAATGCGGAAAATCAAATCCGCCTGCTAGGACCCACTCGATGTCAATCCGTACGGAAAAAGCCGCATACGAAATTCAAGAATACAAATCATGGATTTCATTAGATTTTTTTCCGAATATCGTCAAATCCGTAAACGGATATATTTCAAGAATTGGGTCCCTAGTCTGTTTTCCGAAAACAGACTTTACCTGAGTCTTTTAACTGACATGCAAGACGTAAGATGAAATGTGAGAGTAACGAGCTATATTGCTTTTTGGTGCATAATTGAATTTATCGGTAATTTTATATATTTTTTATATTATCATATATTTAATTATATATATTTATCATATTATATTTTGTATATCATCCGTACCCCAACCAGATCGTTCTGATTTATCCACTTTCTGTAACTCCTTCCAATAGACCGATCAAAAAGAATTAATATTTCAAGTTTCTTTCGATGCCGCAGGATCCACTTCCTGCAATTTTTGAACCAAAACAGCAGATCCTTGATTTTAATTCTTTCTGTCACTATACTCGTCCAATTAAATTTTTCAGACAACTTCGAAATTGTATATTGAGGTAAAATTGTTATGTGTATACCCCACAATATAGGCATCTTTTTAGTGGATTTGCATATTCTGAGAATTTCGAAAAAAAACTCAAAACCGGTTTGACTTTTACAATGTATGTTTTGTGGTCGGCTTGAACGAATTAAATCGATCCCAAGTACATACACCAGGAAGAGCAGTTTTTCTTCTTTAGAACGAGATAAAGAACAGTCAAATCGGTAGACGGATCCCGAAGTTATAGGCAATTGAGAAAAATCAAGTTTGACGGCCTGCAGCTGTCTTTGACAACTTAGAGAAAAGTGTCTTGGAGCAATTTTGTCGAGAATATAATCCCAAACATGTTTCCATATTCTTTTTTGGTAGTTCAATGTGAATTGTTTTGAAAATACCTCGTTCTCCTACCTCTAGTTCTCTGGGAAGGACCGACTACAGTGGCTCGATAAACTACAGTGACGCCAATGAGGCCATGTTAAGGCGAACGATGGGGCGCGTTCAGGAACGTCGCAATTTATGAAAAATAGGAATAAGAAAATATCATAATAAATAAGTACGTACCTTATGAACAAATAATCAAATCACAAAGGAAACTCTTAGGAAACGAATACCAAAAAATCACCCAATTCGGAAATAAATAGTGCCATACGGATTATTGTTTCAAGTTGTAGGGTTGACCCTTAGAAGTAACATACCAAAAGTCCCCAGCCGTGGAACATGTGCGTTAGACGCGGGGGAGGGGGAAAGGAGGAAAAAAGGCCGGTTTGTCGGTTTTTCGTTATTATATCAAAAACTAAGCCTTTTAGCGAAAAAATCATTCTATACAAAATGAAAATAAATTAAATTGTCAACAAAAAAGCCTTTATCGATTTTTCAACAGAAGCAATACTTAACGGTGTATGATATTTTGAAAATAAAAACCTATGGAGAACGATGTTTTTGTCGTTCTAATGTCAATGATAAATGAACATAATAACACCCCGCAAGTGACATCTTGCGGCTGAGAAGCTAGACTTATTGAGAGGATGAGAGGTATTCAAAAGGCACCATGTATACTGAAGTTTCTTGAAATAAACACACTATAAATAACTGACAAAGATAGTATTATGACAGTATAAGCATTTTTGCTTTGCTTAATTAATTAATTAATCAATGAATTACCTCCGGTGGCCTGATTGGAAGAGGACTCACTGATTCAGTACTGGCAAAGTGGGTTTGAGCTTCTCCCACATCTGCGGCCGTTTGCAGTTCACTCGAAAACTTTTGCTGCAGTTTCAATCAACTCGGGTACGATGCACTCGGATTTCCGTACATTTCAGCAACAGAGGAATTCGAAAGATAGGGCAAAGATATACCTCTGATTCAAATATCATCCTCCTTTTCTAGAAAGGGAGTCCATCATGTCGCTGTCCACTGGTGTAATAGGAAATACTACAATCAACTGTCCCTATAGCCCTAGAAGTGGGTGACAACGAAATGAAAACCATTGTTGGATGTAAATTCAGTAAAATTAAACAATTCAAGAGAAATATAACAATTCAATCAAAGTCAATGGCAAATCAGTCACCATTGATCCTTTGACTATTCTCCAAAGAACCCTAATATCAAAAAAGACTGACAAAGATGTTACTGAACTTCTAAAATGCGAGTTGTCCCCGTATCCTTTGGCTCTTTTCAATGAAGGGGGTCTCCAAAAAGGGAAGAAGTCGGCTTTGTATGAAGCGTTGCCACTGGATATAACACTACTCATGATCTGGAATCAACTTACAACATAGTTGCTGGTGCCTTCCTGCTCCATCGTGTCAAGTGGAATGTTGGCTCAACGTTTGGTAAAATATGCGATCTGTACGTAACATATATCATCAACCACTATGGTAAACTGTGCACTGTGGTATTTGATGGCTACGGTGATGTCAACACTACCAAAAGGTCTGAGCAAAAACGGAAAGGGCTATCACGAACTTCAGTCAATATCCACATTGACGACACCGTATCCTGCACTGTTCAGCAGGAGAATTTTTTATCTAACGAGCCCAACAAAACCCATATCAACCAAAAAAATTAAGCCCAAGGACTAATAGCAGTAGTAGCGAATGCAGACGCTGATACCAGAATCGTCAGCTGTGGTCAGCAGGCAGCTGACCAACACCAAACTGTTACAATATTAGGGGAGGATATAAACCTATTGGTGTTGCTTGTTGCACATATCCCCCCTGAGAGACAAATGCTCTTGTTTAAGCCAAGCAGAGCAAAGGTGGAGTCACGTTGGTATAATGTGGCCAGCCTCCAAAAGCTGCCATTTACGAAGACTATTTTTTTAATACGTTCATTCAGCGGTTGTGATACTACCTCCGCTATCTATAACAAGAGTAGGGGAGGTGTGGTAAAAGTATTTATGCCGGGGAGACGATAACAGACATCTACAAGGTCTTTTGTGATCCCCCATCATCACAGGACATGGTAGCTGATGCAAGAGAGTTCCTTTTTTTGGCAATGTACCAAGCCCCAGAAGGGGCAGACCTGAACCGGGTACGACACCACGCCTTTATTAAAGCCTCTACAAAACCAAAGCCTGATCTTGCGGCACTTCCACCTACCAGATGCGCTACTCGCCAACACTCCCTTAGAATTCATTTGCAGGTTTATATCAATATATTATGGCTATATGGAGATCAGCAGCAGGATCCAACTGCTTGGGGATGGATGAGGGGTTCGGATGGCTTACTCACCCCTGTCACAAGCGCTGACCCAGTTGCGCCAGAACCCGTCCCAAATATCATATTTTGTGGCTGCAAAACTGGTTGCGGAAGCCGTTGCGGATGCCGGAAAGCAGGAATCCCATGTTCGCTTGTATGAGCACTTGCCGCGCTTCGTGTGCCAACGGCCCTCCACTCGTTGACATCAAAGGCGACAACCATGATGAAAGTTTCGACGATGAATTCCAAAGACAATTGAGTGATTGTAAGTGCCTTGTGAAATAAAATATTCCTGTTTGTCTTAATCTGTCGTAATACACAGCTTTTTGCACCTATTCGCATTTCCAAAGTATCAAACACCACTAACTAGTGCTCCTAGCAAAAAAAACATTGAGACCTTTTTTGTAGACAATTTAATTCACTTTCATTTCGTATAGGGCAATCATTGCGCTGGGACGTTTGGTTTTCTAGATAAAAGGCAAAAACCTATAAACCGGCCCTTTCCCCCTCCCCCACGCCTAACGCACGAGGTCCACGGCTGGGACTTTTGGTATGTTACTCCTAAGGGTCAACCCTACAGCTTAAAAACAATAATTCGATCAGCACTATCTATTTCCGAATTAATGTCTTCGTTTCCTGGCCTATCTGTAGAAAATATTTTTGATCAGAAAATAATCAATTTTCACAAACCGCAACTTAATAACATTTCAAACTCTAAATGGTTGTCAATGGCAACACAACAATCAACATTGGCCGCGTTCATGAGACGGAACATTTACCGCTACGCTCCGGGGGCGCTCTTTGGCATCTGCCAGTTGACTGTTGAGCCTTATGAGACTTCCGCTTCATTCATAAGAAGGAGCGGTAACAGTTCCACAACTGTTCCCTCTTCTAATGCGAGCAATGTTTTGCCAGAATATGGCGGGCGGACGACCAATAAAAACGACGACATGCATTGGCGTCACTGTAGTTTATCGAGCCACTGTAGGACCGACTACTAGTGAGGAGAGCTAAGGTGGATCCTACAAGACACTGCTCGTTGCCCAGCCAGGACCTTTTTGCTGCCAGCAGAATCCGTATTTCCCTTCGGAAAGCTTCAAATCTATTAAATGAAGCAGGATTTTAGTGCTAAAGGCCTAAAAGACGCCCTTCATTGACCGCAGACCATCAACGTTTGCTTTGGTGTAATGAAAGAGCCAACTGGAATGATGAGAGGCGTGCTGTGTTATTCAGTGATGAAAGTCGCTTTTGTCTTCATACTGACAGTCGTAGAGTTCGTTTCCGACGAAGAAGAAATTCACGGGTTGATGACTAATATGTTCAAGAAGGGCATCCATTTGGAGGTGGAGGTGTAATGCTCGAACCACGGAACTAAATTGTCTGTCTGTGAAGGTACCATGACGGGTGAAATGTATGCCCGCGACATCATTGATAACATTGTGATTGTGAATGATTTATTGTTGGAACATGGAACCCATTTTCAGGTTTATAAATGAAAACGCACGGCCGCACAGAGCCAGGGTGGTACAAGAACGGCTAGCATTGCATGCAATTAATCATTTGCCATTACCCCCACTCTCTCCCCATTTAAACTGCATTGAACATGGCTCGAACATGCTCGGTAGGGCACCAATTGCTCGTCAACCTCCTGTTCGAGACGTAAGGTCATTGAGGCAAGTTCTTCTACATTTATGAGATACCTTGGATCAAGATGAATTCATAGCATAGAACGAGCTACTTGTTCCTGATCCAGGACAATGCCTCACAGCAACTCATCACTACCTTTGACCTTACTGTATCTTATTCTAGTAGTCTCAACGCTGCTTTGCTGTCTGCATAGATTGTGACGTCTTTTGTTGTGTTGTCCAGTCTTTGCAGCAGGTTGACTGCTTCTTCAATGGCAATGATTTCTGCATGCAGAATGCCACATCCTTTCTCAAGATTGATAGACTCTTGGAAGTTTAGTTCATTTGAGAATAACCTTGCTCCTGTGCCCTTATTTGTCTTTGCAGCGTTGTGCAGCTAGATTTGTCTTATCAGGGTTTACTCCAAGACCGTTCTGTCCTGCCCATTTGAAAGTTCCTTCAATGCAGATGCCATGATTTCACTGATAGTTGACGAGCTTTTGCTCACTACCAGGATTGCCACCAAGTCAGCATATGCTACCATCTTTATTCCTTGTTCTCTGAAGGTTTTTAAGATCAAGTTTATTACGATCAACCACAAGAGTGGAGAGATAACTCCTCCTTGTAGTGTCCCTCTTGTTGCTCTTTTCCTTATCTCTATTTTCTGAATTTATAATGATTAAATGCTCCCTCTGTCTAGAAACGCGCCCAGTGTGTATTCTGTTTCATCGAGAGATTTTTCAATTGTTCTCACAACTGCATGCAAAGTGCTGTCAGTTGACTTACCCATAAGGTAAGCATGTTGATCCGGACATTGCATCTCTATTTTAGTTGATTCTCTTATGTGCAGGTCGATCAGCTTCTCCAGCGTCTTCAGCAAGAAGAATAATTGGCGGATTGGTCTGTAGTCTTTTGGAGTTGAGTTATTTGATTTTCCCGATTTGGGTATAAAAACAACTTTGACTTCCCTTCATCTACCTGGGGCCCAATTTTTGAAAATCGGGGAGTAGAACAGCCGAGAGAAAGCCTAATAGTTTTAGCCTACTTTCTCTCGGCTGTTCTACTCCCCGGATTTCAAAAATTGGGCCCCTGGTAAGTATCCTGATTGGAGACAATCAGAGTATATTTTGACCAGGTCATCTAATATATGCTATCGAGGGATTTTTGTAACATGATGGGCATCATTCCGTCCGGTGCCGCCGCTTTATACGGCTCAAAACCGTTCACTTACAACCTCCTCATGTGTTCTCGTATTTGGCATCAGCTGTTGTTCGGCAGAACTGCTGATTTCAGCTACGGTACATCCTGGAAAGTGCGTCTCCATCAAAAGTTCCAGTGTCTCATTGCCGGATTCTTTCCATGAGTTATCTGGCCTTTTTATGCTTCTTGGGGGTCACCACCTCCCTTGAAAGCATCTTTCTTAGCCTTGCAGACTCATTAGTATCCAATATAGACTTGCAGATGTCCTGCCATGGATCTCTTTTGGCTCTGTTTCATTTCTCTTTGCTTGGTTAAAAAGCCTTCTTGTCTTGTCCCTAATCTGTCTCAGTTCCGCTGTCCACTAGGAAGACGTGGTTCTTTTGCGTGGGCGACTTAAGGGACATAATATGTGAAATGTTTTCTTTAGTTGTTCCTCTAGCTTCGCCGCATTATCCTCTATTTTCTCTTTGGAAGGTGATCGTGATACCCTGGCCGAAGCCAGTAGTTTCCTACCCCTTTCAATGAAGTCAGAGAATTTTTGCCAGTCTGTTCTACGAGGATGGAATCTACCGTTTGTAGCTCACCGTTGATTTCGAAGAGAATTCTCCTATGATCCGAGAAAAATTGTATAAGAGAGACTCTCCAATTTTCAACCGTTTGCTCTTCGGAATTAGTAGCCAAAGTTAAATCTAACACCTCTTCCCTGACCATGTTGACAAATTTTGGTTTTGAGAGAAAAGTTGCCTATAAATCCTTACTAAAATAATGTTTTCAGTCGAACAAATGTGTTTAATTTCTGTAGACATAAAATTGATTGTATGTTGAACAATTTTTCTCGAAGAATTCACAATAACCTTAACCTTCTGGCTTAGGCTGCAGTGGAGCCAGTGGCGCCCTGGTCATTTGAGTGACCTACCCCCACGCCGGCTTGGCAGGCTGGTCACACGTTACCCACACATGCCCCTTGAGAGTTAGATGGTAGGTTTAGTAAATAATGTCTTCAAGAAAATGAGAAGTCTTGGTTTGTTTCCTCATTTTAAAGCGTTACATATTTTTCGCTGTCTTAGTTTTCTTTGGGGCACGATGGTACAACTCCGATCACGTGAAGTATTCGTGATAACGTTTGCATTGTCTTTGTTCGATAAAACCTCGGAAAATACCTTATCACCAAAATAAAAATACCTGTACTATTCCTGTCTACAGATAGTACAGTCGTCTGCATTGATCCGTTGGACGAAATTTGTATCGTGTAAACCTGCTTGCCATCTCTCGAAAGTTCATAAATATGTTGTACACAGTGTCAATAGCTTTCTTTACAAACAATATTTTATAATACATAAACGAAAATATTATCATTTTTTAATCAGTAAGTAATCACATTATGTATTTCAATACTATACCTTTTCAACTTCAAATTGGGACTAAACAGAAACAGCTTCAAGTTGAGTAGTAGTTCGACCGTCGTACCGTTCGGTTGAGTTTGTCGTGCTCCGTTCGGGTGGGTTTCGTTTGTTGTGAATTGTCGCGGTCAGTCTACTACTCAGTACGTGTGTTTGTTTCGTTTTGATTTAAAATCTGTTTTGTTGCTATGGCTATGTACAAGTGTGACAATTGCCTCAAGGAATTTTTGGACAAAGACAAATATAATAAAATTCGGTGCAGTGGTGATTGTCGAAGATGTTTCTGCATGCAGTGCACGGGCCTTGATAAAGCCACCACTAAGACTCTAGTTTTGGAGAAATTCAGCCATCTACGTTTCTTTTGTGCCCTCTGTGATTCTCCCAACTTGTGTTATCTGAATGACAAAATAACAAATCTTTCAAAAAATCTGATTTCTCAAGAGTTGTTCGACTCACTGGCAGATCGAGTAACTAAGTTATCAAGTTGTGTACCAACTATGTATTTCGGAGATGTACGATATCTTGCTTAGTGATGAATCAAAATGTAACGCTCTGGAGAAGAAAATGGAAGCTATCCACAGAATGTCCGAGGTGCCGAGGTGTTTACCACCTGTAAACCTGATCTTCTGTTGAAATCGGTGATGGCAATGGAGCAGAACATTTTTTCCATTTCTCAAATCTTACTCAACGATACGGAACATTTTGTCAAAGTTCTGGTTCACGATTCCTCGTCTGATGAGATCAAAGAGGGTCTTCAAACTTTGAAGGCTAACCTGACAGATGTTACTGCCATAGTCAAGAAGCTGGATTCTAAACTTATTGTGAACCTGCAGAGTAAGCAACCCGTGAAGACACGCCCTATCTATACATCATGCTCTACTCAAACTATGGCTACACCACTTCTCATCTTCCACACAAACGGAGGGACCTTCAGAGTTGTCCTCAGCTCGAGTGGGTACCAAAAATCCGGTAGCTTCCTCAGTTCCTGTGGTCCCAGCTGGTAGGAATACTCTAAGATGGCATTATGTGGTTGTAAAGCATCTCCCGGTTAGTTTTAACTCCGAAAATGTCGTACATTACGTGAAAGAAAAGTTGAAAATTTCAGAATTCATTCGCTGCTACAACTTGTTCAACCAATGCAGCGACTCAAATAGACCAATATTCAAGATAGGAACTCTATCAAGACAATCGTCAGAGCAACTGCTATGCAGCAAAATCTGGCCACCCGGAGTCCAAGTTGATTGGTCAACGGAATCTGAAAAGTCTCAAAAAACTACTGAGTGCTTTTCAACCACTAACATCAGGGTGCGAGAAAACGACAATCCGAATCCTAGCAGTCTTCTGGATACCTATTCTTCAGGTAGTGAGTGCAATACACGTGAGAAGATAACAATAACATCGGACAAACAGGCCATTGCTGCTTGCAAATCCATTGCCTTCACAGGTGCCACGCAAATTGAAATACCAAAGGAATCACCCCATGAACCGTCACTCTCTCTGGACCCACTGACTCCCCCAACTGTCAAATAAAAAATGGCCGCCAATATCTCCACTGATTCGGGTAACCGCTTCCTTATGGCAAGACTAAGGGAACCAGCTATCTTGAGGGCCATAAGGTTGTACCTCGCCTATCTGCACGACCAACCTACATCGGTATGCTATGAAGGCTTTACCAGCACCGGTGTTAGATTGTTCCTAGCATCTGAGGGCCTACCCATTCAGAACGATTTCTTGCGTAAGGTATATCATGACTTTCACGATGCATATGGGTTCCAACGCTCTGAAGTGGAAGTTGACCTTTGTGCCTACAGACAGATCCCATGTTGTTTCAGAAAGAACGATCCAACTCCAGAAGTCCAGAGAGGGTCACCAAAAATACTTTTCCGGTGACTCTTCGAAAAAAAATGTTGAACGATATGACGTGTTCTGAGCGACTAGATTCCTCAAATATTGACGCCAGGTTCAGCATGGTTCTTATTAACATTGCCTCATTGAGAAACAAAACTAATGAGTTGTACTTGTTTTTGGAAGAATTAGGAAGCTAGTAGCAATCACGGAACACTAGCTAAAATTGAACGAACCTCTTTATATTGAAAAGTACTCCACAATAGCCAGATATAATCGGAAAAACACAGCTCATGGGGGAACACTGATTTTATCCTTGAGTGATGACGTCCTTTCAATAGACAAGTACGACTATCTGCTCGCGGACAACTCCTTCGAGTTTTCCATAGTTTACAGAAATAATTTTGATCTTTACATTATTTGCATATATAGAGCTCCAAATACTTATGTGCAACTGTTTTTTGATAGCCTGCTGAACCTGCTAGACAGTCTACCGGTGAAGGATAGGAAAATTTTGTGCGGGGATTTCAATATTGACTACTCTGCCGCTTCTACTGCCCAAAAAGCTTTAAACTCTATTTTTGATTCTTTTGGCCTTTCAATGCATGTAACTTCACCAACCAGGATTTCTAAAAACTCCTCCTCTATTATTGATTATGTAGCGTCTGATTCTCCCTCATCTGATGTCCATTCATCAGTATCTATCGCTGGTCTATCTGATCATGAAGCAGTAATTTCTAAATTTAATATTTCTCGCAGACACCTGAAAAAAACTCGTCACTTGGGTAGAATCTTCTCAGTCTCTAATTTTGCTTCGTTTTACAATCTTTGTTTGAGCCCGAACTGGAATTTTGAATCGGACGATGTGGATTTCAACTTTGAAGATTTTCTAAATAGAATTACATGTGCCTCCAATGAAGCATAAGGAGAATGAAGCCCAAACATCATAAACCTTGGACCACAAAAGGATTACGCATTTCTGCAAAGAACATGAGTTCTCTCCTGTATATCCGAAAATTCACCGACTCTATTCATGTTCTTGAATTTATCATGAATTATAGGAGGATCTTCTTAAAACTACTAAGGTCAGCAAAGAAACTTTTTGTTAAAACCGTCTATCAAGGGCTAAAAATGTCTTCAAAGAAACCTGGTCCATTATTAACGATCTAAGAGGCAAATTAAATTCCGTGAATCAAAGTATGCCAGAACCCAACGACTTGAACGAGTACTTCATCAACGTAAGCAAGAACGTTACTTCCGGAATTTTACCATGTCTTGACCCCCTTTCGTTTCTTCCACGCTCTAAAAACGTTTCTGATAGCTTTTTCCTACATCCAGTAACGAACCTTGAACTACTACAAGTAAAAAACAGCATAAAAAGTAAATCTTCTTGTAGCACAGATAATCTATCAATTAAAATATTCCAGAACCTTCCACCTCCCGCATCAGATGCCCTAACAAACTTGATAAATGAATCTTTCATGAGAGGAGTTTTTCCGGAATGCCTCAAAACGGCAATTATTATTTCTCTCCATAAAGAAGGTGAGAAATCAAACTCAAGTAATTATCGTCCAATTGCTTTGCTACCTGTGCTGTCAAAAATCATTGAAAGGTTACTAAAAAATCGTCTCATGCCATTTCTCGTCAAACATGACAGAGATCAATTCGGATTTTCACCAAACAAGTGCACCAAGGACGCAATGCTCTCGTTGCTTCATGATGTTTACTCATCCCTGAATAGCAAACGCCCCACCGTTCCAGTCTTCTGTGACTATGCAAAAGCATTTGACTGTGTGTGTCATGACATTTTGTTGAAAAAGCTAGAGTTTCATGAGATTCGTGGTGTTTCTTCGATCTGGTTCAAATCTTATCTTGAAAATAGGCAACAAATTGTAAGGGCAAATGGTTCTGATTCTGATTGTAAATTAATCACCAGTGGCGTTACGCAAGGTCTGTTCTAAAGGTTGATTTATAAACTTGCCGTCCGCCGTTACGATTGACGTTCGCCGGTGACGCTAACGTTGCCGTCGTCCAATGCATTTATAAACTTTTATACCGTCGATTGTCATCGAAGATTTTCAAATTTTTTGTTCACATACTTTGAAGTTAATGTGTTCTAGTTCAGTGAGATTGACTGACTCGAGTATATTTTGGTACAAATCTCAATTTTATGATATAAAAACATGAATTATGGGAACAAAAACCTATTGAGCCATTTTCCTATGGCTTCAGCTGCGAACGGCGGACGTCAAAAGATGGAGATGAACGATCTCTAGCGGTGCGTCAACGGCAGACGGCATGATATAAATGTATGCAGGCGCGTCCATATGTCTATCTCGAACGTCAAACGTTAGCGTTAGCGGTAACGGCGAACGGCGAGTTTATAAATACCCACTTAAGGCCCATTCTTTTTCTGTTATGCATCAATGACATCACCTACCTGAAAATCGGTAGAGTTTCCCTATTTGCGGACGATACCAGCATTACATGGAGTGATTCTGATACCTTGTCCCTGCATTATAATATTTCCAAAGATCTTGTCACAATCAAAGCTTGGTCTGATTCCAATTTCTTGTGTTTCAACGTTGATAAAACGGTAGCCTCATCTTATAAAGGAGCTCCACAACCATTACTGCTTCATGACAGAAACATCAAAAACGTCGAGTCGGTGAAACTCCTGGGTTTAAATATGAATGTCAATCTTAAGTGGTCCGCTCATATCCACTTCTTGTCAAAAAAGCTCTCTTCGGCTTGCTTCGCAATTCGTTCAGTTTCGAAAGATCTGAATATTTCCTCTCCTAGACTCACATACTTCTCTTTATTTAAATCTAACCTCCGCTACGGCCTTCCTTTTTGGGGCTGCTGTACCATCTAACAATTCCACAGCATTTGCAAAAGAGAGCAATTCGCTATGTGTTTGGTTTAAAGAGCAAAGCTCACTGCAAACATAACTTTAAAAAATACAGCATCCTCACGCTTACTGCTCTATTTATCTTAGAAACAGCCTGTTTGATACGTAAACACCAAATCACCTCTCCTGAAAAGCCACAGCATAAGTATCCCACCAGGAATTCGTGTCTCGATATCTACCTTCCCTTTCCCACCTCCGATCTAACAAAAAATTCTATCATTCACAACGCCAAGAAGCTATACAATCATCTCCCGCTACACCTCAATTCTATTCCCACATTTACTAGCTTCCGTAAAGAAACGAAAACCTTTCTCCTGGAAAGACCTTTTTATTCTATAAATTAGTTTTTCACGGAATAGTTCCATATCTCTGTTTGGGCACCATAAGCGGCAGTTTCACAATAACTCATACGTGAAGTGGAAGTAGTTCTAGGGCATTCAGTGAACATTGGAGTATTCATATTTTTTAGGGGTCAACAATCGCCTAGTTTGGTAATTCATACAACACTTGGGTACTTTCTCTGTAAATAATACCAACTAAACATTGCTTTATTGCAAGCGAAGCGGAAACTAGTAGGGTCAAGTTCAAATTGCACTGAGGTCGCGCACCTCGACTGTTGTTTATTTTCTGAATAGAAAATGGATATCAACACGTTTTGGTTGCAATAATGTAAACAACCTCAAGTTCCTTGTTTGATATTTGAATCAAAAATAATAACATGCTGAGTGAGTTCACCGATTTCGCTCACCTGATGTTTATTTTTTGAATGGAAAGCGAAATAAAAACGTGAGCAATCGTTGGTTCCTTGTTCGATATTTAACACCGCAGTATTATTGTTCTACCCATAATTGTTGATTTTGCTATGTTATTGTTTTACTGACTTGTCATCATAACATAACTGGAAGTGTGCCAATGTTTATTGTTGTCCATGAGCAATTTCCAATTGAATTAAAATTTGACAAAATATTTGGAAAATATATTTGTACTAGTTTTGTTCTATTGTTCACGTAATGTATACTACATTCACCGACAATAAATTTGGGACAAGAATAATTTGAGTCGAATTGATATCCTTATAACTTTTTTATTTGTTGATCGATTTTAGTGAAATTTGTACCAAAGTGTAGCCCTATGTCTTGAGATACTACTCTTGATTTTGGTTTTGGAAAAATACCGATGGCTTGGTCATTATACAGGGAGGATCAGAAGCTACTTTCTTACCCTTAAGTTTTCAACACCCTGTGGAAAAATTGAGCGGCAAAATCTAGCTCCATCATTTTCTGTTGTGAAATGCGATCTTTTCTCAACAAAATGTTTTTTTGGTCATGTCAATATCTGCTTTCTTGGAGAAGATGTTTAAAGAAAATGCTGCAGTTTTCCGATATTTTATAAACAATGAACCAAATCATTCTTATAGACTTGCATGAAGTTCAGCCCTATGTCTTGAGATATTACCCTTGATTTCTGTTTTCGAAAAATACTGATGACTTGGAAAGAGAAACAGAAGCTACTTTTTTACTCTCAAGTTTTCAACACCCTGTGGAAAAATTGAGCGGCAAAATCTAGCTCCATCATTTTCTGTTGTGAAGTGCGATCTTTTCTCAACAAAATGTTTTTTTGGTCATGTCAATAGCTGCTTTCTTGGAGAAGATGTTTAAAGAAAATGCTGCAGTTTTCCGATATTTTATAAACAATGAACCAAATCATTCTTATAGACTTGCATGAAGTTCAGCCCTATGTCTTGAGATATTACCCTTGATTTCTGTTTTCGAAAAATACTGATGACTTGGAATGAGAAACAGAAGCTACTTTTTTAGTCTTAAGTTTTCAACACCCTGTGTAAAAATTGGGCGGCAAAATTTAGCTCCATTATATTTTGTCGTGAAGTGCGATCTTTTCTCAACAAAATGTTTTTTTTGTCATGTCAATATCTGCTTTTTTTCGAAAAGATACAGATGTTTGAAGAAAATGCTTATGTCCAACACAGCTCAGCGAAGGCTCAGCGGTCACAGTGCTGGGTAAATGTTGACAGTTTTGTGTGCAAAACTGTCAAAGTTTTTCCAGCTGCTGTCACCGCTGAGTTGTGTTGGACATAAGGAATGCTACAGTATTCCGATATTTTATAAACAATGAATGAAAACATTCCTATAGACTTGCATGAACAAATGTTCTAAGATTCCATATTGTCCCAATTTACCCAATCTTCCATATTGAGCAAATTGTTCACCCCGAACACTCTTTGGAGGCGGTAGTATCATGGTGTGGACTGGGGTATCACTAGATGGCCGTACAGATCTTGTATTAATTGAAAATGGGAAATCAAGCACATGGGATAGGTATGCTAGGATTGCTAGGAAGACATGTTCACAATAGACGTCAGAAAACCTTGTCTGATTTCAAGGTTAATTGATAGTAATAAGGTTGCGTCGTTATACGTTCGGGTTTCGGACGAATCAGAATTCAGACAAAAATGACGTCAGTCGGCTCCGATTCGGTTCTGAAATTCAAATACACATCTAAAAAAAAGATAGAATATGGTTCACACTTGATAATAAGAAGATATTTCACTGTATACCAAAAGCTGTGTAATGACTTACCCTCAAACACGTTTAAAAACGGCCGACACTCGGTAAAAAAAAGTTTTAAGATCCTGAAATACGGACATGTTATGACATCAAGATGACACATCGATGACAGGAATGTCAATAATGGAGCTCGGTGACGGGATCGATTCGGTTTATCGTTCGTGGATTTCCGATTCCCTAGTTACGGCGCAACCTCTACATATCAATTAACCTTGGTCTGATTTGCGAGAAGCACTTTTTGAAAAATAACAAATATTTCTCAAGAGGCATCAGAAGCATGCCATTCGCATGGCAGAAGTCATAGGGATACGATGTGACAATACGCGCTATTAATTTGAGAACATTTTGTTCATGCAAATCTATGAAAGTGTTTTTATTCGTTGTTGGTAAAAATATCGACAAACTGCAGCATTTTCTTTAAACATCTGTATCTTCTCTAAAAAAGCAGATATTAACATGACCAAAAAAAACATTTTGTTGAGAAAAGATCGCACTTCACAACAGAAAATGATTAAGGTAGATTTTGCCGCTCAATTTTTCCACAGGGTGTTGAAAACTTGAGGATAAAAAAGTAGCTTCTGCTCCTCCCTGTATAATGACCAAGCCATCGTCATTTTTCCAACACCAAAATTAAGAGTAATATCTCAAGACATAGGGCTACACTTTGGTACAAATTTCACTAAAATCGGACAACAAATAAAAAAATTATAAGGATATCAATTTGACTCAAATTATTCTTGTCCCGAATTTATTGTCGGTGAGTGTATTATCATGTTTTGTATTGTTTTTACTTTAGCATTTTGCATTTGTATTTGCTTTGTCCATAAAATTTATTTAAATTTTTCTGTGGGAATAAAGCATATTTGATTTGATTTGATTTGAAGTTGGGAATTAACAAAATCAAATTGGGAATAATCATATTCAATTTGGAACTAATCAATTTCAAATTGGGACAAGTCAATCTTGATTTGAAGTTGACTACCCAATTCGATTTCGTTAATTCCCAACTTGAAGTTGTTTAGTCCCAATTTGAAGTTGAAAAGGTATAGTATTGAAATACATAATGTGATTCATTTCTACTACTTCTGATTAAAAAATAGTAATATTTTCGTTTATGTATTATAAAATATTCTTTGTAAAGAAAGCTATTGACAAAAGTAACCTTTTTATTACACTGTGTACAACAACAACGAAAGGATGAAATTAATAAGGAATAAATCCATTTCTGACCAAAACTGTCCAGTACTCGTAGGTAAAAATAAAATTCTGTAGAGGTTAACATCTTCGCTCAATTCATCCAATCTATTCTTGTTCAAGATCGTCCTTGATTTCTACACAAAAAATTTATGAATATGTTACGAGCACTGTCGGAAATTGTACAAAGCTGATAATGTACAGAAATTATTGTACAAAAGTCGGCATTGCACACCCCATCCATACAAAGTCCGAAATGAATGTGTTTTATCGCACTTTGTACGGCGTTGCCTGTATACATAAAATAGAACTAACTTGGCAACAATAATTGTTATTATCATTGCATATACGGTTTTCTGCTATTTTTCGATGATTTCCAAATTTTCTTATACATACAGAGTGCCACCGATTCGAGTGCATGCATGGGGATCTCAGTTATTATAAGAGATACAGGGTCAGTTAAATGGATGCAGAGTTGCGCATTTTTATGCTTGACAAAATGCCTTTTTGAAATGTGAAGAATTCCGATTACTTCCGAAGATATTCGGAAAAAACCGAAATTTCGCAAAAACGTTATAACTATTTCCTGAGTTTATTTGAGAAGATATTGTAAAATGAATCACACTTTCTCATTGCCACTTTTTCTCCTCTACAAGATGGCGGTATCAAATTGAAAATCTGACGTTTCGTCTTTGAACGGCCATCATCAAGTTAATTTTTTTAAATACAGACCTGAATTTTTTATTTTATTTTTAGCTATCTTTTGACGTCCTTGAGGCATTGAGGTGATTAGATGAGGTTGTAGAGCAATGGGTTGCCTTAGCAACGTCAATATTTTCAATTATTTTTCACCTTTTATTGTTATTTTCAATATTTTGTTAAAATGGCAATATTCTTGAACACTTGCAGAAATTGATTCAGTTTTTTATATGTTTTTTTTTTATTTTCCATGTCATTAGTGGATTTAATTCAATTTCATGTATTGTTATTTTGGATGTTATTTCGACTTTGGTTCGGTCAATTAGGCTTGTTTGGTTGTGCAGGTTTTCTCATAAGAATAACGTGTCGAATAAAGATGGATTCATGAACCAAACTATGAGTTAGGGAGAAAAGGGTTGCCAAACTAATTTTCTCTGGTATTATTTTTCAAATGAGTATTGTTTTCGACGGTTGCGATACCTCAATACATTGAGGACGTCAAAAAAATTAAAAATAAAATAAAAAAATCAGGTCCGTATTTGAAAAAATGAACTTGATGATGGCCGCTCAAAGACGAAACGTCAGATTTTCAATTTGATACCGCCATCTTGTAGAGGAGAAAAAGTGGCAATGAGAAAGAGCATTTCATTTAACAATATCTTCTCAAATAAACTCAGGGAATAATTATAACGTTTTTGCAAGATTTCGGTTTTTTTCGAATATCTTCGGAAGTAGTCGGAATTTTTCAAATTTCAAAACGGCATTTTGTTGAGCATGAAAATGCGAAACTTTGCAACCATTTAACCGACCCTGTATCTCTTATAATAGCTGAGATCCCCATGCATGCACTCGAATCTGTGGCACCCTGTATAGTCACATCAAGGTTTGCAGATTTACTGGCGGAGAAAACTTATTCTTTTCCAAAATATTTAGGATGCCGCTCACGTGGCATCCATTCATGCCAGAACAAACTAACCAAAACTGGTGTATTAATATACTTTGTATGGATGATTCGTGCAATGCCGACTTTGTACAATAATTTCTGTACATTGTCAGCTTTGTACAACTTCGGACATTGCTCGTGACATATACATTAATAATAATCTCGGCATGTTAATATATCGTCGCCCAGATGTGAAAACCTCGTATCTCAAAAAAGCACAATTCTCAGGAAATGAAAAAAACTTCTCATATTTTTATCAATTCTATGTTTAGTTCAAATTTTGATGAGTGGTGCAATAAGTGTTGCCAAAAGTACCAACAATAATTTTTGTATGCATATTTTGATAAAAACGGAAATATTTTGGAAAAAAGATGAGATACGAGGATGTATTGAATTTGTTTTTTAATTCATTAAAAATGTTGATGGTTCAATGAGATACGTGTTTATTGAATGAAAAATAGCGAAACTTTAATTGGAAATTAATGTGTATCAATTCATGAACACTCTCAAAAAAAACCTTGTAACTAATTCAGAAAGAAATTGAAAGGAAAATGAACTTCTCTTTTTTAACAAAACATGGAAAAAACAATCATTCGTGTTACACATACTAATCATATATGATGATATTTTCTATGTATGACAGATTTTAAAGCTTTTTAAAAGATTTTTTGGAGATTTTTTAGCGCTGCGTATACTCTTCCTGTCGCTTAATCGAGATACAAGGTTGTGGAATCGATGGAAAATGAATTTATAGTCATAATAATACTCATATTTCAAAATCGGCGAATTTTTAGATACGAGGTTTTGACATCTGGGCGAGATATGTAATATGACGTATGTTTCCGACTTTCATTGATACTTACAGGTTAGGTTATCAGCACACTTTACACATGAAAAAATTGTGTGTCCAACGGGTTAATACACACGACTGTACGACTACGACACGATATTTTATCGATTCATCCAAACAATGAGTCCAAGTTATGCAAAAGATCCAAAAGCGTCATACATTTCAAACTTACCTTGATGACCACTTGACTGAATTATTTTGTATGAATGTCACTGAGTACGTATACTGAATTTCAAACTTTTCTCCACTCTTCAATGGATTAGAGGGGAACTTCAGTGGGTTCTGAGAATCGCAATTTCCACTGGAACAAAAGTAGCAGTTAGTTTTTACTAAATGTATTCAGCTTGAATTGGAGTTAATTTTGTGTATAGGCGATGTGAGTTGAAGATGTGCATGACGGGATAAAAATACAGATAACCACATGAATGATGAGATGTTAACTGAGAATAAAAATGGGGAACTGTGTACTACTGGTTTTAAGTCTATTTTGTTATTGTAAGGTAATTATTATAATCATAAATACTCAATCTTGATGCTCACCTCATACTTCTGGGAGTAACTTTCACTGAAATTATCCGGCCACCATTGGCCCCAATCTTAGCCCCCCATTCTTCTTTTAATCCAGAATGGTAGGTTATGACCAAATCGAAATGATTGTAGAGATAATACCCATCCTCTTCTCCTAACTCCGGAATGCATGTGGTCCTCTTGTTTCTTGTGTAACACCCCATTTGAAATCCGGTCGAGCAATAGTTTCTGCCTTTCATCTCAATGCAATTAGTTACTGGCATATTATCAACAATCCAATGATGTTTGTAGTTTAAACTTATGCCTTTACGCAATATCGCCAATAATTCATTATCATCTTTTTTGTCACCAGAATATTCTTTTTTGCACACTTGCAAACATTTATCGTTTTTCATAAACTCGATTCTGTAAAGCGATGGCCTGATTCTTTCTCCAAAAACTACTTGTCCCAAATTTTCAACAGGTGACTTCGAGTCTATCTCCGGCAAACAAAAATCGAAGTGACTATATTCATAAGGAATCACTGATTCTTCTGTATTGAGTCTATTCACATAGAGTTTAACATCAGACTAGAAAAGAAATCATATTTTGATTCTATTGTGAGATAGACAAAGTTTTAGGTTCTCTTATGTTCATTTTCTCCCGTGTTAATAGAGATAGAGAACAATGTTCAAGACAAAAGTTACATTGTTTCAACTTCAACAGACTCACAATTTAAAAATATTGTATAAACAGACTGTTCTAGGATACCGAAGCATAAAAAGATGCCCTTTTTTCAAATAGCAACATAATGCTTTAATTAGATAATTATTGGATCCAGCATATGGTAGAATGGTTTTATTTGTCGGTTTTGCCAAGATATTGAGGATTTACTAACATCCAAGGAAAAACATGTTAGCAAATACTATCGGAGCGTTCCACCTCGCCGTGTAACCCCGTCTACCGCCCGAAACAATCTTGTGATTCTTGTGCACTCATTGGCTAGTGAGACATCTACTTAGATGTCGACATTTATCGTCATAATTTTTTGTTTTTTTTTTCATACAATAATGAAAAGCAAACGCGATTGTTCTAGCATTTTCGATTGGTATGAGACGAGGTATGAGAGGATTTTTTTTACATCACTAATGACGAACTTCAAAATAATTTGTAGTTTTTTTTTCTTAATCATAGCTATTTTTTTCCCAAACCTCTAGGTCTTACCGTGGTCTTACCATTGCCGAAACACAGCCGCTCCGTACCCGTATCCGGACACACTGTACAATATTTAATTTGCTATAGCGGCGAAAAAGATACATTATCATTGACAAATTAGAAACCAATGTCCCTTTATTAAGGAAACTAAAAAACTAGAAATATCTCGAAAAATATTTTCTCGATATCTCAGAAAAACAATAATGATTATTGCTAAACATTTTTTTCTTGTCATCTAAGGGCGTAATCATGCGAAAAAATTGTAACAGAAGAACACTATTCATTCTAAGAATTTTAAATAGAATTTTTTGAGTTTTTGTATCATCAATCAAGCCATGAAAAAATTCATATTATTATGTTGTATATTTTTGAGATCAGAAAATTAATGTCCATTTGATTATAAAATAATATACAGGGTGTTAATAATTGGTATGTCATAATTTTAAGGGGGAGTTCCTGGATAAATTTTAAGTCGAAAAGGTCATATAAACTTGGGTCCAAAAAAATGAAATAAAAAAAAAATTAAATAAAATAAAATAAAAATAACAAAATAAAAATAAAAAAGTGTGTTCCTATACCACAATATCCTGTGGCAAAATTCAATTCAATATCTCAAACCGTCTTTGGAAAATGTATTAAAAACTGAAAATAAAATAAATCTTTAGCACCCTGTATCCTAAAAACCAAGCATTTGAAGACCCAAGTTTATATGACCTTTTCGACTTACAATTTATCCAGGAACTTCCCCTTAAAATTATGACATACCTTTAAGTAACACCCTGTATACTCGAATATATACAGGGTGTCCCAACGATAGAGTAAAGTAGGTTTTATCATATAGGATATGAAAAATATCAATATCAATATGCGTCACAGGTTAGGGGTGTAAATAGCGCACAATCTGAAAATATTTGGAAACATACAGGGTGCGTCACAAAAGTATGGCACGAAAAAGTATGATTTTTTTAAATGGAACCCCCTGTATATTAATTGATATTTCAATTCTTTTTTCAATTTGGAACAAAAATTGTTATACAACTAATGTTCCTAAATTTAATTTACAACTTTGACATGCTATAAAACTCAAACTATTCAAGTTAGAGGAAAATGGTTTGCACTTTCCTATCTTAACTTCTCAAGAGCTCTTCTGTCATTTGGATAGAAGGTAACGTCAACTGTCAACTTTTTTCGGCACATTTTGACATTTTTTCACAATAATGGATTTTCCTTGAATAGCTCTTGAAAAGTTAAGATAGGAATGTGCAATCCATTTTTCTCTAACTTGAATAGTTTGAGTTTTATAGCATGTCAAAGTTGCAAAAATGCCATTTTTAAAACGCGATATCTCGATAACGGTTGAATTTAGGAACATCAGTTGTATCACAATTTTTGTTCCAAATTGAAGAAAGAATTGAAATATCAATTAATATACAGGGGGTTCCATTTAAAAAAATCATACTTTTTCGTGCCATACTTTTGTGACGCACCCTGTATGTTTCCAAATATTTTCAGAATGTGCGCCATTTACACCCCTAACCTGTGACGCATATTGATATTGATATTTTTCATATCCTATATGATAAAACCTACTTTACTCTATCGTTGGGACACCCTGTACTTAGGGCAGTAGGGTGTTTCATTTAAAAAAATGCAAGTTGTGTCTGCCACACTTTTCTCGTGCACCCGGTATACAAAAAAATATTTTTTTATGGCGGTTCATGTTAATACCTAACAACGTTTTATTTAAAGTCCCTATCTATCTTGCATAATAAGAGAGTTAGTCTGCAGACGAAATATACGGAAACACCCTGTACATATATCCTCCGATATTGACCATTGAAGGATAAGGCCGAGCGAGAGTGAGGCTAACCCAATCAATTTGTCTAGGTAAGTATCAAAATAATTTAAAAAAAAATAGGTAAGTACGAGCAGTGAGCAGTTTTCTGATGAAAAAAGTTCGGAAAATACATTTTATCAACAAAATCCCGAACAAAATATTGACTCTAAACCTTGCTCTAAACTGAACTATAACAACCCAAATGTTTATTAGAGCTTAGAGCAAGACGAATTGAATTGAACTGAGAATAAACACTGAGGAAAAAGTACTTAGTCGATTCCAGAGAATTAATAATTATTATTACTTTCAACAAAATAAACCTTCAAATCTGTGTGTACCCTAAATGCAATAAATAAACGCTCAAAAGGCAAAAGGTATGCCGCACACCGAGGGGCAAACCACTGACCAAAATTTTGTACACCTACTTCCTCAACATCCTCATACATCCTCATACTTCCTCTATACATCCTCATACATCCTCGTACATCCTCCATACTTCCTCATACATCCTCGTACATCCTCATACATCCTCCATACTTCATCATACTTCCTCATACATCCTCCATACTTCATCATACATCGTAAGTACTTCCATCGATATTCTCATACATCCAAATTATGTTAAGATACCTATGTTTACAGGATGTTTCCTAATTGCGTACAATAAATTCAAGGGCGTATTCCTGAGCTATTTACATGAAAAAAAGTTCATATATACATGGGTCCGAAAGTGCATTGTTTTTAAGATCCAGGGACACATGTTTCCTCAGTTTGATGGCAAGCTGTCCTGGAACAATTACCATCGCCAGTTCGAGGCAGCAGCAAGGGCAAATGGATGGACCGCAACCGAGAAAGCTCTGGCACTAACTCTGGCGCTTCGTGGGGAGGCAACGGAGATCCTGCAGACATTGAACTCCCAAGAACAGGAGGACTACGATGTGCTCGTCAAGCATCTGGAGCTGCGGTATGGTCAAACTCATTTGGAGCATGTCTACCATTCCCAATTAAAGAACCGCATTCAGAAGTCCAACGAAACCATGCAGGAGTTTGAAGCGGATGTTGCTCGTCTGACAAGACTGGCTTATCCAACCACGCCAGAAAATGTGATGGAGAGGCTGGCAGTGCAGGCCTTTTTGGATGGTTTTCGGGATCAGGAGATAAGGCAGTCCCTGATACTTCATCGACCCGACAGACTAGTCGACGCTCTGGCCAAGGCCTTGGAATTTGAATCGGCAAAGCAGTCCGCCAAGACACCTGCGGGCGTTCGAAGGATGGAGGAGCAGGATCCCGCACAGGAGGAGACCGTCGAAGCTACTGTGAGGAGAATCCTCAAGGAAATGGAGGTATCCAAGCGAAAGGAGCTGCGATGCTGGAATTGTGGAGAGCTTGGGCATATGCGTAGCCGCTGTAGGACAGAGATACGGGCACCTGCGTTGATATTGGAAAACAAGGATCATCGACCGAGATCAATCCTCAAGAGCTTGGATGGCTTGTCCAGGAGACCAGAGCTTTCTCACAAAGCCGAGGAAAAGGAAGCAAGCGTTCGCAGGACAACTGTAGTGGATGATTCCTGGCAGTCTAAGGCGCTTCGCGAGGACCAGGAGAAAGATCTAGATCTAAAGCTCATCATTGGATGGAAGCAAGCAGGCCAACGACCAACTTGGCAAGAAGTCGCACGATTTTCAACTGCAGTGAAGTCCTACTGGGCACAATGGGACTCGATGGTTCTTGATGACGGCATCCTGAAGAGGCCGGTGAAGAATCTGGATGGCACGAATCGGAGGCAGATAGTGGTTCCTCGGAGCAGACAGACCGAGGTGATGAGAGAGGTCCATGATGGCGTCACGGGTGGACATCTGGGAGTAAACAAGACGCTGGGAAAGCTGCGGAAAAGGTTTTTCTGGAACAACTGCCAGGCCGATATCCGGGAGTGGTGCAGAAAATGCGCCGTTTGTGCTGCAAGCAATGGACCACAGAAACGCCCAAAAGCTCCTATGCCAAACCAAGAAGCGGCAACGGTAGCTGATGTACTGGTCAAGGAATGGATCTGCCGTTTTGATGTCCCATTGGAGCTGCATTCGGACCAGGGCAGGAACTTCGAATCGACGCTATTCCAGAATGTCTGCGATGTCTTGAAGATCAAGAAGACAAGGACAACGGCGTTGCACCCACAATCGGATGGCATGGTGGAGCGAATGAACAGGACCATCAACCGACACTTGGCCAAAGTTGTCTCTGACCACCAAAGAGACTGGGACGAACATCTCCCCCTATTCCTCATGGCGTACAGGTCAGCAGTTCATGAATCGACGGGCGAAAGACCTGCCAAGATCATCATGGGTCGTGAACTCCGGCTGCCCTGCGATTTGAAGTTTGGCTGTCCACCTGGGGAGGATGTCGCTGGGGAAGACTACGCAAGTGATCTTCGTAGAAAAATGGACGATATCCATCAACGAGTCCGACTAAACATCCAAAGTGCCAGCGACAGGATGAAGGAGGCGTACGACGTGAAGGCCGAAGAAGGAGGGTTCCAGGTTGGGGATTTGGTTTGGCTTCACAACCCACAGAGGCGACGTGGATTCTCCCCAAAACTGCAAAGCTCTTGGGAGGGCCCGTATGAGATTCTGGAGCGAATCAATGACGTCGTCTACAGGATTCGAAAGCCACCACGAGGAAAACCGAGAGTTGTTCACTTCAATCGTTTAGCTCGGTATGCTGGGAACCACGACGATCAGGACGCTGAAGTGAGGCAGATCAGGTCAGCCAAGGAAGACATGTCATTGGAAACTTTCATTTCGCTACACTCCAATGGCCAGAAAGTCCAGAATGGCGTTGTCCAAGAGAGGCAGCTGGATTTGTTTGAAGCACCGGCCGAATACTCGTTGGCTCACTGGGTCACTGAAGACCTCAGTATGAGGAGTGGACTTGCTGCAGCTTTTAAACGAAAATTTGGACGATTGGACCATCTGCGACGACAAAAGCCAGAGGTAGGGAAGCCGCTCCAAATCACGAATGGGACACGACACCTGTTCTACCTTGTGACGAAGAAGCTCCCACAACATCTGACCACCTACAGTGAAGTCTGTAAAGCCCTCAGTCATCTTCGTGACTTGATGCAGTCACAGGACCTGACTCATTTGGCAATTCCGAAGATGACTTATGACCGAGTGGACTGGCGAGTGGTGAGAAGCATGCTGGAAGTGATCTTCAAGGGGAGGAGGACAAAGCAGAAGACAGTGGACTGCTATTTCCACCGAACATCACACTGCAGGTTGGGGGGCAATGTGACGAAACATTGTTCAGTAAATGGTGAATGCGCCGGTACATTCTAGCGAGGCTAGATGGCGTCGAATGTTCTTCGCTTTTCTAAAAATATCTGGAATGTTCTTTCAATCCTGGCCAGGGTATATAATGAGATCCGTCATTTCGAATTAGTTCAGTCAGTTACGCCGCGAATTATAATCGTTACAACATAAATAAGCTGCGATTTTGTATGTGAATAGTGAGTTCTGTACATAGTGACTTGTAAAATAAATAGATTAAAGCTGGACAAGTGTTTTCTATAGCGAAACTCGTTACAATAGTATAAAGTTGCAATGCGGGCAAATTATGCTATAATTCATCGCAACCATTATGAAAAACCATGGAAAATCAAGCCAAACAGAATATTAAAATTTGATGACAGTAAAGTTCTTGATATGAGTAACAATTGCTATCCCGATTGCTATTTTCGTTGGTGATCAATATCAATTATTGCGATAAAATATCTTATTATTTCCCGCATTGCAAGTTATAGAAAGTGAAATAATTCAAGAACGGCTAGTTCCGACATAGGCCAACTATATATTTTTGGAAAAAGGACAATGAGGAGATCATGGTAAAATGCACGATACACTCAAACACGGTATATCAGTATTGACTACCAAATTTCGTCCCTCACGTGCATGTACGTTCACCTTTGATAATAAAACACAGTTGTTGTCATTGGGGCAATCAGGTAACTTCAGCGCTGCAGCGTTTTCTTCAAACATTTTCACTGAAATGACATAAATCATGTTTTCTGCAACTTCATTACAAAGGCGGAAGAAATATTATGCTCTACTGCTGGACTACGGCGCTGCAGCAGAGCTGAGTCATGTCATTCAGGGAGATTGCTTGGATAAAGCGCTGTAGCGCTGGATTTCCCGGAACGCGACTTTCTCGTGCATGACGTCACTTCCGAGAGATGTCATGTCAATGTCTTGCGCAAGAGCATACCGTGTGTAATTGTATCGTGGTAAAATGTAGAGGATTCCATTAAAAAAAAAAAACATTTCCACACTTTTTGTAAATGAGCATGTGTCCGCAAACATTTCGTTAAAATAATAATGCACACAACGTCGAAAGTCTTAGACCCCCATGTTCTTTCACCATTTATCTAGATATTGAAAATCTGGTCACATAAATAAGTACTCTATTCTTTTTTTCAGTCTAGGTGCTCAGATTTTCTCTTGTTGAAAAGTAATTGTGCCTTTATGTCTTCTGAAAGAAAAAAAATGCCACTTTTGGAGGTTTTTCAAAGTGGTTTTAGAAGAAAATGGATAACTCCATTCGAAAGAGGGGCAAAAATTATACCGATCCTGAAAATTACACTACGATTGGCAATTTTATAGGGTAGATATGCGGTGTTGAAGTTGCTAAAAACGATACATATTTTGTCAAGCTTCTAGACTCGCTTTTAGACAAATGTGCCAATTTTAGGCAGTTTTTGACATCTTTCAAACTGCATATCTATTATATTATCAAAAGTTCAATCGTAGTGTAATTTTCAGGGTCGGTATAATTTTTGCCCCTCTTTCGAATGGAGTTTTCCATTTTTTTTTTCAAAACAACTTTGAAAAACCATCAAGAGTGGCTTTATTTTTCTTTCAGAGGACAAAAAGGCAAAATGACTTTTCAATAAAAAAAAAAGTCTGTACTTTTATGTGACCAGATTTTTAATATCTGTAGCATTGGGAAAAAACATGGTGTGTAAAAATAACAGTAAGAATTTTGATTTTGTGTATGAAAATTCGCTCTAGCTCCAATCCTGGAGAAGTTAAACTTAAACGAATTTCTCAAGAAGATGCTTAAGAACCCCGGATATACCTGAAATTTTGAACAAAATCGCTTGAGGCATTTCGAATCTACAGACAAAAAATCGAAATTTTCAACTTTCAACACTGTATTTTTTAACGAGACGCGAGACGGAACATTTGCGGACATATTATGCTTATTCACAAAAAGTGGTTATCCTACCGTCCACCATGTCAGAATGCGCATTTTTCTAAACTCACCCTGTATAATGTACTTCTTTGTTAGTTTTCGAAGAAATAATGATTTTTTCGTTTAAATCAAAACGCTGTGGAAGGCCAGCTGTACTCAAATGATTTATTCTTTTCGACAATTAACGTTGTTTTTTTTCTTCAAAATGATTTTTCTGACATTAAAAGATTTGATATTTTGTCGGTTTTCATAAATTCTAACCAAAACCAACGTGAGTTGACTTTGTCCTAAGAACTATTTTATTTTTTCTCTTTTTTTTTCTATGATTACTTAACAAAAGTCAGCAGCGCCGTTAGTCTTTCACAGTCGTCTTGGATTTATACGAAAAAGTCAATGTTTTTCGAAAACTAACAAAAATAACCCCAACAAAGTATAAACATCTTTGTTGTGTCGCATTTTTATGATGAATACACCCCTGTATTTTCACTATTTGAAGGAGTCGGGGTTCAAAATTTTGCACGGTCATAAAGACCATTGAGCAGTTTTTATGATATCTAACTGAAATTTGATCCGCCTACTTAGTACGTCTTCGCAAAGAGGGCCGATTCTAGATATTTTGCTTCGCGGTAGAGGTATCGAAGAAAAATACGGGGGAAAGTTGTGAGGTGTATACAACTTATAAATGAGACACACGGTACAGGTGTATGTATTTGAATAAAAAAAAAAAGATCTAACGATTCGGAAAATAGAAACATTGTCTACTATATAAAAATAAAAATATTCCTGCATGATTACGCTCTGTAATCATGCATTTTTTTCGCTCCAGAGTATGAAAATCTAGCACTATATCCGGAGTCGGTGCAAAACTATCAAGGAGCAATAACAAAGTAGAACCGCTCGAGAGTGGATTGACTCTTTTGTTAAATTCGGCTGAGCTATAAACTCAGCTACAATATATCACCAGTAAGTCTACACACTTACCTCAATAGCTGAATACATTTCTACCATGATACTAAATTTAGTATCATGCATTTCTATAACATTGATATATTTTGTAATTTTTTGAATGTTCTCCTTATCGTTGAGAAGAATACTGATAAGTTATTCACCTGACGAAACTTCATCTTTGCTACTACTAGATCAATTTCGCTAGAGAAATATTTGTTTTAATATTTTCCATGTATTAATTTATTATTGAGCAAAAACCACAAATAAACCACTTGAAAAAAATGCAGAATGCACAGAACTGATCATGTATGACAGTTCCAAAATAATTGCACTGAGTGCCAAGTAGGCAAGTTACGGAATCGCTCTGATGCAGCCGAACAAAAAAACCAATCTGCACCGGGTCAGTGCAAAGCGAGTCGAACACGCACTTTCCATTACTCTTGCTCCACTCCTAACCAGTCGAAATTGTAATTCTGTTCGAGTTCGCACTGAGTGCAGCTTAGTGCAGCCAGTCGAAATCGCTATAAAGGTTGATTTATAAACTTGCCGTCCGCCGTTACGATTGACGTTCGCCGGTGACGCTAACGTTGCCGTCGCCCAATGTATTTATAAACTTTTGTACCGTCGATTGTCGTCGAAGACAGGGCCCGCTCTAGGGGCGGCCAGTCTGGACATTTGTCCGGGGCGCCATATTCGAGGGGCGCCATTTTTACTCTGAATGAGACAAAAAATTAATAAGTTGCATACTCATAAACCAAAATTTCAAACTTAGTAGGTAGAATCATCAGAAAAAATCACAGAAGTTTGAGAGCATGACGCCACGGTAAACTAATACGTGAGTGGCCCATACTTCTTTGATTTTGAGTCTACTACTTGTCAAGGTGGTACAATTTGCCGAAAAGTGTGAGGCAGGTTAAAAAATACTAATCTCTAGAATAAATGGATAATTGAAACGCCTGACGATTCGGCAAAATTACGTGCCCAAAACGTAAACACCAACACCTGAAAACCTAGTTGAGCTCGTGAGCATGCCTATTTTTTCTAAGACAGCTTTTATCTCTGGTTTGGAATTTGTGGACAGAGCCGTACTATTACTGTCACAAAATATAAGGATTAGTAAGTACTGATGCCATTGATGTGTAAAAAGTCAACCTACGACTTCTAATAATGCAGTAATAACGATTAATGAGCGCCAATCAACATACACTACGTCACAGAATTCACTATCTATCTCTGTCTCTCGTATTGACTGAGATGACTCTCTCTCGAGAGAGAGGGTAATATGGCCCCACCTCGTTTGTGATCATAAAGTGAAATTCTCGTCTTCTTTTTCATTTATTTAGTATATTTTTGGGTATTTCGAAAAAAATGTTTCGCTGGTGACTTTCAAATAATGTCTAGAATACGTATATAAAATTTCAAGTCATTTAAAAATGTATGCAAATTGTCCATTCAAGATCCATGCCTGATGAAATGCTTCAAAAACACTGCAAGGATTTGGAAAATATTTTAAGCGATGGTGATTCTGATGACATAAATGGGATTGAATTAGTCGAAGAAATTTTTGCGGTATGTGCACTTCTGGAACAAAAGGAAACTCTTATCAATGTACTTAAATTAATAACAGAGTTAAATTTTGCCCCAAATCTTAGTATTGCTTTAAGAATCTTGCTTACAATACCAGTAACTGTTGCAAGTGGGGGAAGGAGCTCTTCCAAATCAAAGTTTGTAAAAAACTTTTTACGTTCCACTACCACGCAAGATCGTCTTAATGGTTTGGCCATTTGGCGATCAAGCATGCATGAGTTTACTGATCAAATAAACCTCAAAGCTGTAATAAAAAAAAATGCAGAAATAAAAGAGAATTTGCTTTTGAGTTTAACCATGGTTATTGTAAGATTTTTTTGTTCCTATTATGTAAGTTTATGAAGTTGTGCAATGATACATTTTTGTAACAACAATTATTATAAAAAATGTACCTGTTTAACAAGACGCTTTCAATTGTTTTTTTTTTAAATAAACGTTTTCAAAGCATTCAATTTTGTATTAAAAAATAAATAAATATGTATGGGAGGGGGCGTCAAATTGTATGTTTGTCCGGGGCGGCGTAAGCGCTAGAGCGGGCCCTGTCGAAGATTTTCAAATTTTTTGTTTACTTACTTTGAAGTTAATTTGTTTTAGCTCAGTGAGATTTGGTGACTGACTCGAGTATATTTTGGTACAAATCTTGATTTTATGATATAAAAACATGAATTATGGGAACAAAAACCTATTGAGCCATTTTCCTATGGCTTCAGCTACGAACGGCGGACGGCGGGACGGCGAAAGATGGAGATGAACGATCTCTAGCGATGCGCCAACGGCAGATGGCATGATATAAATGTATGCAGGCGCGTCCATATGTCTATCTAGAACTTCAAACGTTAGAGTTAGCGGTAACGGCGAACGGCGAGTTTATAAATCCCACTTAAGATTTATAAGATTTATATTCAAATTTGTTGGTTAATGTCATCTTTAGTCAGCATTTACCATTTCCTTCCAATTAATGACAATGACAGTAAGTTGAAGTATGCTCCATTGGTACGTACAAAATATCAAGCTGCTTTCACATTCAATAAATAATAGCCTCGATAATAGCGTTGTGCGGTGAATGTGAATAAGAACAGTTAGTAGAATAATGATATTGTATTGGATAAATCTATGAGAACTTATCATTATTTGTGGTAGGTATATTATTAACCCTTTGTTTTATAAAAAAAAAATTGAAATATTCGAGGAAATTTTGAGTTTGTTATTTTATATTAACTTGCAGACAGGCGAGCGGAGTCGCGGGTTTTCCGGCTAGTATCCTATAAATTCTATCCCATTTAAAAAACAAAATGTTATTTAAAATGTTTAGGTATTTGAGGCATTTTTGGTTTTCTTATTAGGTACAAGATTTTTGATACTCATAAAAAATACTTGATATTTGTTCGTTTTTAACTTTTTTCAAACGAACATTAACTGAAATCCTATCTATTGAAATCACACTGTACACCTCTTACCGGGCCTCCTACATCCTCATACTTCCTCCACCTCCTTATACATCCTCGTACGTCCTCATACATCCTCAGTGGCTTACCCCTCGCCGCACCCGCACACCCACTATCAATAATGGTCTCTTTGCTCTTTGACATGCGACATGCGATACGTGTTTAGTTTTAAACAAGTATATTATACACCAACTATACTCGGGTTTTCGTTTGTATAGGTAGTTAAGTTAAATCGCGATACACTTACTTGACATGATGGTTGTTCATCTCCCTTTTTGCAATAGTTTACGGGTGCTAAGCCAGGCAAATAGAAACATTCTGTACAGAGCACATTCACGATTATAATTACTCCTATAACGGCACAATTCCTCATTGTTTCTGATTGCTGACCTTTCTCGTCTGCATACAAGGCAGCAAAATAACTTCTGCAGGATATTAAAACTGGAATTTACGTGTTTTATCTCCCTTTACTTTTAGATATCCACGTATGATTTCTGAAAACGTCACCGCGTCTATAGTTATCTGATTTCCAAGACCGGCTTCAAAGGTGTGTAACTATAATGAAACACTTTTAATTATCAAACACTTCAAATCAGGAGAGGTTATCAAATGAGAAATAAGGCTTTCATATTTTTATAAGAAAAAGATGACACGTTAATGTTGACATCATTTTTGGCATCGGCGAGATGACAAAAACTTTGACTTTGACGGAGACAGAAGCCCTTCCATGCACAAGCATATTCTATTGGAACGATTTGTAGATCGATAATTCTATGTCGATATCGACCTCACATGCTCTCAGTAGAGGATACAGTTTGGGGTGGTACAGTAGTGTCGGCATAATCCGAATTAATTGGACCAGACCAATTCAGATTATCAAGACATTCACAGTTCACTTTCAAGAGTATATAAAAATAAATAACAAATATGCGTTTTATATCATCAATAATCGCTGACTTCTCCTTGAGACTTGAAGTTTCGTATTTGCGTTCAAAACGTGCCTTTAAAAGAAAACTGCATATATATAAGGTCCTGGATGATGTAGTGAGAATGTAAAAACACCTATCCACTTGAATCAAAAATACCTGTTGAACCCGATTACAGATAGGAGTGAAAACCTGCATAATTCTATTTTTAGAGAAATAAATATCACGTAAATGAATGAATTCGGATTACTTCAATGGAACCAAAGTGCAAGGCGGATTACCAAAGCTACGTATTATTGAGGGTACGGATTATCGCGACACTACTAATATAAACGTTTTAATGTTTTGGATTTAGTTCCCCTTAATCTTCTCCCTGTTTTAGGTTTTAATTGAGTGTTCAAGCATTTAGGATTTTGACGAGGGGTGGTGGAGCAAGCTCCGAGGGGGTGGGAGAGACAGAAGTCTCCGAGGTGTTTGCATTGGGAGGAAATGGAGGGGGTATATAGTCTAGATTTGGGTTAACGCTAACATCATGTCTGTGTATTTTGTTGCAGAGGTTCATTCATAGATAAAAAAAAATATATGGGTTCATTTGTGAATGTGATACGGAGTGTGGAATGTGAATATTTTTTGACTTGCTGCAGTGTGTGGTTGTTGCCACATGATTGTGCGTTCCTCAGACTAAAAATAGAATACAGAGGCAGTCATTGATAAACATGCACTTTGTAAATATAGGAGACGTTATTTCCATAAGCAATCAATAGTCTATTATCTACGTTATGAATGGAAAAATTGAAAATAAAAACCAGTTTACTACTATAAATTTTGACAGTCGTTTACTATAGGGTTGTTTTTCCCGGGTCACGCACGCGCATATGTCAGTGCAACTGGTGGCTGGAAATGTCAAGTTCTTGACAATTTTGATTTTGAGTTATGACATGTGACAATATTTTATAACCTCCAAAATACTGCCAGTGCCAGTGCCAAGTTTGAGTGAGCTTTTATTGAGTTTCATGAAGAGCATATGATACTTAAAACACACAAGATATGATCAATTGCTGGTCGAAATTATCAGAACAAAGCCGCGCATGTCGTCACCGTGAGCCAAAAGTGAAGTTGGATTTAAAACATCCATAACGTGACCTAGTTAACATTTGCTGGTCAAAATTTGTACTGGCTCACGCATGACGTCTCCACGTGACAATATAAGTTTGAGGTAGGTCACGTGATGACTTCTGACGTGGGATGTGCGCAAGATCAGTGAACAAGAGGTTGCCTCACTTCGCCTGAGGTAAGAGACGGAGGGGGGAAAAATATGACGTCATCACTAGCCTAGTTTACACCGACAACTTGGTCCGCGGACCAAGTACTAAATTCGAACTATATCAGAACCAAATATTTGGTTCGAATGGTGTAAACAGTTGCGGACTAAGCTGGTCCGCTGTTGGTTCGGTACTCGCCAGCTGGTGTACCGAACTAAACTTGGTTCGATCTGGATCAAAATTATGAGGTTATGTTGATTGTTATTTTTGTGAATTTTGTTGGTTCTGAGTTTCTCAGGCAATCTGAGCGTACTTACATATGTGTTGTTTGGTCCCGAACTGTTTTTATAAATAATTTCGACTTGTTTGTGACATTTGACGCGTAATCATCTAGTTCACGCGTTGCAAGACGGTATAAACGGGCGAGAAGCAAGCATTGGTCCTACCGCACTATCCCCACCAACTTGGTCCTATCGGACCGAACTAAACGAGTTATCGGTGTAAACTAGGCTATTCACTAAACTAGTAATGATATTCTATCTTGAAAAACAGACACACATTTCCCAAACAAAGCCACACTGAGTGTTGTGGTAAAGTGGGATTTATAAAGTCGCCGTTCGCCGTTACCGCTAACGCTCACGTTTGACGTTCGAGATAGACATATTGACGTGCCTGCATACATTTATATCATGCCGTCTGCCATGGGCGCACCGCTCATATATCTAAAAATTTTTAGGTATATGGCACCGCTAGAGATCGTTCATCTCCATCTTTTGCCGTCCGCCGTTTGTAGCTAAAGCCATAGGAATATGACTCAATAGCCTAGTTTACACGGAAAGCTCGTTTAGTTCGGTCCGATAGGACCAAGTGGGTGGGGATAGTATGGTAGGACCAATGATTGCTTCTCGCCCGTTTACACCGTCTTGCAACGCCTGAACTAAATAAGTACGCGTGCAATTCGTCAAATGTCAAAAACAAGTCGGAATTATTTATCAACACAATTCGTAACCAAAAAAAACATAAGTAAGTACGCTCAGATTGCCTTAGAAACTCAGAACCAACACAATGGGAACGCCACACGAGGCCGAAAGTGCATGTGGCCGAAATCCCAGTGGGCACGAGGCCGAATCGAGAATGCTCATGTAGCCGAACACGTGATGTGCATGTAGTCGAAAGAGTCGAAATGAAAGAGGCTGTTGTCGCCAGTGGTGCTGAACTTCCAAATAGTTGGTTTTTAATGTTATTGGATGGCTTTATCCTTTTTCAAGGTTCAAGGTTGTAAATGGACGACTTGAGATTTTTCAAAAGGTCTAGGCTGTTTAAAAATAACGTTATAGATTATTCTCGAACAAATAAGACAAAAAAACAAATAAGTGCTAGCCACAAAACGTGTAAATTATTGGAGCGGCACAATAATTTACACGTTTTGTGGCTAGCACTCTATGGATTACTTCATAATAACAGCTACTGATTTATTGGAGAAACGCTGTTGTTATCAAAAATAAAATAAGCTACTTATATAGTTTGTCTAAAAGAATTAGAAACAAAGATGAAAAAATAGGTAGAAAGTCAAGTACCCACTTGCTCTTTACTTAACACGAAGACAGCATTTTTGACTAGTATTGAAAACATTTCTGAATACATTACAGAACGTTGTTCAGTTTTATGTATAAGAGAACAAAAAAATAAGTTCTCTGGTTATATGTTGTTAGGACCCTTTTTTTTTGTGAAATACATCCTCGTCTAAATGATCTCAACAAAAACATAAAATGTCAAAAATAGGTAACAAAGTCTCGCGGCGCAGTTCTTCCACCGTGAAAAGCTGCAAGGTCTTTTGTAACACCATGTCAGAGATTTTAGTTGTTACCTATTTATGAAAGCACTCATTCAACATCTTTTTTGTAAATGGTTGTCTAATAAATACCTACCAGAATTTATTGTAATCGTATCGACATGAAGACTTCTTTATTTCTATAATAAATAAAATGACTTGGTTATCATGCTGCTGCTGCATAATCACGCTGATGTTGCATAGCCCAAACTATAAAACTATTCAGACATAAAATCAGACATAAAGTCAATATTATTATCTTATTGATGCATAATCATTTTCTTGTTTTCCTAGATTATTTTTAAAACCTACTGCCTACTTCTATTAATAATCATATACCTATTTGTAATTTGAATCTTTTACCGGATCCGGATCATAGCGGTTCATACTCTCTTCGAAATTATTGAATTCTAAATAAATTTACCACTGGCGACATAGGTTTCGACGAAAATGACCTTCTAAAGCGGAAAACAAGACAAATTCCGATCCCTGACGAATCATAATCGTTTGCTTCCGTTTCGGCTACGCGCGCTTTCGGCTTCGCGCACTTTCGGCCTCGTGAAGCCATCTCAACACAATACGCGACGTTTTTGAAAACGTCACAGGCACCATATGATTGGTCGTGGCCGAATTTGGTATCCAAACAAGCTTTTATGACATTTCATTCTGTATTGTGTGAGTTTGAAATCAGTGTTTCTGTTTAATTTGGACTTCTTTGGACTATATTTTTGGGTGTATTACATATATCGTGTGTCCCGTTAGTGCGTATTTGATTAGCCGATTGGAAAGTCAGCTTTTGAGGTAATAAAAAATAGTTTGTTTGGATATTTCCGTCTGACAGCTGACGTCATGACGTCACAGAAACCTAGCGTATTCACAATAATAACAATCAACATAACCTCATAATTTTGATCCAGATCCAACCAAATCTAGTTCGGTACACCTGCTGGCGAATACCGAACCAAGAGTGGACCAGCCTAGTCCGCAACTGTACACCATTCGAACCAAATATTTCGTTCTGATATAGTTCCAATTTAGTACTTGGTCCGCGGACCAAGTGGTCGGTGTAAACTAATCTAATAGGTTTTTGTTCCCATAATTCATATTTTTATATCATAAAATTAAGATTTGTACCAAAATATACTCGAGTCAGTCACCAAATCTTACTGAACTAAAACAAATTAACTTCAAAGTAAGTGAACAAAAAATTTGAAAATCTCCGACGACAATCGATGGTATAAGTTTATAAATGCATTGGGCGACGGCAACGTTAGCGGCACCGGCGAACGTCAACCGTAACGGCGGACGGCAAGTTTATAAATCAACCTTAATGCACTAGTGGAGCATAACAGCATAGCACCTATATTGACGGCTCTGCCATAATCCATGAAAACGCTACTTGTGTCGGGAATGTGACATTGACATATGGCATTTCACGTCACGTACTAAAACAAAAATCAACAGAGCAAAACTGACTGCTGCTTTCTTCCTTGCTTTTATTGTAAAATTGAAGGTGGAATGTACGTCCTTACGTAAAAAATTTGATATTTCCGGCATTTCTAGGAAGAAGTGCATCGTGCATCAGTATTCAGTCATCACGTTCTTTCTTTGTACCAAGATCAACGCATATCGACGTAGGTAGTCGCAAAAAAGCGGGAAGAGTTTTGAATTTGACTGCACACGCGCTCTTCCAACATTACATTACTCATTACTGACTGAACAGACGAGACGACATCGATTTCTGCGATTTAGCAGCACTAGCAGTTTAGTTAACTTCTTTTCAGTTTGAGTTTTGCACGGTGACCAAGGTGTTTTTGGTTCACTGTAATAACTGTGCAGGCTTGCAGACTGTGTCTGGTTGGTGAATGGTGATCACTGTTCAGGACGTTCACGTTCACGTTCACTCCACTGTTAGTACATTAATTTCATCGTGTTCGTCAAGATGGTGGACGTTGTGCTAGACGATGTTATCATGGAGCCAGGAAACAACGAGGACATTTTCTCTAAAACTCCAGAACAGTGAGTACCTACTTATTCTTCCACATAGCTTGAAGTCAAATTAGGTACATTTAGTTTTTTTCCGTTTATCAATCTCGATGTAACTATAAAATCAGCAGTATTTGCAAGAGTGGGTATTTGCTTTGTTTTGATTCTTGAACGTTCTAGGAACTCAATCAATGAATAGTCAGCTTTTAGTCTTGTCTTCACTCTTGACTTTTTTGAGTTGTACATCTTGATTTCCTTCATCTAAGTAATGTACCTAGTTTGCTTTGCCTAATTTTACTTCAAATGTATGAATCAATTCCGAAGTCAAGAGGTCAGGTACCTTTCCTCCCTGATTTCCTGATCTTTTTATATGGCCCAGTCGAGGGCCCAGTCTATTTCTCTTGGCATACCTTTTTACCTGCCTTTTTACTTCGTTTAGTTCAGATCATCGTCGTTCTTATGTACATAGGTATAGATGTATTATGAAACAAGAAATATGCGTAATACCCGGGGTAATACCTACCCAAACCTAATTATTCAAAAGACAATTGAATCTTCATCTTCATCCCGATCTTCATTCAATGAGAGACGTTTTCATTCGTCCCACTTTCCGAATAGGTACCGAACACAAATGATCATTTTTATATGCATCGATCGATATACATGATGTCTATGCCACAGCTTTCCTATGCTATCCTATCAAATATCTGAAATCTGTAGCATTCACATTCGTCTCTGAACTACGGGACTTAAAAAAAAATCCAACTACCTACTTGATAACTCGATTCTTAAGTAAGTGGGAAAGCAACTTCGACCATACACGCTTTCGAAGGAAAGCAACGTTTGATTGTCGAATAATCATATTCTGGTTTGAAGTCGGCTACCTAAATTTTCTATCTATTCTAATGAATTAAAATGAATACTTAGTTCGTACCGATCAAATCAATGAAATCATCATACCTGGCATCATAGGTACTCACGTTTTCAACTTCAAAAATGCAAATTAACAATGGTAATGATGGAGAAACGTTTTTTGAGAAACCTCGTATACGTCTGAGAAGATGGTTACATGTAGGTTTCAGACCATGCAGAACTTTTTCTAAAAGATAGATAAAAAAACGTCTCCACATGGGGCGAACTTGAGCAGACACTGTATACGGAGTAAGTTGTTTTTATGTCTAGCACAGGCACGGGCTCGGAAACTATAGCATATACGAGAAAGTTTAAATGGGCAAAGATTTGCAGTTTTGAGAGCTCTACCTACTCAAAACCATTTTCCAAAATTTGTAAGCTGTCAAAAAATATTTCAAAGAAACTGATTTTCAGCGATTTTTTGAATTGCTCCTAGCTCCGCGAATATTGATTGTAGGAGAAAATGTCAACTACAAAAGTAATAGAAGATTCGGTAACTTTTCAGTTTACCAACTACCGGTTGCAATTTTGTTTTGTTTTACCTTAGTAGTTTTTTAGTCCCTGCTGAAGTCTATAAGAACGGAAAATGACAAGCAGTCATTAGAAACTATTTTATTAGGTTGCCAGCCTAACTTGGCGCGTTCGAACTGTTAAGCTGTGTTTAAGCACAGGACCGTATTAGGATATAAAATTGTAAATAGTAGATACATACTAGCTATGTTCGGGTTTCGTCTCGAACGCTTTTACACCTTTTCAACCTCAATCGAGATTTGAACGGGGCAAACTCTAGTGCGATGTCATTTTGTAACTAAATAATCAAGTCAAATCATTTATTCGGGTTATTACAGAACACATGCACACATGTTTAGATAAGATAAGTCATGTTGTTAACAGGCAGAAGCTCGGCCTTCTATTGGTTGATTCTAAAAAACAGGTAGCTTGGGTAATGTCTCTTCTTCAAAAATCGACTCCTCATCCTCAATCTGCAACAATTTATAATTATTACGATTTACAATCTACGCTGTCTACTAATATAAAATGTACCTTAAAAGTTCGACTATTTGTACACGGAGATGTTATAAGCTTCTCGAAAGACAACTCCTCATTCTCAATCTATAATGATTTATAATTATACAATTTATGCTTTCATTAGTTGACATACAGTGTAATCTTTGAAATCTGATTCTTGAGCAATGCTGGAACTAGCTCGAGGCTCAACAGTCATGCTATCCATTACTGCCAAAACTAGAATTATTATTTTGAACTCGATTTTGAATTTTTACATACATAACATAAATTATTTATACCGCTTTACTTACCTGTAAACCAATAATAAACAGATTAAAAAGCTTCTATAAAGTCCGAATGAACTATGACTTTATCTTAAAAATAATATGAACAATAACAACGAAATAAACACCAAAAACACAAAAACTCATCAAAATAATATCACTCAGAAAAAATCGGAAATTCGATTCTGTTCTAATATTGTAAATCGAGGTTAAAATTAAATGTCAAACGCTTCACATATCAACAAATGACGGTGATCTAGGGAATTTATTTTCATCACCTTGGTGAAAATAAGGGTCAAATCGTCCGTTCTTATAAATTATGAACTATAGAAGGTGTTTGCAACCATGTTGCGCAAATGTGTGGTTTTGTGACAATCTCGGTGACAATCTTACGTCAAAGATTATTTCTACTCTTTGCTTACGTCTTACGGGACTGGGAGCGAATAGGGGTGCTGGATGGGTAAAGAAAATCGTAAAAATCGTAATGAAAACGCCAATTTTTGATACATTTACTGTGAAATAACAAAACACTTGACGTTATTCACGATTATTGTACATTTGCTTACGGGTTGTAATAAACTGAACAGTATTTAATTCATTATGTACAGTATAATATCACAAGCAGTCAGTATAATATTGTAGAAGACTCAGTATTTCTGTTAAAAATGATAAGTAAAAATGGAATTTTTGAGCAGTAAAAGTACTATTTGGCCTGTATTTCTATGTTCACTATTGTGATTCTAATGGTCAGTAAAAATTTATGAAATGTCAGTATGACTTAGGCCCATTTTCACAATATCTGGTCACCAAAAAGTCCTGGTAAGTATCCATAGTTTCAATTGAAAAATCACCAGGCAAACAATAGAAACCGCAGCAACTAACCAAGACTTTTTGGTGGCCATATACTGTGAAATTAGGCCTTAGCTGGTAATAATTTCACAAAGGTACAGTAAGAAATAATAGATGGCTAGTATGCAGTAGTCAGTAATAATTTTAACTAACTCAAACTAACCCAAACTTGATACACATAATACCAATACAGAACACGTCAATTATGGTTTATAATAATAATTGTAATGTTAACCTAGTGCTAACCAACGAGCCGCTGCATATTTTTATCAATTTCGATCACCAACACAAACTAACCCAAACTTGATCCACATAGAACCAATACACAACACGTCAATTATAATATATAATAATAATTGTAATGTTAACCTAGTGCTAACCAACGAGCCGCTGCATATTTTTCATCAATTTCTATTACCAACACAAACTAACCCTAACTAACCCAAACTAAATCCGCCTCTCAAAGGAACCTATCTGACTACTTCATCATGACATTAAGGCAGAGTGTTTTCTCTTTACTAAGTTGTGTTTCGTTCCGTTGTAAAAATGTTTGTATTTATAAATTATAAAATATATGACCAATCATTCATTATTTTACTGTCGCTTTATTAATTTTATGGACTGTGCATTATTTTTGCCAGGCATTTACTAATTTATTTGATCGTTTTTTTATGATACTGACTCTTGATTATTTATATCTACCATTTATTATTTTTACTCACCACTTCTTTATGTTACTAACCCTTCATTATTTTTACTGACCATTTCTTTATATTACTAACCGTTAATTATTTCAACCGACCATTTATTATTATACTGACCATTTATCATTTTTACTGACCACTTCTTTATGTTACTGACCCTTCATTATTTCAACCGACCATTTATTATCATACTGACCAAGGGAAAAAATAATGGCAAAGAGTACTGTCCATAAAATTGATATACTGACCATTTAATTTGTTGCCTTTAATTACCTACCCATTACACTTGTCGCTAGAGGTACAACTTGCTCCTGAACTTCCGCGTATAAATTTCCCATTTCAGTTTTTTTTGCTTCAATAATTGGTAATAATCCTTCACAAGGCGACATCAATTTTTTACCAAACCCAACCTTACTCAACTCGCATTTGAAAGTCTTTCTTGCTTTAACAATTATTCATAATCCATTCCAATAGGAATGTTAGCGAAATCCATTTTTTACCAAACCCAAACTTACCCAAACTCATATCTAACTTTGTTCAATTTGGGAGCACATCATACCTCTAGCTTCTTATACCCATAACCCCTATTAGCTCACAGTCCTTTGGATTGTCAGATAACCACACATTTGCACAATACAGGAAAAAATGTAACAATATTGTTAAAAAGCTATGTAATTCAAGCAGAAACGTAATGTGACAATAAAATAAAACTAGGGCCCAAAGTTCTCTACACAATTGGCAAAAACTGGAATAAATATTTGTGGGCAAGGAAAAAAAACATGTATTGTGTCAAAAAGAAATAATTGTTTTTTAATGTTTATAAACATTTGCGAAGCATAGGTATGAATATATTAATCCTATTCTGGATTTTCTTGAGAATCAGTAAGTAGTTATATTAAGCCTGTAATTGAATAATGAACTGAAAAATGACTGGAAATCATACTCTAAATAAAATGACATTAAAATATTTTATCTCATACTGTACTTTAAAGTATCATTTACCGGACTGGTTACCAGTCCGTTAAATGACACTTCACACCACCGGAGACTGTAGTAAAAAATTTCTTCACTACGATTTATGACACTGCATCATCAAAGACTGTAAATTTGCATTGGTAACATTAGTTTGGCTTGCGACATCTTAGTGTTTCAATTAATAACTTGACAAAAAATGTTGGTAACACAAGTAAACTATCTATATTACCCAAGTGGTGGTATGATTTAACTGGCGCTATCTTATGATTATAATCAATAACTTGACATAAAATGTTGCTATCATAAGTAATCTATCTATATTACCCAAGTGGTAACATGGTTTGGATGTCGCCATCTCATGGAAAGAGTGTGAGACGGACTGCCACCACCGCGCTCTCAATGTGTGCTTTGACAATAAGAATGCAGTTTTTCTCTTAAATCGGTTGAAAACAATTGTCACAGTATGAAATGAAACATCGTACGATACACAGCCGTTAACTGTCATTGAATCACTCGTCTAGAAATTCCGGACTTGGCTCCTTCGTTGCCTCGTCCATAGACATCTTGATTCGTGATTTAAAGTCATTTACCGGCTTAGTAACGTGAATTATCATTTCGTCACACCCCTCATTTTTGGCATATGACATACTCTTATGTTTTTTAGATGGAAAACATATTAAATTTTATCCTTATTTAATAGAGAATTTTTTCACGATTCTAACGATATATTCCATTTTTAAAAATAACCCTATGATATTATGGATAGGGTTATTTTCATTGAGTTCTATTGGTATTGAAGTCGATTGTTATTTTTAAAAATTAAATTTTTATGGGCGTTTTTTTTCTGATTCATGTTTCAATTCAACGTAGTTAATCTAGTTATCTACGGAAAAATACTATTAAATGAAATACATAATTAATAGAGTTATTGGAAGTGAAATAAGTTCTAGCAGTAATAATGCTAGCATTATTTTGACAACTACGCATGCGCATTTGCCTCGTTTGATAGGGCTAGCGTTAACGTTTGTGCTCGACTTTATTACGGCACCAATAAAGTCGAGCCGTATCAAGGTAATTTCGGCGTTATTTTGAAGAGTTTGGCAGTTTTTTGTCATTTTGACAATTGAAATTTAGTTAGACGGAGTGGTTTTCAATTTTTATTTATACGTTATAGGTTTTTGTTTTCCTGTATGTTTTCAGTATGTGCCGTGGATATAAATCAAAATAAGTTCAATGAGTGATCCTCGGAGTGAGCAAAAAATAAACCGGCTACGATTCTGTTACGTGAATTTATCAATATACCTACCTATGTAAACTCAATTATTCGAAACTTTGAAACTCCGAATCATTAGAGATTGAAAAAAATAAACCAGAACAATGAAAATACACTAGTGAAGCACTGGATTAACGATTTCCATTTAATTTTGTATACATCTCAACGATGTTGTGGTTATGTTGGAAATAACGGAAAGAGTCGTGAGACACCTGACTAGCCATGAATTATGCAGGCTCCAATAACTGTTTCTTTACGGAAGCAGTAGCGTCAAGCAGTATTAGAATAAAGTAATTGCACTAATAATGCTAGCACTATTTTCAAATTTCCAATAACTCTCTGATGATAGTATGATCACCATAGTGACACATAAGAATATTGTATTATTTTGAAAATTTACTTAGTTCAAGAAGTTTTTTGCTAAAATGGAGTTTTAGATGGAGTTTTAGATTTTTTCAATTTAGAAAAATTGTAGAATGTTAAATAAAATGCAATGAAAATGCCGCAAGATATGCTGAGGACTACTTTTGTTTATGGCTACCCCACACGATCCTCCGATGTTTCGGTTTTGTCTTTTTTTTGAGGGGCACTGTAAAAAACAAAGTTTACAAAAAAAACTTACCTACTAAACCAAAATGGTTTTTTAGTAGAGCTTACAAAACTGCAAATCTTTGCAATTCAAATATCACAAGTGAGCATCTACAAGGTTCCGTCTTGCAGAACTGCAGGTGGCGAGCGGAGTGCCTAATAAGAATAAATCTTTTATGCTTCAAAAAGTTGATGGCATATTTATCTTAACAGGTTAGCAGAACTGAAGAAAGAAAATGGCAATCAACTCTTCAAACTCAAACAATACAACTCTGCTCTCAACTTCTACAACGAAGCGATTGAGATCTGCCCAAAATCTGCTGCATATTATGGAAACCGATCTGCCTGCTACATGATGATGGGACGACACAAACTCGCTCTTGAAGATGCTAGAACTAGTGTTCAGCTTGATCCAACATACATCAAAGGGTAAGTAAGGACATCGAAATCTATTATTATCAAGAAGGTAGCGTAGATCGAGGCAATAGCCCGCACCTAACAGATAGGCGCTAAAATGTCCGCCATTTTGAAAAAATTTATTTTGAGTGGAAAAAAATATTTCCAGATACACAAGAATGGTCAAATGTGCGATTGCTCTTGGAGACCTGGTAACTGCTGAAAACGCCGCACAAAAAGCTGATCAATTACAAGCTGGTTCTGTCGCTAATGAACTCGTACAGATTGGAAGGATTAAACAAATGAAAGAAGAAGCTGATAAAGCCTATGCTGCGAAGGATTACCGTAAAGTCGTCTACTGCATGGACCGATTACAAAATGATTGTTCTCACTGTGAAAAATTCAAACTTATCAAGGCTGAATGTTTGGCTTTCTTGGGAAGGTGAGTGTGAACATGTTAGCACAGCATAAATAAGAACCAGCAGTATGACTCCCGCCCCTTTGAGGAGAATAAAAATTTGAACTCGCCTATGTCAATAGGGAACTTGCCCATTTCTTCTGTATCTTATTTATTTATTTTAGAGTGTGCGTTAAAGCCTAAAAACACCGTATACCAAATATAAGCCCTTGAATCGCACTAGTTACTTTACAATAATTAATCAAAATTGACATCGACGCTGTGAAAATTCAAACGAAGCAAAAAACGCGGGAAAGTTTTGATGTCATAACGCGTATCCTTGGCAACCATTTGAATGTTTGAAGTCTGATGTGACATTGAGTTGGTTTATTTCATAGTTTTTGAAAAAAATCAAGGATAGTTTATATAAATATTGCATTATGCCGCTGTGTTCGAATTCAACTTTGAAATTTCCAAACAAATTTTCGTTCGCGTGCCTGATGACAAAAAGCGGCGAATAAAATTACTTAAAGCATGCTGAAGCAATGAGGGGAATTATTTCGGTAAAAAGCAGTGCTATTTATGTGTGTGTGGAGATCATTTTTATGTGTGTATGTATTTTGACAAAAAATACCATTACCTATTATTGTGTTTTTAGATTTTGAGAGATTTTATTTTTGGGTACATATTACTACAGACAGATTAAAAAAATGAACCTTCTTATTGTATTTTACCAGTATACAGGCAATGAGGTATACAAAAGGACAAATTATGGACCAAAATTTTTATTTCTCGAGAAATTCATTTTTATAAAAAATGTTGCTTGTGAAAAAAATATGATTGTCGATGAAAAAAAAAATATACAAGAATATACCCTTCAAAAAAAAAGTTGGAATATAATCTTCTTTTCAAGCGGAAAGCGTGAATCACCTACCCCGCCATATTTGAAAGTTTTTGGCAAAAAAAATAAAATCGGGAAGCCAACATTTTTTCAATTCAAATCTGTATTTCACTGAAAAGTGGTTTATGGTGTTAGGGTAATCATTATTATTGTAAGGTGTGGTATCGATTGGTTTACATATTTGTATGAATTATGCCTTGACTAATAATCACTAATAATTATTGGTTTATATTATTATATTTATGGTATCACGTTAAAAGTTTTAATTTTTGCGCCTTCTTCGAAATACATAATTGGAAATGAAAAAAATGTGTCTTTGATCCATTATTAACACTGTAAACCAATAGAATGTCTAAAGTTTCATCTTTGCTAAAAACTTCTGAATATATTATGAATGTAGGTAGCTCTCTCTTGAAATAAATTGATTTTCCAACTTCTTAAAGACGCTGTACAAAATTTGTTTTTTTTTCCATCGACAATCGTTTTTCTTTAATAAGCAAAAATTCTTATAAAGAATGACTTTTGCTCGAGAAATTAAAGTTTCGGTCCATTTGTCCTTTTGTATACCTCATTGCCGGAAATACTGTGGGATACAGGTAAAATGAAATAAGGTCCATTTTTTTAATTTGTAATATTATGTAATATGCGGAGCAATACGTACCTAAGAATAAAATCTCTAAAAATGTAAAAACAAAATTATTGGTATTCATTTCATAATACTTACATTAAATAGATCTCCACATAGATAAATAGCACTGTTTTTCAATTAGTTATTCTCCACATTTCTTCTGCATACTCTAAGCAATTTTGTTTGACGATTTTCGTCATCAGGTCCAGGCACGCGAATGAAAAGTTGTTGGGAAATTTCAAAGTTAGATTAGTACCGACACTGCGGCCTGCGGCAGAGTGCCATATTTAAAATACCATCCTCTATTTTTCAAAAACTACGAAATAAACTAACTCAATGTCACTTCAGACTTCAAACCAATGACATTCTCTCTTAGTACGTCCTTGCTTCAAACATTCAAATGGTTGCCAAGGATACGCGTTATGACGTCAAAACTTTCCCCTCATCGTCGATGTCAACTTTGATCATTTATTGTAAAATAACAAGTGCGATTCGAGGGCTTATATTTGGTATACGGTGTTTTTGGACATGAAAGCACACTTCAATACAATTTAAAAAAATGAGCAAGTTCCCCATTCGGTTTAGAAGTCGGAGACGGCTTCCGAATTTCGGCTTGGTTGGGCATCCAGATCAACTCAAGAGATACAAATTGTATAATAAATTTGTTGACATTAATAATATCGGGAATTATACTGCTGGTTCTTATTTATGCTGTGATGTTAGTGTATTTTAAAAGTCACCTGAAATGATAGATTTGATGTCTAAGTTGGTAATATTAATTTAATAATATTCGACATAGTGACGGTGATTGATTAATACAGGACTGGTTCAACCTATAATAATTAAGCCATCCAGTGGATTAATGAAAAATTTGAATGTTTTGAAACAATACTAGAAAAATATCATCGTATTTTTCCTTTGGTGCATCTTGAAATGTATGTTGATAACATTTACGTCGACCCTAATATTTTCTATCAATCGTGAAAGAAACACTCATTTTCAGCATCATTGTTCAACAAGGTGAACATTCAAATAAAATCACCTACTCACTGAGTAGATAAAGAATCATTCGCTTTTGTTTGCTTAAGCAGGAAGCTCTTCAATCAACGATTAGAAATTGTGGGCTGGAATGCAGTCAGCGACCGCAATACTTATTGGCAACTCATAAATGTAAATTATTTATCGTGGGCCGGTGCCGGTCATTGCATCAAATGTTGTTTCGATTATTTATTTTTGTGGTGTGTGAACAGGAAGTTTTGTACAAACAAAAACACAGAAAAACTGAGATACGTTTTCCTAGACACTAACGTACCATGCTTTTGACCACGTCTATTTGAATTTCAGCAAAGTTATTTTTGTTATGTCGGAAATTGTCCTAAACTCTTTACATTTTTGGCCCCGTTCGATCTAGGCTAGGTCGGCAAAAACGCAAGAAATATGATTTTTTTCAGGACTTCTTTCAGTTTTTTGCTTGTATCTTAAGAACCGTAAGTTTTTTGAAAAGGAGCCATCTATACAAAATTAAAGTAATTCAAATTTCCTACCAAATGAACTACTCAGCTGTTATTTTCTGACAAGCGATATACGCGTTAGAGCTTGCCAAATCGCAACGATTTCTTGGTATTTTTACAAAAACGTCAGAAACACCGTATTACGTCGATAGATATGCAAGTTTCAATAAAAAGATTAATTTCACGTAAAAAGACTTTATGGACGGCACCGGCACCACTACATTCCTTCTCTTTTCGCCTCCACTCTTCGACCGCCGCCTGTTTTTGCTATGCGGCATGTGTGCAGCGTGCGTTGGTTTTCAGATGGAGAACCCATTCCAATAAGTGATGATCCCGGGCGCATTTAAACATTCCGGTATACAATTCAGCACCCGCTCAGACTCTATTGGTCGATTTCAACCTCTAGACCAATCAAAGGTGAAGTGCCGAAACCGATGGCAGTATGTTGAGCGGTGCTGAAATCTAGGTCGGAATGTTGATATGTAGTCTGCATAGATTCTTGGTGACTATGGTCAGAATGACGGGTGTGATTAATTGATTAAGTTTTCTCGACAATGACTCAACTGCTATAAAAGAAAACTTTGCGGAATTTACGACCCTGTGTCAGGTTTTCGTGCAACTTTGAATTTCCTAACGAGTTTTGTATGTTTTGGACACCCTAAAAGAAGTAAAAATATAACCGGCGAAGTAAATTCTATTGCGAAAGTCATTCCAAACTGAGTCTAATGGGAAATCCCAGACCAAATTAACATAACGTGAATGATGAAAGGAAAGAAAACATACAAATTAAAATATAGTTTCTTTTTGAGAAACTTGATAGTTTTACAAACTTAAAACTCTATCAGGAACTTTTTTTAGTGACCAGTACCGTGGGTGAAGATGCTTTTTTGACATTTTTGTCATCTATTCCTAGCCCAAACTTTGTGTCAAGAATATTTCCAGCATCTTTTGAATTGAATTTGACGAATTTGTTTAAAAAGTGGATGTATCAATGTAGTTATTGAATGTACCGCCATTTTGTAGTACTTAGAGATATCGACTCAATATTCTAGGGTTATAAAGTTTTTAGCAGGACCTTCAAAATGAGGTGTCACATGACCAGCCGCCATCTAGAATTTTTCATATGTCAATTTTATGTCAAAACATATCCAACATGCTTGTATTTCAGCACCTAGAATTTGAAGTCTCTAAGTTAAGCCGTTCAAAAAAATAAAAGGGGGGGGGACATTGAAGAAAAGCACTGTATACACCTACGCATCAGTATGTTAACTCCCCAACAAATCTCAGACAAATGCGTTCATTCATGCTCAGACAAGCACGTGACCATGACCTTGCAGTAAATATGTAATACGTACGTTAAATAGCTATATAGATACAAAAAAAGCATGCAAAATGCTGGCCAACATTCAGACCTCTATTTTGGCACCGCTCAACATTCTGGCATCGGTTTTGGCACTTCGTCTTTGATTAGAGGAGAGTTTGAAATCGACCAATAGAATTTGAGCAGGTGCTGAATTGTATACCAGAATGTTTAAATGCATCCCGGGCACGTCTTCAAATCATTTCGTGATACTGTATACAGGGTGGTCACGCGAAAACTAGAACCTCTCATAACTTTTCAAGTTACGAAAAATAGTGTAAAGACAAATGTTGTAGGTATTATCAAATGGCTTTCTACTGCTATATCAAAAAAACGATTAAAGTTCGCGTTCCAAAGATATGAAGCTAACATACGTTCCATTCAAAACTCCTTGTATATTATTACATATTCAGAAAGAGCTTATTTTTCTGATTTCAAAAATATATAGTTTGATGCCTCTCTGATGAGCCGTTTAGGAAATATTTGACTATGAAATTTGAATATTTTGAATCAACAGATAAATAACCTGAGTCGGGAAGCATCCGTCATCATCTCGATACACTTACACAAAAAAGAATGTATGTGGAAATGAGGAATAGAAGTATCAGAATGAAATAGAAGGGTATGAACGATCTTTGGAAATTATGCAAGAAGAAATCTAGAAGTTTGAAAGAACAATCAGAGCAATGAAGGATCTACAAAAAAAGTATTGTTTTTCACTGAGCTGTGGCGTGATTACTTCTCATCAAAGGTGACTAGTGCATTTTGTAGGAAATTTTATGTTCATTAATTTTATATAGATTGCTCATTTTCCAAAAACGTACAGCTTTTGAGATATAAGCATGAATCTTGAAAAAGTCCAAGAAAACTGGGATCTTTTGCGTTTTTCGCTATGAAGCCGACCTCCCACAAGGCAGCAAACTATAAATTCGGATTCAGCCGCCCCAAAAACATATAAAACCGTTAAGAAAAAAACTTTCTCAATTTTGTTTTGGTCAAAATACCGATTGACTGGGCTAATCATGGGACGGTATTTTCACATGTTTAGTTTGTTCGATGCTATTCTGTGGTTACGTCATACTTCTCCGTCGTTCTAGGACATATTTACAAAAGTTTTACGTATGTCTTGACTATGGAGGACTGTAACTGGGAGAGTAATCGAAATGCATAAAAGTGGTCCAGGTTTCAAATCGTAATTCAGCTTCAATTGTTACCCCCAGATGGCGAAGAGTCGTTAGCGATTTCATGTCAAACAAGAATGTCACCTAGGTAACATAATTAAAACAACGTTACGAATACTCTATCAAAATGCAACAATTTTTATTAGCTAGGTTTCATCAAAACTATCACTATTTGATGATATTTGGCATCATGAATTTATTTCTTGTTATACATTATTCTGAAATTTATAGAATTCTCATATTTTTTTGCTTAATTGCATTAGTTGATAGAGTAACTGAGTGACGTCATATCTTTCTTTGACAACAGTCATCATTGAACAAACCAACACGATGCTGCGACGGTTCAACCTCAATTTTTTCTTTTTAGAGAATGCATTGCATGTGGAATGTGAAGTAGAAATTTGGAGAAACTGAATGATAATGTGATAAAAGTATCTTGACAAATTATTGACAAGCAATAAACGTTATCATGACAATGAATAAATAAAAGCGCTACTAGCAACAGCGCCCTCAAATGAACTAACCAAAAAGAGGGACAGAATTTCAGCGATTTTCGTATGTCGATTCGTCTCCTAGTTATAGTCCTTCATAGTCTTGACTTAACTAGCCGTAAAAGTCGTTCGGATCACTTTTGACAAATGTCGCGTCTAGAGCGATCAATCTTCAACATACTGACAAACGTCAGATACTGTGACGTAAAGTCCAGATACTGTGACGTAAAGTCCGTCATGTTATGTTTTTTTTGTTGAAAAAAAAATAAGTTTTTCTAACACGTGTCATATTCAAAATAAAGGTTAAAAATAGTACATTTTGTATTAAGGGCGGAAAGTAGATGATTTTGACGAGGGTATAAGTAGCAGCACGAGCGAAGCGAGAGCAGATATTAGCCGAGTCAAAATCAACTTTCGTCCGTGGTGCAAACAGTTCTTTTTGTACAACCAGTTTGTTATCATTTAAAAAAGAATTATTATGAAAATCAAAAATAAATAATCGATACACTGCACTACACTGCTGACAAATCAGACAACTGACGAGTGCCAACTGTCAAATCATGGTTACAATAGGTGTGTTCCCGTATTCTTTTGTGGTGCGGATTCATTGTCACCGAGATTGTCACATGATTAGTTCTTTCTAGTATGCTAGACTGTCACGTGGTTATTATATCCAGAGGCGCTGGGATCCAAGGAACCGTTGCTAAGCGACCTACTTTGTCTGTCTAGTTGGTCTGTATATGAAATATTAATAATAGACCTTTCATTCGACTCTTTGTGCCTTAATTTAACATTAGAAGCTCCTATTGAACACAGTAGTCACAGTTTATATAGTTGATAATACGAAACTTTTTGATAAATCCAAAAGTGATCTGCATAAACAACCAAAACCGATGGCGGTTAGGCCAAAATGCAGTATCGCCAAAACGCGGCAAATTACACTCATGAGGAACCACTTTGAGCTTGCTTGAACACGAGGTGCGGCTAATTTAATCCGATGGTCCAAGGTTCTATGTTCTTCAAGTACTAATAACTATCAACTGGGCATGCAAATTAGTTAATTGTTTCGGAACCGCTCCGCGAACAAAGCTATTACTTCCCAAGGATTTTGTGCTAGATAAGCCTGAAAAAGTTTCCACTTCACTTTTTGAAGTAAGACATGTTATCAGCTACTACTATATCGTGTAATTAAGCGCCGGTAATCTCATATTCAAATAAATAAAATAAGTCTATCAAATAAGTATCCGTCACATAATAAATGGAGCGTTTTCTTGGCGGGACCTATTTGGAGGCTATTCTGAGGAAAACAAATCGACTACTTGGATGTGAAAGTGCCGGGCCTGAAAGTATGCGATACTGAACTTTATTTCGAACCAATGCTTTTGAACTTTGATTATTATAGAAGCTAGTATTAACAATGAACTTTCATAATCTAATACGAATTCATAGTTTTGAGAAAAGATGAGGTTATAAAAATATCTTATTTGAAAAATTATGATTTTCAAGTACAGTGGTGGTTACTTCTTGCGACCATCATCAACTTTTTTTTTCAAATACCACCCAACTTTCTTAATTCATTGTTGAATAACTCTGCTTTCTGAAAAAAATGATATGTCACACTTTCCATTTTTGAATAATGCAGAAGGTTGATACAGAATTTTCCAAATAAAAACTGTTAGCTCCTTTCAGAACACATCACGAGGACAATAATAACTTGTGACTTTTTAAGCTTGAATAAAGCTTCACGTTTGAAAAAAGTTTATAAACAAATAAAAAAAAAACAAAAATAAATAAATAAAAAAAAGTTCAGTATGATGCATAATTATTTTTAGGAAGCCAAGAATTACCGAAAAAGGAATTGAAAAAGTTAAGTGCGTCTTTGAAAAAAAAAAGTTGATGGCGGTTGCGAGAAGTCGAAACGTCGGATATCAATTTCGACCATACTTGCCAAATTGATAAGCAGAAAAATTGGTCATGAAAATGTGTCATTTGTTTTTAATTAACTCTTCGGAAGTCTTTGGAATTTTCCAAGTTTCTAAGCGGCATTTTTTTGAGATTCAAATTGCGCAACTTTGCCTCCATTCAACCGATGTTGTCTCTCATGGTTTACCAATGCTATATACTCGAATTTGTTACACCCTGTATGTATTCCAGTTTAGAAAATTGTATTTCGAAAAGCGTAAAATAATGTATTTCAGAATTCACAACCCGGGTGGCGGCCTTCAGCTTTGGAAAATATGCCTGTTGGACGTTAAAAATATTAATGTTTGTTATGTTGTTTCCTGTAGAAATATTGTATAAGATGATTCATTCATTTCTGAAAAATATAAATCTGCCAGTCTTTGTTTCACAATTTAATTTTTAATTTGGAAATAACGCGCACTGCTTTCTGGAATAAAATTGACTGACTGATGATTTCTGAAATACAATTTACTAATATGAAATACACTACTTGACGCTTTATGAAATACAATCTACTAATCTGAGATGTAATTGACACTATGAAGTTAATCTGACGATTTCTGAAAAACGTGAATGGAAAAAGTGCAAAGAAAATCTAACCTGAGAACACTATTGAGAAACCGTTTCTGTGTGTATTGTTCAACAATCAAAGCCTATTTGAAAAATATATTTTTTTCAGGTATCAAGAATCGCAAGAAATTGCAAACGATATTCTTCATATGAATAAAGGCAGTGCTGAAGCGATCTATGTGAGAGGCCTGTGTCTTTACTATGATGAGAACCTAGACAAAGCTTTCAGTCATTTTCAACAGGTATAGTATTTGAACTAGATTCTCGTATTGAACTAATAGAACATGAACCTTTTTGCGCGAAAAATATGTCTTTTCAATTATTTTATGGAGACATCGTGTGTTCTTGACCCTTCGCGAGAATTTGTCAAGCACCGTAAGTTAAGACGTGATTAAAACCTTCTCTGCAGAATTTGAGAAAGCAAGAGGAATGTTTGCATAAATCTGTTTGTTGGTGTTCTAATAAAGCACCAAAAAGTCTCAAATGCTCACCTGTGTGCTACTTGAAATATCGAAGGTCATTCACGAAAATCATGTTTTTGTGGTTGAGGTTATTACAAATGCAGAACAATATTCTCTACAAGCAAGGTTTTAAACATTTTCTTCGTACGATCGATCAACCGTTTCCAAGATATAGTGCGAATTGTGGGCAGTTATCGTTGTGAACAAGTTCTGTGATAAACTTTGCAGCTGTCAGATGCAGAGGAACCGAGATTCTCATCGCCTTTATTATTCGGTATTTCAAGTAGCAAGATATGAGACATTATTTGGATAAAAAATCATATTCGACATACTCTACAGTCTGCATCTAGGTGCGAGGGCACCAAACCTGCTCCAGTACTCACTTGGGGCCTCGTCAGAAAACTATCGTTCAAAAAATTTGACAATATATTAATTTCAAGACATTCCTCCTTTTTGACTTTTTCTTTTTAGTTTATTTTGTCATAGCTTTTTCTCCAGAGATAGAGCGATATTATTAGATTTCTTATATCTCAGGAAGTTATAATGCTGTCATTGCAGTCACTGGGGTGAATCTGTTCAAATTTTATACTATGAATAACCAAACAAAACACAAAAATAACATCATACACCATGATACTACAAATAAGATAACGGGTGCTATGATTGAACGTTTACGTTAACTTAACGTATCTGTCAAGATTGTTTGCTAATGCAAATGTTCCATTTGCTAACAGCGTTACCATGGTGAAATGCATACGTTAAGTTAACAAGAACGTTCAATCATAGGACCCAATGGGGGTTATGATTGAACGTTCACGCCAACTTAACGTGTCTGTTAGGATTGTTTACTAATGCAAATGCCCATTGGGGGCTATGATTGAACGTTTACGTTAACTTACCATGTCTATTTCACCATGGTAACGCTGTTAAAATAATCCTAACAGACACGTTAAGTTAACGTAAACGTTCAATCATAACCCCCATTGAGGAAATTTTCATATTTTTTTGTTTGATTGCATTATGTTCTAGTCCTCCATACTCACGCCATAATATAATAACTCTCGCACAGCCATTTTAGTTTTGAAGTATTGGCACTACTGACACTAATTATCACGTTCGAAAAACGAAATGATCCGCATCGTAACAACTGATTCGCATTGTGAATCGCAGCTTTTATCTCTGCAGATAAATGTAACAAAATTTTGACATATTAGCTTTGTTCGCGGGTCGGTTACGAACCAGTTCCGAACCAATTCAGAACTGTTTTGCATGCGCAGCTCGTGATATTTCATCAACTGCGCTTGCAATCCGCGAACTAAGCTAATTATTCTAATCAAGGTGAAGTTCGGTGTTCGGTGAATGCTTACCCAGTCTACCTTTTCCATTTCAAATTGCGAATAATCTATACAAGATTGCCAACCTTTAGCTTCCAATTTTGGCACATGTCAGGCAGTTTAAAAAAAACAGACTTTACTATTGATTCAATAATATGTTTAATGATAGACACAACTGCTCGCACACATCAGATTTCATAGTTCTGAAAACCCAAACATCTTCTTCTTATTCTGATAAGCTCTATTCATACTCTCTTGCCTTTGACCTCGGACAAAACATAAAATCGGAAAAAACATGATCAAAACTAACTCAGATTCAGAAGCACAGAATTATTTTGACAATTTTCTGACTTTGAGGTCAAATAAGGTTCAAGCAGAGCCGTCTATATTGTAATACAAGCCATGAAGTAACAATTGCAACTTCGCATCTAAGGTCAATGGTGGTCGAAATTTTGCATTGATTGAAGTGGCTTTCTTTGAAAATAGAGGTATTTTACGATTACGAAATACGGAAAATGTTCAACATATGATTGGTTGGTTAGGTAAGCTTGGCGCTGCTGCTAGCTAGCCAATTTGCTAGCTCATTATAATACATATATGTATATCGGTGAAAGGCACGTCAAATACGGCAGACGGGATCGTAGGCTAAGGAGGGAGGACCGGTTTTACATTTCTTGCAATGGGTCCTACAGTTTAACGGAAAGTCGGAACCACGGTCATCGATTCCATCGGACCACAGACTCATGTTCTACTACCGATCTAGACAACTGGATGAGCAAACGCCGCTCTCGAAATGGCTAAATTACGACCGAAAAACGTAAATAAACACGAACATTTTCCGGCAAGTTGGATATTGCGCACTGCAGCAAAATAATGTCATCATCACGAGGTGTGGACAGGACCGAACTCATAATATAATATTATATATTTCCGTGAACCTAATAATTTTTATTTTTGATTAGGCAATGAACGTGTTGAATTGTCACAAACACTACGTCCAAAGCAAATTAATCCACAATACAAAAGCTCAACACAACAAAGCATAAAGCAATAATATGGCGTCGATCACGAATAAACGAAAACCGATGTAGTACGGGACTGGTTCAGTTGACCGCGAGAGTAAACATCTGGTCGAATTGATAGATTGAATTCTACTACGCATGATCAACATTCCCAGACTCTACTGGAAAATGTCCGTGAAACAGTCGCAGAAACTCATTTTTTCGCCCATGCCTCGCCACATTTGCTTCAGATGACACATGCATTATGCTTATCCATGGGTTAAGATCAGTGTGTTCTACCAATATGTACTGGACAACTGCTGCGTTCGTGGTGAATCTACCCACTGGCAAGTGTGTATCTTTGTCCTTCGAGAATATCCGATTCACCCCGGCCTGGTTACCGGCTTGAATAGAGAGGACAACGATACCTTTTGCACTCTACCTCGTGGGTGCCGCTAAAATACCAGGCATTCGACTTTTTACGGTCTATGGCCATTGCTGGGATTCGAACCCAACACCGGAACCGGACCGGTTCCCACTTACTGACCCAACGCTTTACACGTTGCGTCAGGCCGGCCTAAAAAAATTATAACAAGTATTAACATAATACATATCCTAACCAAACAAGCTTTTTTTTATGATTTTTTGGGGAAAAATATTGATTCTAAACAATAAAACCACCAGATAGGTAGATGGTTACAGATTTTGGGATGTGATTTCCTCAGTTTCTGGAGGACAGGAGTTGATAATAACAGTTATTAGAACTGATAAACCAAAAAGCACCATCTTCGTCACGCACCAAATTGTTTTTCCAAAGTAAACGAAACAGCACTCGTTCACTCTGATTTTTCCACATGACGTAGAAGCTGGTGCTTATATGCATAAGAAACCCGGGATAAGGCATTAATTCATCAATTTTTCCTATTTGAATATGTATTTTTCTCATCCAGTATTCCTAAAAAAACATAATAATAAAGCGACATACCATAATATGAAACTACATCTATATACCCGCCTATCTGGAATATATTGACTGTTGGATTATGATTTCTTTAGTACCCCACCCACTTACCTTGATCTTAACTTTTCAGAACGCAGAAACAATTTTATTTTTCAACGAGCTTCTTTCTCACTTTTTCAGAATACAATTTTAAGGTGAACGAAATCAGGTTTGAACCGTGAATGCCTGGGAGCCTAGATTACATTCAATTTCATTTCGAAGTGGAACTGTCAAATTTCCGCTTGGCAATCGGGAATCATATGCTAACATCCACATCGAATTTGGCGTTGAACACAGATTCAATGTAGATGGTAGCATATGATTCCCGTTTCGAAATGAAATTGTCTGTAAATAGTTGCATAGCCGTCGATAGTGTATTGATGAAATAATTGTGGGCCTTGAAAAAAATTCTGGTCCAAAATTGAAAAATTAGAAAAAGACGGTGACTTCAAATTTTTAGGGTGTAATTGGAATGACAATACCTTTAAAATGAGGAAAAACTTGACCCACCATTCCATTCAATGTTTTCTTTCAAAATGGCGCCCAGATGTTATTTTCAGCTGTCACTACTGAAAATGCAGACAGTCCTCACATATGGTGTGCCTAAAAATCGTTCTGATATATCTAACGATCCAAAAGATGGAAGAGGGGGGCAATGAAGAATTGGCCCTGTATCATAGAAGTTAAGTAGTTGAATAACTTTCCAAGTGGATTAATTACCCAAGGTATAAAATGTACTTGAGTACAACTACTTGAATCAAGAAAGTAATTTGAGTACAACTACTTCTAAAAAATAGTAGTCAACTACGTTGTTAATTGACTACTGCCCAGCACTGCTTGCTGGTGCTTTATTAGAACACCAAAACAAAGGTTACTATAAAAGTTCAGCTCACTTTCTCCGTTCAAATAAAATAATTGAGGAAAAAAGGTGATTTAAGGTTGAACCCAATTCCAATGTTTGATGGTTTTCGTACCTTTACGAAGTAATGCGAGAAAGGCACTTGCGTACAATTGTGATCCCGAAACGATGCACAGTACACCAGAGACTTGCAAAAAAGTAGCTCTTATTTTTCCTTGAAAACTAACCAAGACATGATATCAATTCTAGGCACCAAAAAGTTGTTATATTAAAAGTATAAATAATAAAAAAAGCGTTTTACATTTTTCGCTTAAATAATTTTTGTCATTTTGCCTCCTGGGTTATTAGTTTAAACATAACAAGAATAACATTTGCAAGTTGGTGGTGTAGACGGAAGCTCCTTATAAGTACTTATAGCACTGCCAAGTATGAACCAAATTCATTCATTCGATAAAAGTTTGTTCTATATTTTCATTATTTCAAAATAGGTTTGTACGAATAGCAACCTTTTCGATTGCTTCCTCTGTTGTAGTGTGGGGCGTAGGTGGGTAAAAGTTAATTGTTGTTTTTTTTTATTTAAGCATAATTTTACATTTTTGATTACAGGTACTTCGACTTGATCCAGATCATGAAAGAGCAATGCTGCAATACAAGAAGTCAAAGAAACTAAAACAAATGAAAGATGAAGGCAACGAAGTGTTCAAGAATTGCAAGTTCCAAGAGGCGATCAATATCTATACCGAAGCTCTGGAAATTGATCCATTGAACAAGAAAACTAATTCCAAAATATATGTTAACAGGTGAGATTATGTGTTATAAAGCCTACCAACAGTAAAAAAATGTGTGTAGACTGAAAAACGGACTTTGAGACTTGCAGTTCGTACGCTACTCTTTCAACCGTCATACCTGAATCTTTCAACTAACATGCAAGACGTAAGGTAAAATGTTATGTCTGGTCCCGGCTCAAGAATGGCTCTTAGCTGAATTTCAAAAAGTATCAGACGTATTATCTGCAGAAAAAAAAATGTTAGCAAACTATTTTCAAGTTTCCACAGGGTGTTTTCTAATGATTCTGACAAAGTGAAGGAGGTAAATCCTCATCTAATTCCATGATGAAAATGTAGAATAAAATAAAAAGTCGCTTACGTTGGATTTCGAAATACAAGGTGTTTAAAATTAATTTCAAAATTAGTTTTCTAGTTCGCTTCCGGCTTCGGTCGATCATATTATCCATATTCTGTTTGCTGAATTTTGTCCGTGTGAAAAAAACGTACTGTACCGTGACCTCGGTAAATTTTAGGTATGATTTTATATGGAAAAGATGAGTTATTTATTTACCTATGTCTATAAATCTGAAATTTGTGACGCCAAATTGAGTTCGAACATAATTTGCCCCTTGATAACTTTTTTGTTTGTTTATATAATTCGATGATATTTGAATCTGATATTGGTCAAAATGTTTTGGATGTTCCTCCAATACTGAGCTGTCGAATTTTGACTAGGACCAGACTTACGACGTTTTATTGAAATTTGTGCATTTGAGCTTGTTGCAAAAACGAACTGCGCTACTTAAAGACTAACTGATTTATTTTTTGAGAAGGGCATTTGTGGGAAAAGGTATCCTGAAAATATCAACACAGTAAAAGCCCGGTAGCGTGAACACAAAAAGAGCAACCTCTATTCACATCACCGATTGTTCACATTAGCGGAAATCATTACTTCATGTTTTTTTTTTGTGTGAAAATAAAACCATATTAAAGCACACTAATTTATTGTCACATAATAATATTATGTCATCGACTACATACTCGGAAAATGACTCAAGCATTATTCAAAATATGTTATTTTTAATTGTTCTGCTTGGATTTTTTATGAAACAAACTGTCAACTTTGCAACTCCATATTTCTTAGCCAGTATGGTAACTGACACCCCTTCTCGATGCTTGATGAGATTTTCTTTCTCCTGTAGCGTAGCGTATAAATTTTTGGTTTTGTTGTTTTTCCCATTTTAAGAATTAATCCAGACTTCGAACAAAAGATTTTTATCACTCCCAGACTCCCAGAATTTCACATGAGATCTCGTTCACACACAACGTCGAAGAATAACGAATTGAACGAATATCTGACGCTGGCGCCGCATCCCATCAGCTTGGTCACGCTGAAACAAGCTTGTACAAAGTGGAACGATTAATCAGTTATTGTCTACTTATTCTGCAAACGCAGTGTTCACGTTATTGATCGCATGATTGTTCACGTTATAAAGTAACCAATACAAAAAATATTTTGTTCACAAAACCGCGTTGTGTAATGATTTTTTCTTGTATCTGTTATCAGGTATCTGGTAAATGTATACTCTAGAAATCTGCAAAACTCATAAAGGATAAAAATGGTAGGATTGGTATTGTAAATAAAAAGTAAAGGAAAATAGGTTTGGTTGTGGGACCTTGGTTGTGGATCTAGGTTTAGGCTTTTGTTTTTCAAGGTACAAGGTGATACACAGAGTGTTTTGTTTTTGAGAAACGGTTCAAAACTATATATTTTTTTTTAAATATGACACCCGCCTGTAATAATTCTACGTTCAATTGCCCTTCTCAAAAAATTTTTCAGTTGGTGTGTAGGTAGCGCAGTTGGTTTTTCCAACGATCCTAAATGAACCAGTTTTATTAAAACGTCGTAAGTCCGGTCCTGGCTAAAATTCGAAAACTCAGTGTTGGAGGAACATCCAAAACATATTGACCAATATCATATCCAAATATCATCGAAATCCATGAACAAACAAAAAATGTATCAAGGGTCACATGTTCTAACTTGGCACAGTGTAGGTATACATAACAAATTCCAGATTTATAGATAAAGGTAAATAAATAACTCTTTTCCATATAAAATCATACTTGAAATTTATCGGTCACAGTTCAGGTGCGTATTTTTTTCACAAGGACAAAATGCAGCAAATAAAAAATAGAATATAATCGGCCGGAGCCGAAAGCCCAGTTGCCGCCTGCCTCCAGACGCTAGTCAATTTGCTTCGTTTCATGTCAACCAAACGTGTTTACTTTGTTTTGTCTCCTGCCAGACGTTTATTTTAATAGAAAACCAATTTCAAATTACTCGTTTACAGGGTGTAAAATACATCGTCGGTTGAGGAACATGAGAGGCTCTCAAAATCCGTAATAAAAAATCCAGGACCGTATTTAAAAAAACAAAGTTGATGATGGCTGCTCATAGACGAAACGTCGGTTCTTCAATTTAATAACGCTATCTTGTAAAGGGCAAAAAGTGGCAATGAAGAAGTTCCATTCATTTCAAAATATCTCTTCAAATGTGGTCAAAAATGATAACAATTTTGAAAAATTTCGGTTTTTTTCGGATAATTTCGGACTTAGTCGGAATTTCTTGGCATTCAAAACGGCATTTTGTTAAGCATCAAAATACGCAACTTTGCCTCCATTTAACCGACTTTGTATCTCTCACGGTTTTCAAGATCCCCATGATAGACATTCTTATCTTGGACACACTGTATATCTCAAAACTGAGTAGAATAAATGAGTTCGACTGAATAACAAAAAAGTTTATGAATAACTTGTACTTTTGCATGCGCGTAATTTCAAAGTTCCTGCAATCGATTAATATTTTCGATGCGTCGCGACGCTTTACTCTTGGTAGGCGTCGAATTTTTTTAACTGTGAAAAATAAGTACTCGACCCCATACATTGACTACTTTTTACAGAAATCAAATATTCTTCTTATTAGTTTCCGAGATATTGACGTGGGGAGTTTTAAGTGAAAAACCCTGTATATGTCAAGTCCATGTCAGTTACTTGCTACATACATTTGCATCAGATATATGGAAACACAATGAACAAACATGTCTATACTTGGCGCATTTCTGATATTTTCAGGCAAGGCATTAAAAAGACGAACTCCTTCAAAAAATAACGTCTTTTGTAATGCAGTTGTCTTAACACAAGGGATATGAAAGTTTTGCCTAGAACGAACATTATACTCGTGCAAGTGAGATCTCCTAACTAGGAAGGTCTTCAAGTAAACAGGCAGTTTATTATTTTCTATTTTATAGATTAAAGTCAGATTCGCCTTATTTATACACTGAACAATTGGCAGCCAGTTCAATGTCCGCAACATATCGGTAACAGATGAATATCTATCGCAATTAAGAATTATACGCATGGCCTTATTTTGTTGTACCTGGAGTCTTTGTATGTCCTCTTGGGTATTGCTGATTTAACGAGCTACAGGGTGTGTTGAAGTTTTTTTTTTCATCATTTTTTTTTTATCATTTTTTTTTTTTTGTATAAATAATATCTGAATGAAAGTTGTTTACATAATATACTATGTCAAGTGGATATGCTCTGTAGTTTTGTGGCGCATCCATGATTTACCTGATTTTTTGGGTATTTCGCCACACCCTATCAAAAAACAATCAAACTAGTGTTAATATACCGGATCTTCTATATTATCTGAAAAAAAAATCTATTAGTAAACAATAAAACCTAACAATATCAAACGTTTCAGAAGCGAATCTGCTTCCGTCGTCAGTGGAACCTAAAAAAGAAACAATTAATTAAAATTTTAAAATTATTCTTTGTTTTTTTGTGATTTCGCAGTAAAAATTGTGTTTTTTGTGTTTTTGGCACAAAATGTCAGTGAAAGTGACTGTATATAACAGGAAGAAGGTGTAAGTTGAATAGGCTTGTGCAAACCGTACCCCGATAACGTACATATTCTTAGTTCAAAAAATATAAAAAAAACATAGGATATCGGGATACGGTTTTCACTAGCCCATTTGAGAGTCTATGAGAAAAAATATTCCAGTTGATTCCTTAGAGAAATTTTGCTATTCTCTGTTTTCTAAAAGCTGTGAAAAATCACGGAAAACTAGACATTTCACAGGTAAGATGGCTTTGCTGGAGCAATAAATGCTTTCTTGAACAAGACCAAGTTTTACAAGATTTTTTTTGGGTATTTCGCCACACCCTATCAAATAAAAATCAAACTAGTGTTCATAAACTAGATCTTCTATATTGCCTGAAAAAGATTCTATAAGTAAATAATAAAACCTATCAATATCAAACGTTTCGGTTTATAAACACTAGTTTGATTGTTATTTGATAGGGTGTGGCGAAATACCCAAAAAAAATCTTGTAAATCATGGATACGCCACAAAACTACAGAGCATATCTACAAGACCAAGTTTGTTAAAATCTTTTTGGCCGTTTAGGATTCACAGGTGCTTATTTAAAAAGACATTGAATCACCCCCACCATTTTATACTCAGTGACATAGAAAACGCAATGCCCATTTATTTTTCATAAGTGTCAATGTTAACATGCTCCGATACAAAGCTTATTTTCTCCCTTGAAAAAGAAACTAACATGTCAACTCAAAAGTTAAAATGTCCAGAATGAATGAAGCTACAATAATTTGGCATAAAAGAAGTCAATTTTTCATTTGTGTACTCCACAGAGTGTTTCAACATTTTGGTGCAAATTCCATATACATTCGGTAAAATGTCCTGGATCTTTATCTAATTTTTACCTTGTTAGGGCTTAAGTAGTCTTGTACATATCACTAATATTAAATTTGCCAAATTAAAAAAAAAAACGATTTAAGGATATCTATTTGTGAAATTTGAAGTATATAAAAAAACGATTTTTTGAGAATTTAACATCCTGTATCGTTTTCATGATACACTTCCGGACCCATGTTTATACGAACTTCTTTTCATGAAACTGGCTCAGGAATTCGTCCTCAAATTTGATGTACGCAATCAGGAAACATCTTGTATAAATGTTTTTATCGAGTCGAAAATGAAATATTGGCGCCATTTTTTCAATATGGCGGCAAAGGTACGAGGTAGAAAATTTGAAATTCCCAAAGACCATATTATCGAAATCTATAGAAAGAACAATTCTCTAAGCTCCCGGAAAACTTTCCAGAAAAAAGTACCAAATGACTGTACTAATCAATTGTTTAATTTTTTTTAGAGCTGTCGCCTTATCAAGATTGGTGAAGTTGAAAGAAGCAATCGATGATTGTACAAAGGCCTTAGAGCTGGATGGAAGCTACACAAAAGCTCTGTACAGGCGAGCAAAGTGTTACATGGATATTGAAGATTACGAAGAGGCTGTCAAGTGAGTGTTTGTTTTATGTATTATCTGTGAAATTGGCTGCAAATTTCAGAAATTACAATATGAAAAAAAGTTTATTCTCAAATTACATGTGTCAGAACAAGATGATGATCTCTAAGGATGTGAATCCTAATTTTGATAATGCAATGATTTCTAAGCCTTCACAAATTATAATTCATTAATCAAGCAAAAATTCTGTAGGTTGGTATTGAATTACCGAATGTTGACTTACGTGCATGATTAAACATTCTTTCATGCGGCCTACAGGGGATTGTTGCGCAGAGAAGAGAACGAATTGAATGTAAAGCATCTGGTAGCACCTCTTCCCATTGATTGATGTTCATGTCTTTATATTTCAAGGCTAGGATGACAGTTTTCCAGATAATGCCATTGGCACTTTTCGAAACTTTTTTACATGTAGTTTGGCAAAAATGACCTTTTTTTTTACAAAATCTTACCACATATTCCTGACGTCAAAATAAGACGATTAAAAAAACTTACCTTATTCCGAAATTGCTCCGTTTCTTAGATACAGGGTGATAAATTGAAACAATTAAAATTGAATTTTTCAAAATGTGTAAACATTTTCCAACGTATAGCTTTAAAAATTGAAACCCGGGGGTTTTTTGGAATGCCAAATCTGAATATGGATACCTTTTCATTGCGGACGTTAGGGGGCGCTGCACACTCCACTTCTGATGGTTTAAATTGGTCATAACTTTTTTATCAGTATAGTTTTTTACTTTTTTGCAAAGGAAATGATCTTCTAGACATTTCTAAGCAGAAAAAGGTAATTCTGTTCTAATCCGCTAGAGTGAGTAATATTCGAGATATTATGTTGGCTTTTGGTATGCCGCACCAGAATATTCAAACTACTTACCTTAGGATAAAATTTGGTCAGTGAATTGGTAGTATTTTGATTTTTTGGGTTGCCATAGCGTTATGGGGCAAGCAAACCATACCAAAATCAAGAATAATATCAATCCATGGGTGTGGACATGGACCGATATTATTCTCAATATTGCTATGTTTTTTGTCCCATAAGGCTATGTCTACCTATAAAATTTAAATACTACTAATTCACTGAAAAAAATTCAGCCTTGAAGGTAACAATAATTTTTTGTAATTAAAAATAATTTGAATATTTCGGTGCGGCATCGAACACTAAAAAACAAAATATCTCGAAAACGGCTCAATTTAGCGGGCTATAACGAGATCACATTTCTGGCCTAAAAACACCCAAAGAATCATTCCCTTTGCAAAAGAAATTGAGAGCTACACTGGTAAAAAAGTTATTGCCATTTTTTAAATTATCAGAAGTGCAGTGTCCAGCGCCCTGGAACGTCAACAATGAAAAGGTGTATACAGTGAGGACGTAAATAGTCCCCCCTCCTCTAACTTTTGAACGCATTAATATTTTTGGCTCAAATTTGGAGGTGTTGTTCAGGGTAGGCTTTACTAAGTTTTGACCTCCAAAAAAAAATTTCAACTGTCAAACTGACAGCTGGGCACCATTTTGAAACAAATTATTAAATGGAAAAGGGGGTCATGTGATACCTTATTTGAAAGGTCCTTCCATTCTCTTTTCACCCCCAAAGTTTGAAGTCCTTAGCATTTTTCTTAAGGAAATGACGCCATATCGAAAATAAATTATTTGGGTCAAAATACTATCTCTAATTCTTAAAAGATCTTTATTAACAATGAAAAAACTAACTTATAATAAGTGATTGTTTCTACAACAGTATTTAATAAAAAATTTCAAAAAAACCTAATACTAAAGATAATATTAAGAACGAAATCATGCAAAATTATCTCAATAAATTTTCAAAATGCTGTCCCTGAACCTCTTGACAATAATAATTTGAGCCAAAAATATTAATGCGTTCAAAAGTTAGAGGGGGGGGGACTATTTACGTCCTCACTGTATATTCAGGTTTTGCATTCCAAAAAAACCCGGGTACCAATTTTCAACGTAATACGTTAAAAAATGTTCACACAATTTGAAATATTCGATTTTTTAATTTTAACTTAACCACCTTGTATCTAGGAAACGGAGCATTTTTGGAAAAAGGTAAGTTGTTTTAGATCGGTTTATTTTGACCTCAGGAATTTGCGGTAAGAGACCTTTTACATACACCATGTGGAATTGAATTTTTAGAATTCACTAGATTATGATTTTTTTCGGAAAATCGAGGTATCCACCTAAAATAGCGGAAGAACATTCCCAAGGCCCTCTACAAAGCTTGTTTGTTGTTTGGAACCGGCAGGTGTATAAGGTATTCTAATATGGATGGATCAGGTCGTATAGTACCATTTTCTAAAGAATATCCAAGAAGATTTTATTGATTATTGTGAAAGTTTACTCTTATTCTCAATAATTGTTGAGTTACTTTTGTACTGCTGTCATAAAGTTTCCTAGATATTGATGATGTTCTTCTTCAGTTTTTCCACATAATATGGTCACATCGTCTAAGTGAGCAAAAACTTCTTTTAAATTTTCATTTTTTAGTATACCATCCATAACTCTTTGAAAACAGGCAACTCCATTGTAATTCCAAAAGAAACTCGTGTGAACTGATGAAATTGTCCTTCAAAAGCAGTGTATAATCGTTCGTTTCCTGATGGTAAGCACTTTTGTGTTCTAAAGTAGAAAAGATTCGATACTTTGAAACAGCTGCCACAATGTCTTCGATATTTGGTAGAGGAGAAGCATCTAGGAGCTAATGTCCGACCGAAGCTTCGGCTTCGGCTTCGGCCTAAGAAAGCACATTCGGCTTCGGCCAAAATCGGCCGAAGGATTTTGCCGAGGTCGAATGTTTTTGTCCAGCCAACCAAATGCCGAATTCACCGCGGAACGCGTGGTTTCTGCGCACGATTCTGAAGATTAGTGAGGTTGACGTTTATTTTTAACAATTTAGTTGTGTTTCGTTATGTTGTCAGTGTTGTCATTATTGTCAACAATATATAAAAATTAATTTCTAGTTGAGTTTAAAATCTGATGAAACATGAACATGAAACTATGAAACCTTTGGCTTCGGCTTCGGCGGAAGGTTAAGACAGGAGCCGAACAATCGGCTTCGGCTTCGGCCAAAAACTGTCCTTCGGTCGGACACCACTAGGAGCGTATATTTGTTTGACAATATTCAATAACCATTCGTCTCTTGTGATGATAAGACTTGGAAACTAGTGCTTGAGCTCTCCAGGGGGAACAACTTTTTTCAATAATGCCTTCGGCTAATAATTTCTTCACCTCATCGGATATAAATTTTGAATCTTCATCAGTATGCCTTCTTGATTGGGTAGCTTTGCTGGGATAAATTAGTGAAAAGGGATACTGGTTCAATATGTGCTATTGCTAGACTACATATAGCTAAAGAAGATCTTGAGCCTCCAAATTGTACTTCAAGTTTTATAGCTTTGAAAATTGGTACTCGGGGATTTTTTGGAATGCCAAATCTGAATATGGATACCTTTTCATTGTGGACGTTAGAGGGCGCTGCACACTCCACTTCTGATGGTTTAAATTGGCCATAACTTTTTTATCAGTATAGTTTTTCACTTTTTTTCCTTTCCTCGATATTGTTGCAAAAGGTTATAAGACATGTTTGAAAATCTAATAATCAATATTTTCGATGTTTTGACAAAAGTGAAGACTTTGATGATTAAAAATGAATCTAACACATATGGGTTTTTGATTATTTATCTTAAATTATAGTAAAATAGTTATTTTCAATGCAAAATAGTTAATTTTTTTTGGGGGGTCTGGATACTTGAAAGTGAATATCCAATGAGAAATATTGTTGTGGCTTTTTTTTGTACTGCAGAATAGCTAAGATATGTAAATAGTTTCACAGAATAATTTCAGTACATTTGCAAATATTGAAGGTACATTGTTAAGTTACCTTATTTTCAATTAGGGACTACGAAAAAATCTGTAAGGTCGAGAAAACACGGGAAACAAAGAGATTGTTACAAGAAGCCAAACTTGCATTGAAAAAGAGCAAAAGAAAGGATTACTATAAAATTCTCGGAATCGCCAGAAACGCCACCGAAGATGATATAAAAAAGGCATACAGGTAACGCAATATATTTTTTAACAAATTATCTGATTGATATCAACTCAAAATTTGAATCTCCATTGCACAGAAAACGTGCAATGAGCTTTCATCCTGACCGGCATGCCAATGCCACAGAAGCAGAGAAAAAAGAACATGAGAAAAAATTCAAGGAAGTTGGCGAAGCTTATGGTATTCTATCAGATTCCAAGAAGAAAGCTAGATATGATAGTGGACAGGATATGGATGACTATGATGGTGGAATGTCAGGTCAGTATTTTTCCTAATTCTACCTGATTTTCCAGAATTATGTTGAAGTGTTCAGTTGGTTTGGTATCATCTAACCTAAATGTTTCCGTAAATTCATCATTATGTCGTTCATACAAAAGGTTGGGTATGGTATTATTCGTGGATTATAAAAATATGTTTTTATAAATTTTGGTTCGTTTCTTAGGTTTTGGTTCTAAACTATTGATATTTTCATGATTTCCCACAAATGCTCTTTTTAAAAAATATATTGGTACTCAACAATCATGAATCATGGGGATCTTGGAAACCATAGGAGTTACGAAGATGGTTAAATTAAAGAAAAATTGCGCATTTCCAAGCCTAACAACATGCCGTTCAAATAGTTATATAGATAGTGACGTTATTTGAAGAGAAACAAAAGACACTTTCTCGTGGCCACTTCTTGAGCTCTACAAAACAGCATTGGAAGAATTTCCGTACGACGTTTTGTACCAGAGAAATCATCATCGACTTGATTTTTTATATGGTGCGTAAAAAAAGTATTCCCTGTATTAAATAGCATATTTTATTACGAATATAACGATGTATAACACAATGGTGTGTTGGTTATGCTCCACTAGTGCACACTTTTCTACACTACAACACTCAGTGTGGCTTTGTTTGTGAAATGTTTGTCTGTTTTTCAGGATAGGATATCTTTTCTAGTTTGGTAAAGATATTCTATCCTTAAAAACAGACAAACATTCCACAAACAAAGCTACGTAGTGTAATGTAGAAAAGTGTGCACCAGTGGAGCATAACAAACACACCTATTATACTGCATAGGCAGTTGGCTTATAAAAGTTTGAATCATGCTTCCAGAAATTTAAAGGCCGGGTTTTGTAGTCACTGTGGAAGTTGCAAAGTTGCAGACCATATTATTATCAGAGCTAAAGAAAGTTATATTTACATTATTACCCCTTTTTTCTTGATGTCTTAATAGCAATTCAATTGATTTTTTTGTAATATAATATGTATTGTTTACGGTACAAGCTGTCAATATTGACGTTATGTTGACAGGTTTCTGGAAAGGCCTATAGTAATTGTAATTTGGAGGTTGTGAATATAGCTTTAAGCAAATGATCAAAATATGTCGCAAATAAGTAACATCTTTACATGACAATAAACGATTGCGGAAAACAAAACTCAATGTTTTACATATTTAGTACGTTTATTTCGACGGTTCGATCCGGATCGAAACTGAAGAATAAACCTAGTACAATGTTCACTTTTATTTGATACTTCTGCGGATTGATCTAATCAACAATCTGACAAACCTTGTCACGAACTCAACTACGGAACTCGACCAGAATGACGAATGCGACAAATATCGCATTCATCATGTCGAATGACTTGCTTAAACTGTATTCTTGAATGGAATAGGCCGATTTTGGCGTTAACCATGTTACGATTTGTCGTTACCAGGTTTGGTAAATCATTGGTTACGATAGCCTTGTTTTGGTTCTGATTTTTAGCAGTTCCGAACCGTTCCGGAACCTACCACGCATGCGCACTTCAAAATTACTATGGTGATATAACGCCAAAATCCGCCTAATGTGAATCTATTTCACGCATGCGACAATTTCTTGAAGGTGAGGAGGTCGCAACATTGCAAATTCGGTTAAAAGTTTGATTTGGAGGTTATGTTGTGTCATTATGTCTGACAATCACGATACTAAAACACACAAGATATGATCAATTGCTGGACGAGATTAGAACCAAGCCTCGCATGTCGTCACCGCGCGCCCAACGTGAGGTAGGATTTAAAACATCACTAACGTTACCTAGTTACCATTTGCTGGTCAAAATTTTAACTGGCTCACGCATGACGTCCCCGCGTGACATTGATTGTTTAGATTTGAGGTAGGGCCACGTACGTCTTAAATATATCTGTACTGCTAAAGTGTATTATATCGGCTTCTAAACATGGTTGCAGTATGGGGGCCGCCATCTTGGCTGGACGTTGACCAAAACGTATGTCTGAGCTTGATTCGGCTATCAGTATCACTCTTAACATGACCAATGAACACACTTAACCCAACTTTTTGTCTATTTATATTGACCTTCACTCATAAGTGATTTTAAGTTTGTTTTTGTAAAATAGTTATTATCTGAAAGATATAATGTAGTTAGGCAGACAAGAAAGTAACTAGGAGTAGTTAGGTAATGTGGGCTGAGCAACAAAACACCTTTAAAGAGAATAAACTGGAACATTTTTGATGTAAACTCACATATTTGTATCCAAAATCATTGTAAGTACAAACGAACGCTCGTACCATTCATTTCTATCAAGTCTCGAATGCGAATGTATAATCTTAAATGTATTTTTGTCATGTTAAGTTAAGGAGTATTCATGAATGAGTTCAAATTACCTTGAAAATTATACAAACCAATGTGGCATGACATTTCTATTCTCATTTTATTCAAGACAAAATATCTAATAGGGCCTATCTACCTTCCTATCTATTTTCAAATGGTTTAAGTCTATCTAGCAAAAATGGTAATATGGTACCTAGTACGGATCTTTACCAATACAAAAATATCACAAAAAGGTTAATAAAACATTCCAATTCTCACAAAATTCGCAAATCAATAATAATTATCCAATAGTCATTAAATTCTCACGTTCAAATGACACGACAAACGAACGAACGCTTGGCTATGCTCAATATAGTATTAGTCTATGGCTATGCTTATGTTACCATCTACATTGAATTTGTAATTTGTGTTCAAAGTCACGCTTACGCCGAATACAATGTGGATGGTTGCATATGATTCCCGTTTGGCAAGCGGAAATCTGTCACTTCCACTTCGAAGTGAAAACAGCTGAATCAAGCTAAGACACACTTTTTGGTCAACGTCCAATCCAATATGGCGGCCCCCGTGGTGCAACCATTTTTATCACCGCTTTAGCAGTACAGATATATTTAAGACGTACGTGGGTAGGGCACATGGTGACTTCTGAAGTGGGATGTGCGACAGTTTATCTTGTTTGTTTGAGTATCATGGTAACCGAATTACCTAGGAAACCTATGAATGATATAATAAACTTTGTTCTATGCATGCTTTGAATTTTGAGGTACGGACACACCATGACGTCCGCGAAACCTACGCGAGATCATATTATCTTGTTTGTTATAGTATCATGACTGACAATAATGTAATATTCTTGTTAATATCGTGTGTTATTCTTTTGAATCACGGACTTGGTAAATGAAAATGGACTGCTAATGCAATGAGAAGAAAATCACTGGAGCATGGGCGCTGCCATGATGGGACAATTCAAGTTGGTGCTTCTGATTTTCAGTGGTGCCATCGTTGAAAAATGCAGAAATCTGTAATGCCTGATTTACATTGAATTCCATTTCGAATTGGAACTGTCAAATTTCCGCTTGGCAAACGGGAAACATGTCACCATTCACATTAGATTTGGCGTAAGTGTGACACAAATTCAATGTAGATGTTAGCATATGATTCCCGTTTGCCAAGCGGAAATTTGACAGTTCCAGTTCGAAAACGAATTGAATGTAAACCTTACATACAGCTACCGTCTTATTTCGATTTCGAGGTTATTAATTGTTTATTCTCTATTTAGCACGTCCATGATTGTTATTAATATAATAAGATAAAGGACGAAGGATAGTGGTGAATATTTCTTTTTTTTTCTTCAAGTGTCTGTGACTTCGCGTTCCCGTGGTTTTTGTGCATATTGAAGAGAATATTATTATATCAATTCTAAAACCGCAGAATGCATAAATCATGAAACATCGACTATCTCAAGTACCTGAGTATACCAACTTCCAGGGTCCAAGTTAAACTCGTTACGAAATAGTAGGTATATTAGGTAAGGTACAATAGATCAAGTGCTATTCGCTACTTATAATGCTGTTGAACGGACATATAATAGGAAATGATATTTTTGAAAAATTGAGTTGAATGAAGAATGAAGGCTCATTTTTATGTTAATAATGATCCAACACTAAACGTTTTATAAGTACCTATCTAGAATAATGTTAAAAACCCTGCACAAAATTACAATGTGAATGTGAATATTGAGTTTTGAGTACCTATAGGTATCTTCTTAGAATCCAATAATCCAAAATCCGAATCGAAATTCGAAATAATAGGAACAGGTGATGACAACCTCAAAAACAAAATAATAATTAGCTGTCTTTCTGCATTTTCCAATGGCCGCATAAGAGGAATTGCAGCGCTAAATCGCTTTTTTCGAGCGATCTCACTGAAATGACATTAATGATAATTTCCACCTCTGCATCACAGTTCCTGCGATAAAGCGAAAGAAATATCCTTTTTTTCGCTAGACCACTGTGCTGGAGCACAGGGAATCATGTCATTCCAGTAGGACCGCTCAAATATAGCGCTAGTTCTCGGAACGTAGCCATAAGTGGCACGTCAAAAAAATAAGAGATACCAACACAAACTGTCCCATCATGGCGGCGCCCATGCCTCAGTGATTTTTGGCAAGATCGGCCATATGCATTAGCAGTCCAGTTTTTATATAGGTCCGTGTTTTGAATACACATGTTATATTAATTTTTATTTGTGCCTGTGTGGTAAGTTTTCTTATGCATATTATGAATACAATAAATGCAGGGATAATTTCCAGAACATGTAAAATAAATGTAATGGAAAAATGGGTTCTCGTAACTTTTAAGTATGTTTGAATTTCGCAAGTTTGGAACGTAAAATGCATTGCTTAAGACTTCTGGCACATGATTGATCCTGAATCGGTATGGATCAAGTTGATTGTGTAGAGAGATCACCCAAAAAATTGTAAAATAATTCTATGCATGTATACTAATACGCCATTAATTATTCACCTATCTGATATCAGACTCGTCGATCTGATCGAACTCCTCGAAATTGATCATGTAACTTATACGTTGGTATGACAACGACAACGTTAGCTTCTGAGACCAGGCGCTGTTGCCAAGTATTCTCTGTTTTTATTTTTTCGGGCGAGGCGAAATCTGTGAGCGTGTACAGTGCTCTATATGGAATTATGGTACATTCTGCTTCTGGGTTAGTTTGAGTTAGTTTTTCTGGCATTAAATGAGCGGCATCCTAAATACCTACTTTGGACAAGAATAAGTTCTCTCCTCCAGTAAATTAACAATCCTTGATGTGACTATAAAAGAAAATTTGGAAATCATCGAAAACTAGCAGAAAACCGTTTAAGCAATTATTATTGTTACCACGTAAGAACTATTTTATGTTTTCAATATAGATTAATTTTCTAAATTTCTGGTAGTTGTTTTCAGTTTGGCAACAGTGTTCGATAGCGACAACAATTTGATTGATTTTGGGGAGTTTTCGCATTACTCATTTGTTGATTTTGAATTTGTTTTTTTTCGTTCAAACATCCGTTTTCCAAAATTTTTTTGCGCGTGAAGCATTCTTCTGGTGAAGACAAAGAAAAATGCGAAATTCGGACATACCTCAAGTGCTCCAGACCCGAAAAATGGGAAAACATCAATATTGCAGCGAAAATGTTTTAAAAACTGACTGTTTGTTATATTGAACCCGTCTCGGTATTGGAGTAGTTTTCGCTGATATCCAACATTATCTTCCTCAATCTCTTGATTTTCAATTGCAGCCAGTAATTCTAACTCTTCATATTTCGTCACTTTCATAATTATCTACGATTTAAGGAATTAAGAGAAACCAACTTGTCAAAATTCAAATGTCACCTAGTTCCACCCCTTCGTGATAATGTCGATTGCGACTCTCAAGAATACACACGACTCTCAAGAATACACACTATGCGTCATTTCGTCGAGATTATTGAATTCGCACGCGAGATGTCAAAATCGTGATTCTAGAATTGGCTCCCAGACTCGACCAAACCTTACTTCTTTGCTTTTGAAGTTTCAGAAATATTTTTGCTCATGCTCTGAACTTCTTTGCACCTCAAACTTATTTGTGTGTGTCTGTCTGTCTGTACTGTGTAGATGATTCAGAAACAGTTGAAATAAGTCGGAAGTGGGTCTCGTTTTTTAGCACTTGGCAGTGCTCTGTATTTCAATGTGCGTGCTTTTTGGAAGATAATTTAATCAATTTTCATGAGAATGGTTTCGTTTAGGTATGTCTGATTTTTCAAAAAACAATTGATTATAGATACATACTAGCGAAATAAGTACAATTAACAAGAAGTATATTTACTAAAACTGTCAATAGTTTTACCTGTTGCGCCCAAGGACTATTAACCAAACAGGATTGCTCAATCCCATAAGCCACGGTGGAGCAATCAAAGACAATCGTTGATGACGTAGTGACGTAGTCATCAGTACAGTATTGGGAAAGCGCTACTGTTTAGATGGGTGATTCATGAGTTTTGTCTTGATTTTTGAATGATTATTTGTTCTCCTCATCTGCACTACAGAATGTTTAATTGGTTTTGAATTTGTTACTTTTGCCGTCGCCGCTAGATGGCGTCAACTGAAATCGTAGCATATTTTTGAGTTTTTTCCAAAAAAATCAAATGTAATGATATAATATGTATCGATTTTTATAAATTTTAAAAAAGTATACATTTTTCTATAAAAAAAAAGAGAAAAAAAATAAATATTTGTTTTGTTTTTTCTTATTTTTTGTTAATAGAAAAATGTATTCCCTTTCAAAATACAGTGTGTCCAGAATAAAATGATGTACATGGGACTATACGAGGATATTGGAAACAGTAAAAGATACGACGTTGCTTAAATGGAAGAAAAGTTGCGTATTTGTATGCTCAAAAATATTCTACCTTTGTTTCATTTTGAATCGATTTCGTTATGTTCATACAGGGTGAAAAAAGAAAAGGTTCATTTTGAAAAAAACACAATATTTTGCTTGTTATAAAACCCAACACTTTCAAATTTCCAGGATATAGGTAAGAGGATACGACGATTCTAAAACGGCGTCAAAAAAATTCTAGACCTACTATGTTGCGTCCAGACAAAGTCAAGTCTGTTTTTTTTATGGAAGTCATATTTTTGGAAATTATTTTCAATACGGACCATGAAAATGGAGAAGTTCAATATGGCCTCCATAAGAAAAACCAAAGTTGGCCTCGGCCGGACGCAACATCGTGGGCCTACAACATTTTTTGATGCCGTTTTTAGAATCGTCATTTCCTCTTACCCATATCCTGTAAATTTGAAAATATTGGCTTTTATAATAAGCAAAATTTTGTAGTTTTTCGAATATGGACATTTTCTTTTTCACCCTGTATCTACATCACGGTATCGATTCAAAATAAAACAAAAGTAGATTATTTTTGGGCATACAAATACGCAACTTTTCTTCCATTCAAGCGACGCCGTATCTCTTACCGTTTCCAATATTCCCATGTACATCATTTTATTCTAGACACACTGTATACAGTGTGTCCAGAATAAAATGATGTACGTGGGGATATCGGAAACTACAGGAGATACAGTATCGGTTAAATGGAAGAAAAGTTGCGTATTTGCGTGCCCAAGAATAATCTCACTTTGGTTTGTTTTGATTCGATACCGTAATGGAGATACAGGGTGAAAAAGAAAAATGGCCATTTTTTAATTAGCACAATATTTCGGTTATTATAAAAGATGAGGTATTGAAAATTTCTGGATCTGGGTAAGAAGATACGGTGATTTTGAAAATTGTGTCGAAAAAATTGTAGGCCCACTATGTTGCTTCCGGCCGAAGTCAACTTTTGTTTTTCTTATGGGCGCCATATTGGTTTTTCTAATTTCCAAAATCCTTATCAAAAATGCTTTCCAATAACATGACTTTCATAAAAAAAAACAGACTTGACTTTGACTGGGCGCAACATAGGAGGCCTAAACTTTTTTGATGCCGTTTTTAGAATCGTCGTATCCTCTTATCCATTATCCTGAAAATTTAAAAGTTTTAGCTTTTATAATAAGCAAAATATTGTGGTTCTTTGAAAATGTGCCTTTGCTTTTTCACCCTGTATTTACATTACGGTATCGATTCCAAATAAGACAAAGGTGGAATATTTTTGGGCATACAAAGACGCTACTTTTCTCTTATTTAAGCAACGTCGTATCTCTTACCGTTTCCAATATCCCCATATAGTGCCATGTACATCATTTTATTCTGGACACACTGTATAAAGATGAATATACCATTACATTGGATTTTTTTGGAAAAAAACTGAAAAATATGCCACCATTTCACTTAACGCCATTTAGCGGCGACGGTGAACGTAAGAAATTGTTAAAATCAAATAAGCATTTTGTAGAGCAGATCATGCTCTTTCAAATGAGCTCAAGTTCGTTAAAATCGGTGAAGCGAAACGGGAGAAATCTCCATTTGTTTAAAAACATAATTAAACCTCCCCCAGTTCTTGATAATTTTGATAGATAGAAAAAAACGTTTTAGACAAAACGTGTAGGTAAATAGTCAGTAGATATGAAAATAATATCATCGATATATTTTCATTGGGTAAAATTCTATAAAAATCCTATTTTTCTACTTGGTGTTGGTTGTTACGCCCCCTAGCGACCATTTTAAAAAATTGAAAATATCTTCCAGGTTTTTCTCTTGGCCGTTTTAGTAGTAAAATTTTTTACCGCAAGCATCTACGATGAATAGTTGTCCAGATGCGGTACCTCGCATTCTTAGTTGCCCACCCTGTACATGGGAATACTGGAAACGGTAGAGATACGACGTTGCTTAAATGGAAGAAAAGACTGTCAAGAAATGTCACTATTGTGCAATCGATATCGATTAGGAAACGTAGGAAATGAAACCATGCCCTACTCGTTGCCTAGCAACCCGTGGGGTATGGTTTCATTTCCTACGATGTGCTACGTTTAAACTCAATATCGAGTTATCGATCACACGATAGTATAGTGTAAAACTCGCATGAAATGATCATTTCATGAGTATCATTCCATGCTTATTGTACAATATACTATTGTTGTATTGTGAATCGATACCGTAATGTAGATACAGGGTGAAAAAGAAAATCGCCATATTCGAAAAACTACAATATTTTGACTAATATGAAAGCTAACATTTCAAAGTTCTCAGGATATGGGTAAAAGGATACGACAATTCTTGAAACGTCATCAAAAATGTTGTAGTTTATCGAGTTCCTTTCCAGGGTGAAGTTCCATTATAATAAGAGGGGTAGGTTTGGTATGCGTCCAATTCTTTTGTGAAGTTAATTGGACGCATACCAAACCTACCCCTCTTATTAAAATCTTGTAGGCCTACTATGTTGCGTCCTGCCAAGGTCAACTTTTGAATTTCTTCATTTTCAAAATCCGCATTAAAAATGCTTTTTAAAGGTATGGCTTCCATAAGAAAAACAGACTTGACTTTGTCTGGACGCAACAGAGTAGGCCTAGAATTGTTTTATTCTCGTCGTATTCTCTTACCCATATTCTGAAAATTTGAAAGTGTTACTTTTTATAACAAGCAAAATATTGTGGTTTTTAAAAATGAACCTTTTTTTTCACCCTGTATCTACATTAAGGTATCGATTCAAAATAAAACAAAAGTATTATATTTTTGGGCTTACAAATACGCAACTTTTCTTCCATTAAAGCTACGTCGTATCTTTTACCATTTCCAATATCCCCATAAAGTCCCATGTACATCATTTTTTACGCAAATTTACTGGCGGAGGGAAATAAATATGATATTTGATTTTTATTATAAATAATGTACAGTGCTTTCAATTTAATTTGTCACACTTGCAAAAGGCTGTAGAATATTTATTTTTTGAGCTAAAAGGTCGACCAAAAAAAGGAATTGTAGGGTTTTTCGTAAAGTTTTGTGCTATTGAGTCAAATATTTTCTTAACTGTCAAATGGCAACATTATTGACATGGCTTACTTTTTTTTAAATGGCACACACTATATATCATCACATATTTAGAAAGGCGTGTTTTTTCTGATCACGAAAATATAGCACACATGCCCTTTCTATTCAACAGTTTAGAGGAAATTGGTATAAATCTGATTAAAATTGAAATTTACAGGTGTTCTTTATTTGGTTTCAAATAATTGTTATACTTCTTGTTTAGAATATTCACTTCGATATATAAGATTTTCTGGTTTGTGAATACAGCATTTTAATGATTGACTCAAATCAAGAAGTATACCAATTTATTTATTTTCACCAACTTACTGTAAAGGAACAATTCACGTATAACATTTGACAATTCGAGTGCAACCCTGACAATTATTTGAAACAAATTAATAAACATGTGTATCTTCATGCTAAAAAATTACAATTTCAATCATATTTATAACAATTTGCGCTAAACTAGTGAATAGAAAGGGCATGTGTGCTATATTTTCGTGATCAGAAGAAACACGCCTTTCCAAATATGTAATGATATATAGGGTGTGCCATTTTAAAAAAAGTAAGTTATGTCAATAATTTTGACATTTGACAGTTGAGAAATTATTTGACTCAATAGCACAAAACTTTACGAGAAACCCTACAATTCATTTTTTTTGTCGACCTTTTAGCTCAAAAAATAAATATTTTAGAGCCTTTTGAAAGTGTGACAAATTAAATTGAAAGCACTGTACATATTTTGGGATGCCGCTCATTTATGTAAAAAAAAAACTAGCTCAAACTAACCAAATCCAACCCTACCTAACCAAAACTAACCTCAAACTAACCTGATCTAACTTAACATAAAATCTTCTCTCCACCAGTAAATTTGCAATCCTTAAAGACACTAGAATATGTCTATACAGGGTGCCACAGATTCGAGTGCATGCATGGGAAACTCAGTTTTTATAAGAGATACAGGGTCGGTTAAATAATTGCAAAGTTGCGCATTTTTATGCTCAACAAAATGCCGTTTTGAAATTTGGAAAATTCCGACTACTTCCGAAGATACTCGAAAAAAACCGAAATTTCGCAGAAACGTTTTTATGATTTCCTGCGTTTGTTTGAAAAGACATTTTAAAATGAATTACACTTTGTCGTCGCCACTTTTTCTCCTCTACAAGATGGTGGTATCAAATTGAAAATCTGACGTTTCGTCTTTGCGCTGCCATCATCAACTTAATTTTCTTCAATACGGACCTGGATTTCTCATTTTTTTTTTTAGTTACCTTTTGACGTCCTCGAGGCATTGAGGTAATTGGATGAGGGTGTAGAGCGATTAGTTGCCTCAGCAACGTCAATATTTTAGATTATTTTTCACCTATTATTGTTATTTTCAATATTTTGTTAAAATGGCAATATTCTTGAACACTTTCGCAAAAATTGATTCAGTTTTTTATATGATTTTTTCTTTATTTTCCATGTCATTTGTTTATTTAATTCAATTTCATTAAATGTATCGTTATTGGATGCTATTTCGATTTTGGTTCGGTCAATTGGGTTTGTTAAGTTGTGCAGGTTTTCTCATAAGAATAACGTGTCGAACAAAGATGGATTTATGAACCGAACTATGAGTTAGGGAGAAAAGGGTTGCCCAACTAATTTTCTCTGATATTATTTATTAGATGAGTATTTTTTTCGACGGTTGCGATACCTCAATACATCAAGGACGTCAAAAGATAATTAAAAATAAAATCAAAAATCCAGGTCCGTATTTGAAAAAATGAACTTGATGATGGCCGCTCAACGACGAAACGTCAGATTTTCAATTTGATACCGCCATCTTGGGGGGAAAAAGTGGCAATGAAAAAGTGTAATTCATTTTACAATATCTTCCCAAATAAACTCAGGAAATAATGATAACGTTTTTGCGAAATTTCGGTTTTTTTCGAATATCTTTGGAAGTGGTCGGAATTTTTTAAATTTTAAAACGGCATTTTTTTAGGCATAAAAATGCGCAACTTTTCAACCATTCAACCGACCCTGTATCTCTTATAATAACTGAGATCCTCCTGCATGCACTCGAATCTGTGTCACCCTGTATAAGAAAATTTAGAAGAACTCGAAAAATAGCAGAAAACCGTTTATGCAATAATTACCATTCATTGTTCTAGATTATAATGCCTGAGCAGATTTTGTGCGCTTCTGCTTCATGAAAACCATTCAAAATCATCAAATCCTGAAGCAAATAATTTAGTTTCGTCGTCCACCATTAGAATGAATTATAAACACTTTCGGTCTCAGCGTAAAATAAAGAATAATCTTTTATTTACAAATCTATACAAAAAAAATTTAGTGATTCCTAATGCATAATAAGACGACACCTAATATACCTATAACGAAAAAATAAAAAACAGATGCTGAATGAAGATTCAAAAATAAAAAATTAATTCAAAAAGGAACCTCAATACGAATATAAAAGTCAAAAAGCACCCGAACAAGTCTATTATTAATATTTACAGTGGCGGACATGTATGGAAAGGCCCTGAAATTTGATAAAACTCTGATCCTGGATCAGTTATCAAAGAAGTGATGGTGTATTTGAAAACTTTAATCCATTTGTCAGTTTAGGGATCCTGGCGATTTTTTTAAAAATTGTTTAGTGCCCTTTTTTTACGTTAAAAAAAAGACAATTTTCTAAATTTTTTCCCATTCCCAAACCATTCAAAAGAGAGGCAAAAGTTATGTACTTCCTGAAAATTTCATAATAATTGAACAAAGGATAGTCTAGCTATAAAATTTTGAACTTGGCAAAAATTACCCATTTTTGAAGAAATTATTGTGTCATACATCGTTGTATCCCTAATAAAATATGCTATTTAATACATGGTACCTATACTTTTTTCACGCCCCATATAAAAAAATGAAGTTGATGAAGGTTTCTTCGAACGTTTCGTACGGAAAGTCTCTCAACGCTGTTTTGTAGAGCTTAAAAAGTGAGCATGAGAAAGTGTCTTTTGTTTTTCCATACATATCTCCAATTTCGGTTTTTAAGGCATATCTCCGGAACTACTCGGAATTTTAAAACTTTCTAAACGGCTTAAAAATGCAAAACTTTTCTCTTATTTAACCGTCTTCGTATCTCTTATAGTTTTCCAAGATCCCCATGATAGACATTCTTATCTTAGACACACTGTATAAGGAGCGAAATTCGTTTTCGCAGCAAGCTTGAATGCACCATTTTCATAAAAACATCGTAAGTCCGGTTCTGGCCAAAATTCAAAAACTCAATTTTGAAGTAACATCCAGACATTTTGACTAATATATAATATAACCAAATATCATAAAATCTATAGACAAAGAAAAAAGTTATTGAGGCTCAAATTATGTTCCCCCTTAATTTGGCCTACATTGCACAGACGTTTGTTGAAAATTGTACGGAAAAAAAATCAGTATTTGCTCCCTAACTGAAAAAATCGGAGAAGTTTATGTTTTGAAATCTCCCTGAAAATCTATTTCCAATTATGTGATTTCAATTGGGCTCTTATTACAGATGTCGACCCGAGTCAAGTATTCCAAACATTCTTTGGTGGTGGTGGTGGAGGTGGACCTGGTGCTGATTTCAACTTTGGTGGCTTCCCAGGAGGTGGATTCTCTTTCCAATTTGGTTAAACGTGAACAAAATTCTTGAAGAAACATCCATTTTGTTTTCTTCGTTTATTATTCGTTTAGTTTATTTCAGTTTTAGTTAGAGACCGTAACTCCTGTACAGTGCGTACATTGATAATGAGTTTATTCAATCTGAAAACATGAATATTTATTTTTGTGTACATTCCAAAGGAATTAATTTGATTATTTAATTTAACGTGCTTGTAATCTATTTGTTAATTTATAAAAAAACATACTGAATAGTTATCTTCTAGTGGAAGAACTAGGCTAGTATAGACTGTATGATACTTTTGAATAATTCAATGATTTTTATTTTCAACTGCCTTCTGAACACTAAAACTTCCATGTTAGATTGAAAAGACTTAGTTTGATTAGTGATATTAATTTAAAAGTTTTCGGCCGGAGCTCTGGAATGATCGGACTATTAGTGTCATGATTCTTTTGCTTCTTTGTAAACAAACGAATCAAAATAGTACACCTTCGAAATTATAGAGTTTGGAAAATGTATGTATGCCTTAAATAATAAACGTTTTGAAGAATTTGGTTTTCTTAATATATAATAATTATATACGCTATTCATTGATTTAGTTCTTGCTATCCACATAACATCTATACAGGGTGTCCCATAATAAGTGGACGAAACTTCAACCCTGTATTTATCGGTCAAAAATAACCAAACTTTATCCTATAAACATATATCGGCAAACGCTCTCTAAGGGAGCTACGCCTCCTTGAAGGGGGACACCTGAAGATGGATTTTTCCAATTAAATCCGAAACAGTTAAAAATAAATAAAATAAAATGAAACTTTGGAATCCTAATTATTTGAATATGCTGAATTAAAATATGAATTCATAAATCAATAATCAAATTTCTAAATTCATATTTCAATTCAGCATATTCAGAGACGAATCATTTGGGGGGAAATGAGTATGAAAAATTAACTGAAGCTATACGGGTTGTCCGGAAAGTCCACGATAATACTGAAAGGGGTGATAGACCAACTCATAAGCTTCCAGAAAAACATAATATTTTTTATTTATTTTTTTTTTGACTGCTCGCCACCACCTTTTCCTTCGTAATTACAACCCAGTAACGAAAATTTCCACGTACTACTTATCATCTTTTTATTTTTTTTTTTAAATTTTGAAAACTTTGTTATTTGCGCAAAAAAATTACCAGAAAATAGTGCTAAATTTGGAATTAATGAATTTAGCATCACACTAATCGGGGTATCTTTGATGATGACAATCCCAACCCCAACAAACTACTGCGCCAATTTTAATGATTTTTTCACTTAAATTACCAGAAAATCGTGCTAAATTTGTGATGAATAATGAATTTAGCATCGTACTAGTCAGGGTATCTTTAATTATGACAATCCTAACTTCAATATCAATTTTCTCAAGAACTACTGCGCCAATTTTAATGATTCTTTCACTAAAATTACCAGAAAATCGTGCTTAATTTGGGATGCTTAATCAATTTAGCATCGCACTAGTCTAATGATGGCAATCCTAACTTCAATATCAATTTTCTCAAGTACTACCGCGCCAATTTTAATGTTTTTTTCACTAAAATTACCAGAAAATTGTGCTAAATTTGGGATGAATAATAATTAAATTAGCATCGTATTACTCGAGGTATCTTTAATGATGACAATCCTTACTTGAAATATATATTGAAGAACTACTGAGCCAATTTTAATGACTTTTTCACTAAAATTACCAGAAAATCGTGGGATGAATAATTAATATAGCATCGCTTTGGTCGGGGTATCTTTAATGATGACAATCCTAACTTCAATATCAATTTCCTCAAGAACTAATGCGCCAATTTTAATGGTTTTCTCATTAAAATTACCTTACATGATAAAGGATGTTTCCTAAAAACTGGAGAAAAATTCGTGCGGTGATTCCTGAAGAGACATATGTCAAAAATCCGTTTCTAAGGGAGCCAATAAGGACCCCTGAAGCCAGTTTTTCCTCGATAATTCCGAAACCGTAGATCCCTTACAAAGCATTTTTTGAGAATTTTGTACCATTTTTCAGGAATCACCTTGTATTATGATACATATTATTAACTCTATGTAACGTGATTTTATTTTTTACGTGAAAAACGCAAAATTTTCGAAATTTGTGCAGAAAAAGACGAAGATTATTAAAAAAAAAGTTTCAGTTGATTTTTAAAACTCACCCCCAAATGATACGACTCTGACTAAGTAATCAAATTTCTAGAATTATCTTTGAATTCAGCATGTTCAAAGTATAGTAGGTTAAAAAAGATCCAAAATTTTGTTTCAAACCGTTTCGGAAATAATTGGTTTAGTTTGGGTTAGTATGCTACCATCTACATAGAATTCAAAGTGGAATTGAATTGAATGTGTATGGTATGTGTATGATTCCCGTTTGGCAAGCGGAAATCTGTCACTTCCACTTCGAAGTGGAATTGTATGCAATTCAGACATAAGTTATGGAAGATTGTGCGGATTAGGGATTCCAATCCCGCAGGGTGAGGGCACATTAGGAAATCCCATCCCGCGATTGCGCGAGAACAACGTTGCGGGAATTGATTTCAAATCTCCGTTCTCAACCATCAAAGCACTTAAGTCTTTTTTAACACCGCAGAAAGCGATAAATCACCCCTAAATAATCATCAAATAAACACGTACCACACCTTCTCCACATTTAATTGCGAATATACCAAGGTATATTGCGAATATATCAATTGATTTTGGGAATAATCAAATTATATTGCGAGTCTATCAAATGTTATTGAGAATAGGCAATTGATTTTGCGAATATATAAAATGTAGTTGAGAGTAGGCAGTTCATTTTGCGAATAAATCATATGTAATGGACAATAATTTGCATATATTTTCAAATTACTTGAAATTTTATATACATACGTATTCTACATAATATTTACAAGTCATCACCAAAAAAATGTTCACAAATACCCAAAAATATGATTGATAAATAAAAAAGAAAACGCAGATTTCACTGTATGATCGAAAACGGGGTGGAGCCAAACTACCCTCACGAAAGAGAGAGAGTTACGCCAGACGGAGCTAGATAATGTATTCTGTGACGTCGGTGATGTTGATTGGCGCTCTTTAATCGGTGATTACTACATTAACAGAGGTCGTAGGATGATTTTTCACACATCAATGGCATAAAGTACCTACTAATCCTTATATTTTACATATTTCCAAAAAATGTGCAAATTGTCCATTGAGAATAGTCAAATGAAATTGGGAATATACCAAATGTAGATGCGAATTTAGCAGAGATGTAGTTGAAACTTCGAGAATCATTATTCTGTTGATATGATAACGAATTAAATACAAACTTCATTCGCCCATCGAAGGTCATGTTCTGCACCACTCGGACTCGAAGTACAGCTGGTTCGTAAAAAAACTGGTATTGCTCATAGAAATGTTTACAAAATTGAGCAGTGTAATATTTGTTTTGTCAAAACTATACGACAGTGACATGTCATTCAAGTGAAAAGTTTGGGTATGTTATGATGTATGTATGTAAATAATTAATTTGAATCAGGTAAATTTGCGAATTTTGATACACACAATCGACCAATTCAATATTTTCGCTTTAGTTCCTGTACTCATGTGAGGAGTCATTTGAAAAAATATATTCAAAAGTATCAACCTGGTAAAAATATGACGTCATACTTTTTTGTTTTGTCGAAACAAATATTACACTGCTCAATTTTTTTAACATTTCTATAAGCAATACCAGTTTTTTTACGAACCAGCTGTACATAACTACATGGACAATTTTCACGTAACAAGTTTTTTTTTCAAATGTGATTTTTTTCCTGCCTGCATATTTTATATATGTTACGCATAATACCCGAAAAAAATGCACAAAACTAGTTTTGAGCAACAAAATTCTCCCAAACCCGAAATTCTACTTTTAAACGGGGTTTGAGCATAATAAAGTATTTAGAAACTAGATTTGTTCATCTGGGAATTACCAACACTAGTTCTGCTTGTTTTTCCAATGAATTAAAAGTAGGGTTATTTTTCATTTTCCTGTTTACGTTCAGTTTTTCGTTTGTGCTCGTGAATCTTGTGAGTGATTGTTTATGAAAGACTGTTATAATTATTGCCAGGTGGTAGACAATTATTAAAAAATGCAAGCTGAATTCGAACGTCATTTATTTCGAATGATGGGGAGTTCTAAAACTCAAAAACATAGTCTTATGTCGAAAAGTCAGTATAATAACATACTGAGTGAAGTTAAGGAGGCAATTCTTCTGAAAGTTAGGTCCAAACCTTTATGTACTAAACAGTACAAAAGAATAAAGCGTTTTGACATTATAACTGTGAATGGTGTGGAAAAGTTGATCAAAAAGCGCAAAGAAGATTTGGATGCTATAGTGTATTTTGTTCCGACTGATGAAGTGTTTCCTATGATTCATCAGGCACATCTATCTACAGGTCATAAACGACATAAAGGTTTGTTCAGATTATAACGATAAACAATTTTTTTTCATTATTTGTGGATGTATTTTATTTCAGGATAGGAAGAAGAGTTGAAGAAAAAATATGCAAATATCAATCGGGAGGTTATCAATATATACCTAAAACTGTGTGAAACCTGCCAATTGAAGAAAACTGCCTATAAAAAAGGAATCGTTGTTAAGCCTATATTAAGAAAAGTTATGAATTCCCGATGTCAAGTGGATCTTATTGATATGCAGACTGAACCCGACGGAGACTATAAATTCATCCTGAACTACCAAGATCATTTGACGAAATTTTGTGTATTACGGCCAATGAAAAGTAAGACTGCAGTAGAAACTTCAAAGAACCTTATTGACATTTTCTGTCTATTTGGGGCACCATCTATTCTGCACTCTGATAATGGCCGTGAGTTTGCTAACCAAGTAGTAAATAATTTGAGAACCCAGTGGTCTAATTTGAAAATAGTACATGGAACTCCCAGAGTCAAGGCTCTGTGGAACGTTGTAACCGAGATGTACGAGATGCTCTGATATGTTGGATGTCCGATGAAAATACAAGACACTGGGCTGATCGATTGTGTTTTGTCCAGTCAAAAAAAAATAGGAGCTACCACAGTGCAATTAAACGATCACCGTATGAGGCCATGTTTGGGTGTGCTCAGAGAAATGGTTTGAAAGAAACCGACTTACCACAGGATCTAGTTGAATCTATGGAGACCGAAGACGACCTTGAAAAATTGTTGAGCGAAGTTACTGAACCTACAGAACATGTAGCGAGCGCTGATGAAACGTATGGCGAAGAGGTGCAGATGTCTATTGTCGATGGCGAAATTGAAAATGCGGATAATAGTTTAGTGCATTCTTTTGATGAAAATGGAGAAGAAATAGTGCATTATATGACAAGTGTAGAAGTACCAGCATTTAATGAAGATCTAAGAACCGAAGGCTCAATAAAAATGATGATTCGTTATGCGTTGTGTGTCAGAAATCTATCACAGTGGTAGAAAACTGCTCAAAATGTGGCGGAAAAATTCATGCAGCCTGCAGTATTTTGAAAGTAAGCAGCGAATTCCAGACGGAGCTATTTCAATGTTTTCTATGTCAACGTTCCTGTGACATAACTGCAAATCGAGAACACGCTAAAAGAGGTTTGGAAGTACAAGCTAATTTAATGCTTGCGCAGTCCAATAAAAAATTCAAACCAGCCCAGGTTGGGGACAATGTTCTAGTTCGAATACCAGATGTGGATCGAGGAAGGTTAGCACCACGAAACGTGATGGCCATTGTACAAGCGGCTGATGATGGATTCTACAAATTAGCAACAAAGACTGGGATTTTGCAAAAACTCTATTGTAGAAATGAGTTCCAATTGGCCGATAATAATGATTTTTTGAACAACAATACTGTTGACGATGAGAAGGAAATATCACTGAGAACTGCTTCTTCCGATATATCCGGATCGACACAAGGATTAATTTCGTGTATGTGCAATAAAAAATGTATTTATAGAGCTTGTTCTTGTCGAAAGAATGATGTGATCTGCAATTCAAAATGCCATCACTCAAGCTCTTGTTCAAATAAATAATTTTTACATAGGTATATGTAATAATTATTGCTAGTTAAGAATAAAGCTTTTATTTTGTCATGTATTTATTTTTTGGTATTTAAATAAAACACATTCAAATAATATTTTAAGCCTTATTTCACGCTTTATGTTGCGTTTTACTGGTCTAAAAATGTGGTTCTGAGTTAGTTTGGGGGAAAGTCAAATGAAGGGTTCGATCCACTAGTATTGGTAACTCAGAAATGTACAAAACTAGTTCGGTGCAATTCAAAGTGCACAGTACTAGTTCTGACTATTTTGTCATGCTCAATACCCGTTTAGAAGTACAATTTCGGGTTTGGGAAATATTTTTTAGCCAAAACCAGTTTTGAGCATTTTTTTCGGGCATTGCCCGAATTCGAGTATTGTACGTAACATATACATTATTCAAGCAAGACTCGCAAGTACCTGATGTCTTCAATATGTACTTGCGATTCTTATCCTTATTATTGAATGGTGAAGCTTTCATTGAAAATATCATTAAACATGATCTGAGTTGGTAAGTTGCTCAGTTTCCCCCATTCCAATAGATTTTTTCGTTTTCACAGCATAATAAAGTTTGAGACACCCTTTACCAGCCTTACCTATTTAATTTATAATTTATTCAAGAAAAGTCATTTTGTGAGTCAATGACTTTTTAGCATAATGACTTTTCAGCGGCGATTATGTATGTGTGTATACCTACAAAGTAAGAAATTCATACAATAATGTTACTGACCAATAAAATTTGGAAATGCTCAATTACAGTCTGTTCATGGCTTTCCTGCGGTTACGTCACAGTATTTGACGTTTGGCAGTATGTCGTAGATTGATCGTTCCACATGTGACATTTGTCAAATTGATCAGAAAAACTCTCGTCCAGACGTACGTGATTTTTTTTTCAATGTGTAAGAGAGAGACGGAAAAGTATGACGTAACCGCAGGAAAGCCATGAACTGTACATTAATTTGATATAGTCGCAATTACATTAGAGTATTCTCAATCACATAATATGTCATTATGATTTATTCGCAATTACATTTGGTATATTCCCATCAATTTCATTGACTATTCTCAATTACATGATATATTCGCAATTTCAATTTGTTATTCTCAAATACATCTCATTTATTCTTAATTTAATTTTACTTTTCTCAAAATCAAGTGATATATTCGCAATTACTCGTGGTCTTTGGTCTGCTGAATCCGAAACTGAGGTTTGCTACCTCGCCGGGATTCGGCTACCCAAGGAAAATGGCGGAAAACCTCAAAATGTCGGCACTGTTTCAGTTTTTCAAGTAAAACTAAGCGATTTTTGATGAAAACAATAAAACATCAACTCAAAGTCGACAACATTTCTTACAAATAAGTATAATTACTTTTAACTCTGGACATTCCATGATGTCGATAGATCGGGTAGAAAAAATTACATCCCTTAACTTTTCGTCAAATAGTTAAAGACATTATTTCAAGTTCGCGCTTTATACACTTCCAAAACCAATTATTTCACTATGTCCTGGTTACATTCAAGGAATTGGCAAACGTTACTGAGGTCCATATACCTTCATGGACAGATAAATAGCATGATACTACATTTTAGTATCATGGATAAATAGCACATGCCTAGGACTTGAATAAACTTTGGTTCTGCATCAGTGATCAAAAAAGTAATGGTGCATTTGAGAACTTCAATCCATTTGTCAGTCTACGATCCTGAGGATTTAAAAAAAAATTGTTTGGGGCCCTTCATCACGCTTAAATAAAGTTTAAAAAAGGAAACTTTTTCTTTGAAATGTCAGAGGTCAGAGGTAGGCTATCCTTTGTTCAATTATTGTGGAATGTTCAGGAAGTACATTTATTTAGCCCCCCTTTCGAATTGTGCTCGCCATTTTTATATAAAGTTACACAAGAAAAATGTTTAATTTTCAACTTTTCTTTTAAACGTGACAAAAGGGCCCCAAACCCATTTTTGAAAAAATACCCAGGACACATCAACTGACTGATTGAGGTTCTGACCATAAGGGTATATGGTCCTCAGTCACGTTTGCCAATTCCTTAGATGTAACCAGGACATACTAGGCAGTCATGAAATGATTGATTTTGGAAGTGTATAAAGCGCTAACTTGAAATATATGTATATGGTTGACGGTTCTTGGATATCAGGACAATTGGAGAATAGGAACTGCAGATACAAATTCAAGTGCAAATAAATGACGTTAAAAAACAAAATTAAAAATTAATGTTTGCTAGTACTCAATGCTTGGAATTAAAACAACCAAACTTCGGGAAAAAAAGAAACACAAAAAAGTTAGGTCGAGACCGAGATTCTATCCTGCGACACTTTTGTGATGACTGATGAGACGCATACTTCACCATTGAGCCACCATAGGTGATCTAAAGTAGTCATCTGAACATGTTACTCACGACAGAAATTGACTGTTTGCAACTGTAACGAAACTTACAAAAAACGTCCAGATTACAATAAATAGCAAATATAAAAAGTGAAATTTAACAATTACAACAATACACTGACCGGTAGAAAACAGGTCAATTGTTGTACACATAGTGTCCCGGAGGCGTATTACGCAGGTAAACATCTAGATAAAATAACGGAACTAACAAATAGATATTCGTGTAAACAGTACAAGTACGACGTGAAATAGTTGTCTTCGTGTGGAGTAACTATGGTCCTACGGGCGCAACATTAAAACCACGTAGGTACCTGTAGTGTCGTGTCCAACATTGGACACAGCGGACTTGATTAAATTAACATAAATATCACTCAAATCTCCGGTATCCCGGTGGTTGTTGATGGAATCACCACAGTGGGCATCAAAAAGTTGAAATATATATTTCAACTTTTCGACTAATAGTCAATGAGATGCGTTTTTTCTATCGACGTCACGGAATATCCAGAGTCAAAAGTGATTATACGTATTTGTTGGAAATTTTGTCATTCATAAATGCTTATAGTTTTCGAGTTATACTTGAAAAAACTGAAAAAAGTTACGACATTTTGAGGTTTTCCGCAATTTTCGTTGTGAAGCCAACGCCTGGGGAGAGGTAAACCTCAGATTCGGATTCAGCAGAACATAAAACAAATTATACAGAACTGGTGCGAAATTTACTTTTGTCCTGGAAAAACCTTTGCTTTCTGAGAACTCCCCTATGGACTTATATTGCTAAGTACTTACCTATGAAATCTGATCAGTCCTCAAAAAATGTAAGCAATAGGTTTATGCCATGAAATTGTCAGTTGTAATAAAATTGGCAGAACAGCCAGTCAAAGCTTTATATGGTGTGATTATTTCGGAAAAAAAATCCAATAACGCCCCAAGCAATAGACGTGACAAATTTGGACGTATCAAAACAAAACTTCAAAATATTTTGTGGAAAAGTGGAGACGGTTAAGTATTTTTACAGTTTATTTATTCAGGTACACTAAATTGCACATAAATTGCGTACAGTGGAAAGCATATGAATTCGCACACACAGTTATTTTTTGACAACCCTCGTAATATGCATAGGTGAAATAAACCAACACACATGTGATCTGCTAGAACGTTTCACTGCCCCTGATCACGTGTCGTTTGTTTACTTCGATGATTTTTGGTTTTAAATCATGAATAACAAAAACTATCAAGCTACCGCGGTGAGTATTGTGTAGTATCTGCGCTGGGATTTGTGAGGTGATACATATTTAGTAATCTTATATAAAACAGATGCAATTAATGTATTTCTCATTACCTTCTTATATTTTTTTTTCTACATGGATATCTACCCTCCGCATCACTGGATAATATATTTGAGAAACCATGCATCTTGTTGTATTAAGATTATTTGAACTAAGCTGAAATAATCATTCTCAAAACCAAAAATCAGCTTTTTTGTTTACTTATGACTTGTCATTTTGACAAAAGTGATGTGTTACTAAGAGAAAGTTTGGCATTTTACGAGGGTTGTTTAAAATATTGTGTGCAAATTCAAATGTTTTCCACTGTACATTGAAATGGTATTTTTTTTTTGATTTAAGCAGTGTATGACAAGTGAACGTCATGTTTTGTTCATTGCAATAATATGCCAAGAAAATTGGGCCCTATGATTGAACATTCACGTAAAGTTAACGTATACGTTATTATGTTCAATCATGGGGCCCATTGGGAGTTATGATTGAACGTTGACGTTAACTTAACGTGTCTGTTAAGATTGTTTACTAACTAATGCAATTGTTCCATATGTTCCATTTGCTAACAGCATTCCCGTGGTGAAATGGACATGTTAAGATAACGTAAACGTTCAATCATAGCCCTCATCAATTATTACTTTTATCCACTTTTTTGAAAACACAAATTCTCCCGCATCTCATGCAGTGAAGATCTATGGTCGGTAAGATGAACTAAATAACTGAATAACTATAACCAGATCTAAATCCGATGAAAAATGTTTGGGGATGATATATAGGTAAACATTATTCACCAAAGAAACTGGAATACAAAAGTTGAAGGGTTTTTAATTATCTATTAGTTGGTAATAACTAGACTTTCACAGAGTCGGTCATGAAGTGGTGAAACATCAAAAATGCATTTTTTTAAATGGAACTCCCTGTATATTATTCGATATTTCAATTCTTCCTTAGATTTTGAGCAGTGGCGCTGCTTGAACTTGGAGCGCCCGCGTGCAACCAACAATTTGCCGCCCTCTATTTTATAATTCTAAAAAAAAAATTTCATTGTAAGTAGGTGAATCATCCTTTTTAAAATAAAAGCTCCACTAAACTTAATAGAGAAAATGTTATTTGAGTATTCAAACAACGGTAATAGTGATATGAATTATTGAAAAATTACAAAACATGTACAGTGTGACCAATTTTTTTTCGGGTCACTCTGAAAAAAAGTTTATTAATTGACTGGTTTGGCTCAATTTTTTTTTCAAATTGTAGAGCTTGACAAACTGTATCTTCTCACCAAAAATAACCTCGCTCGTACAAAATCCAGGGCCATCTTTGCCAGCAACAGGAGCAAAATTTTGACAAACCACATTGGCGATTAAAAACAAAATTTACACACCATTGGATTCGGCATCCTTCAAAAGGGGCCTATACCAACTTTTACCAAAATATATCAAGTGATAACTATATAATTCATGAAAAAAAAAAAAATATTATCCATTTATTTTCAAAACTTCACAGTTGGTCATGAAAAAAACTAAATTCTGATAATTTCTGCCGAGCCACCATTTCCTTCTGTACACCTATCATTTCTTATTTCTTTTGCGATTATTGAAAATTATGTTCGGTATTTGAGTGAAGTGATTTCACAATAGGCGCGAATTAAAAAAAATGAATACATTATTATTATTTTTCTCGTAAAATTTGGTATGGGCCCGTTTTGAGGGATGCTACAGGATACAGATACATACAGATACAATTTTAAAGAAACCCGAGCCAAATCGGTCAACGAATAAACTTTCTTTCAGAGTGACCCAAAGACAAATGGATCACACTGTATATTAGAGGTTAATCCACAAAAAAAAAACATAGAAACCGAACTTTTCCGGCTTTAAGTCCCGAAACTCTAATATGTTTAATGAATTCGGTATTTTATGTCCGATTGAAATAATAGCCAAATTTTTGATTCGCATACTTCTAATATTGTGAACTAGTCGTTGTAAAATGTAATCCCAAAGCATTCATTTTATTAAACAAATCAATCTCTTCAATGTCTGAATCTTAGTGAGACATCATGTTGAAAAAAAACTACAGAGCATATCTATCATGTTGAAGCTTTACATGTAAATCTTTCAACAATTCTTCCTCGAAGACTATCTTCCTAAGTTGGTAAGGAAACCAAAAATATTGTCAAATGTTTGTAGTTGTAGTTCTTCAAACCTGCTGCGAAGAGATGATAAAGTTTAATTCAAAAATTGGTAAATGAATTCAACCTTAAAATTAGCTCTAGAATGATGGTTGCATGCCGCAATCGCTTGTGGTGCTTTTGCCAGAGTTATTTGTTTATAAAAAAAGAAGTAAAAGGATAAAAAAATATAATTGTTTCTGTTATTTTTGAAATAAATATTATACAATAATATTTAACCAGTAATTTGAGCGCCCCTCAGAGAAGGCGCCCGCGTGCCCTGCACGCTTTGCACGCCCGCTTGCAGCGCTCCTGATTTTGAGCAAAAATTTTGATAGGCAAAATGTTCAGCCAACTGTCAACATTTTTCAAGACATTTTTTTGAAAAGAATTGATTTTATGTCTTTGGATAGCTCTTGAAAAGTTAAGACTCGAAAGTCCAGACCATTTTCTCCATCTTTAACCGTTTGTGTTTTATAGCTTGTCAAAGATGCAAAAATGTCATTTATAAAACGCGGTAACTCGAAAACGGGTGAATTAAGGAACATTCTGGTATATCACATATTTGCTCCAAATGTAAAGAAGAATTAGAATATCGATTAATATACTGGGAGTTGCCCCACGACTTTATGACCGACTCTGTAAAACTCTGGTTATCATCAACTAATAGACAATTAAAAACACCTAGAAAAAGCAACTTTTTCCATTAGCTCGTATAGTTTAACCAATAATCGACCGTTTACGGACTTCTGACTACTTAACCCTGAATATTGTGTGAAGGCTAATAGGCACTGTGGGCTCTCTACCACACAAATCCAGAGGGTGGCGGCTGAGTTAAGGGAAATATAATTTTGCAACCTCGTCAAACATCACCATAAAAACCCAGAGCGCGTCACAAAACAATTTTCAGCAATTCGGGCTGGAATTTTGGGATATTGTGCACTACTTACGTTAACGTATATGTTAACTTAACGTGAATGTTTAATCATAGGGCCCATTCGGGTTATGATTGAACGTTGACGTTAACTTAACGTGTCTGTTAAGATTGTTTACTAACTAAAGCAAATGTTTCATATGTTCCATTTCCTAACAGCATTCCCATGGTGAAATGGACATGTTAAGTTAACGTAAACGTTCAATCATAGCCCCCATCTTTTTTAAAAACACAAATACTTACGCGCCTCAGTGAAGATCTATGGTAGGTAAGAAGAACTAAATAAGTGAATAACTATAACCAGATCTGAATCCGATGGAAAATGGGTGAGGACGATATATAGGTAAAAATTATTTACGAAAGAAACTGGAGGCCTCAGTTCAGAATCAGGTAAAACTACTAGATGTCATTCTTAATGCGTGGAATGAGCGCGCCAAATGATGTTCAATATTGTCAAAATTTATCAAATCCCATGCTTTGAAGACTACAAGAATCTTTGGCCAGAAATGGTTCTGCTACCGGATATCAATGAAAATAATCTAAACTTTTCTTTGTGAAATAAGTAAATAAATTCGAAGTCGTACTCACAATAAATCGTTTTTTTTTTTTTGATAAAATAATTGAAAGTTTGTGTGCAGGCATGTAAATATTTTGACAGTCTGTTAGACTGCTTAAAAAAAGAGCAGATTTCACTGTCTCTGTACGCATTCTTTGTGCAAGTTAGTGTACCTACCATCCTGTCCTGTATAAAAAAGGTTTTTGGAGAAATTTATATTTTATAAAAAACCTCGAAGAAAAATGCTTCAAAGTGCATTGCAAACGTGAACATGTTTTTTTGCCGATAAATAATTCTAAGTTTTCAGAAGTTTAGTTGAATGTTGAATAGCCTACGTTAAATTTGAATCGGTAATCACTAAAATGAGTGTCAGTGTAGTTTACAAAAGGTGAATATAGGCCCAGGTTTAATTTGGGTTCATTTTTCTGAAATCTGAACTGAAGATGGTTCCACAACGGAATGTAAGTATTAGCATAATAATAAAACTATATTATAAATTGGTATAAGAATTATTGTATTGTCTACAATCCCGCAATCTTGCGGATCCGCTGGATTGATTGCTCTTATCTTGTTATTATATCTTTGTCATCAAATGTGCTACATTTATGACAATTAAGTATTTTCAGTATATTTTAATCACTTTTTTATGGGTTGATTGATATCGATTGATTATGATTGATATCGATTGATTATCCTGCGGGGTTTCGGGATTGGATTCCGTAGTGCGGATCATATCTCCGGCTGAAGATTTTCATACTATACCTGTTTGGAGGTCACAGATAACGCATGTAAATCGTCGGATGTGTCAACATTGTGAATTTTTTCAACTCCTGACGTTTTAAAATTGATGTGTCCATTCTAACGTAAACTTTCATTCCAAAATTACTTTTCATCTCTGTCTGATTCTTTACATATTATTCTAGAAACAATTTTTGAGTGACTAAAATTGGAATAACTTCACAAAAAACTATGGTAAAGGATAAAGGCATGAGCAGTTACATTAGTAGCTATTATAAAAAGTATTAAATAGTGCAGAATATCCCGAAACTCCAGCCCGAAATACTGAATATTGTTTTGTGTCGCGCTCTGGGTTTTTATGATGATGTTTGACGAGGTTGGAAAATTATATTTCCCTTAACTCAGCCGCCACCCTCTGGATTTGTGTGGTAGAGAGCCCACAGTGCCTATTAGCCTTCACACAGTATACAGGGTTAGTCAGAAGTCTGAAAACGGTCGAGTATTGGTTAAACTATACGAGCTACTGGAAAAGTTGAATACAAACGTTGGGGTGTTTTTAATTAGCTTTTAGATGATGATAACCAGAGTTTTATAGAGTCGTTCATGAAGTCGTGGAGCAACTCCCTGTATATTATTCGATATTCTATTTCCTCCTTACATTTGGAGGAAATATTGTGATTCACCAGAATGTTCCTTAATTCACCCGTTTTCGAGTTACCGCGTTTTATAAATGACATTTTTGCATCTCTGACAAGCTATAGAACCCAAACGGTTAAAGATGGAGAAAAACGGTCTGGACTTTCGAGTCTTAACTTGTCAAGAGCTATTTAAAGACATAAAATCAATTCTTTTCAGAAAAAATGTCTCGAAAAAAGTTGACAGTTGGCTGAACTCAGGAACATTTTGTTTATCCAAATTTTTGCTCAAAATCTAAGGATGAATTAAAATATCGAATAGTATACAGGGAGTTCCATTTAAAAAAATGCATTTTTGATGTTCCACGACTTTATGACCGACCGTTATTACCAACTGATAGATAATTAAAAACCCTTCAACTTTTGTATTCAAATAACCCCACTTTGTCATAAAACTTTTTTTTCGCCTCCTAACGGAGATACAGAGCCCTAAAGGGGTATCCATCAATTTGATTTTTTAGCTCTAACTTTTGAATCGGCTTGTATAATTTGATGAAATTTTAGTATGTTGTGTAGGCCATAGAGACTCATAAAACCATAGTAAGGTCAATATTTGAAATTGCATGGGGAACCAGGAACGGACTGGCCACCATACCTTTTGGGCCGGATTTTTGACAGGTGTCATTACAGAGCTGAAAACTATTTTTTCAAATACTCTGACCTTTTCTCATCAATATCTTAAATGGAAAAAATAGGGCATCAATTTAAAAAACTAGAGTTTTTCTAAACACTGAAGTCTTTGTTTTTTATGTAGAACAATGTCATGCCTGTCGAATGAAGATTTTATCTAGAATGAATATCTGAATATTGAAAAAAGAAGTTTTTGGTTTGAGAAACCCGAGTTTTTTCAAAAAAACAATTTTTTTAAGCAATTTTTGAACACCTATACTCGACCCTGTATGATGATCGTTTAAATAACCAGCATTTTTTATAGGTACCTCAAGAATTTCACTGTTTTTCGTCTAAAATTCTCAGACATTCAAGCGTCAAAGTATCCTACTCAACTGTCAATTTTTTCCATAAAATGCAAATATTTCCAAAACGGTGAAAGATAGCCATAGATGACATTTAATAAACTGATCTCAGTATTCAAAAAGAAATCCAAATAACATTATTCTTTATTTAAAATTGATAGTTTTCGAGTTATTCACATTCTTTCCAATTAAATAAATTTAAAATGTAAGTAACTTGAAATCTATCAATCAAGAATCTGAAATAGAAATTCCATGTAAAAAATCCGAGTTTTTTTGGGATCTGAAGTTTTTTGTTTTTCATAATTTGCCAAGACCCTGTATATTATTGTGAAAAATGATGGAGATTATTTGGATAACCAGTATTTTTTAGGTCTTTAGGTCTAATAGTCTCTGAGATACAAAGCTTCAAAGTGGGTGTACTTCGTACTTTTAACTGTCAATTTTTTTCTTAAATGCGAATATCTTCAAAATGGTCAAAGATGGCCATGGATACTATTTAATTACCTTTCCTTAATTTTCAAAAAGGAATCTAAATGTTGAATAAAAAATGAGGGTTCTAATCCTAAATAAGGAAGTTGGTAGCTACTTCCGGCACAGAATAATAAACAATTATTCTGTGCTTCCGGTATAGGATAGAAAACTGCCACTATTTTAAAAAAATAGTTCATGGTCGAGAACTTTGGTGTATAAATCTTTATAGGCGTGTTTACATTACCATATGAGGCTTATTATTGTCCCTTTAAAAAAAAATCCCTGTATTTCTGTTCGCTTGGAAAAAATTGCTTGGACCCGTCGATTTCTATCTTTAGGAGGAAAAATTTTGTGCTTATAGTCAACTCTGTCACATATATCCCCTCGCGGGGGTGAACACCAACCCCAAAATTTTCAAATGAGAAGGGGGGTCGAGTGATACCTTATTTTGAAGGCCATTCGACCCTGATCACAACTGCCGCGTTTCAGGCCCGTGTTTACATTACCATATGAGGCTTATTATTGTCCCTTTAAAAAAAAATCCCTGTATTTCTGTTCGCTTGGAAAAAATTGCTTGGATCCGTCGATTTCTATCTTCAGGAGGAAAAATTTTGTGCTTATAGTCAACTCTGTCACATATATCCCCTCGCGGGGGTGAACACCAACCCCAAAATTTTCAAATGAGAAGGGGGGTCGAGTGATACCTTATTTTGAAGGCCATTCGACCCAGATCACAACTGCCGCGTTTCAGGCCTCTACTGTCATTCTTGTTGATATGACAGGTTGTGAAACATTTTTTTTTGGAATTTATTTTTATTTGATAAATAATTACCCGCAAGAGTTAACTTTTCCAATACCCCACCCATACCAATACGAATACCAAATAGTTATAGGACACCCTAATACCAATCGATAGGTGATTAAAACATACATTAATTGATAATTAGTCAATTTTATAGCCATTGTGAGTTTAAATTTGATTAGTTTCAATTTTTGGACACCCTGGTATGAGATGACAAGTTTACTAAGATCAGGATATAAATCAAGATCTATTGTAATACTTTACCGCGAATTTCTCTGAAATAACTGGAATACACTTTAAGTTATTAGGACTTAAAAATTACATCAGATTTCCACAAAGTTCAAATTATTCAAAAATCTTTGGGGTTTAGGTAAAATTCAAAAAAATATAGGGGGTTCCATTAAAAAAAACACAACTTTGATACTTTTAAGGCTGTTCAGACATCCTGTATAATATGAAAATAATTTTAAAAAGTATAGCCATAACATATATATACCCCAAAAGTCAAACTCACGTATTTCAGCTTCAATAATATTAGTATACGTATATCGTGAATAACCCTGTATAGATTCGAGTTTCCAAAAGGTTGGTACTATTTCAGCTTTCAACATGTCATGCTCAAGTGAATTATGTACGGATTTTTTTATTTTAATTTTTGTGAAGTCTATTGAGATTTATGAAGCCTGAAAAACATTTTTTTTTCAGAGCCTTATCAATAAATTACATTACGTTATGGATAAAACGCAAAGAAATCCCTATAGAATAAAGATAGTCCCCGCATAGATACACATGAAAGTCTACTATACGCTATTAATATGTTTAACCCTCTTCGTCATGGTAACCGTGCGTCGGACCATCGACCTATTCTCCGACGACTGCGCCCTGTTCCTGGAATAAAAGTTCGATCACAGTGAGTGAAGTCCTGTTAGTAGTCCTGTTAGGGCGAAATAATAGTGATGTTATAAAGATTCGACAGCATGAATGAAGTCTAATTTCATGAATTTTTCAGTAAGTTTTCTGGATGGATCAACAAATTAGACGAACCCATTAGTTCCAAAATAAGAATTGAATGATATAAAGTATCGATTTGATTTGAACGTAAAGTATGTTACTGATGGGATCAATTATTATTATTTTCATTCGACATCCAAACCATTCCTCTTTCTATTCAATCACAACTTTGCAGAATAAAAATGAAAAAACTTTCTTATTGATGATGTGTAGACTTCATCTCACTGCAGAACTTTATAAGTGTTATCAAGCACCCAAAAATGTTCGGATAAAATACTCTTTGATTCCTAGTTTTATTTTTACTATTTCAATAACATAATTGGCACTGATTAACAATAATGTGAACGTATTTTTTTCTTCAATCATTATTCGATTCGAAAATAATTTTCATTCCTATTTTCAGTTGACCATCGCTCTTCTGATGTTATCGTTTCTGCCATGGCCTGGACCAACTATATTCAAAATATCTTGCCCGAGGGATAATGCCAGAATTGTGAGGAAGATAGTTCAGAGCAAATGGATTCCGGTACTGGAGAAATATAAGGTAAGAGGATAGTTGGATTTGTTTCCTAATCTTCACAGTTTTCTGGATTGTGTTGATGATATACATACAGGGTGATTCCTGTTAGTGGGTCATGCTTTCGGGGAATTATGAGGGACGTCGAAATATTAATTTTGATATAGTACACTATGGGTCAAAAATGAAAAAAAAAATGAAAAATTACCCGATGCGTATCACATCTACGCCCCAGGTTGAAACTAAAACCTTTTCTTTTTACATTTGTCTCTGTTAGGTAGACACATATAATAAACTTTAGAACGATATCTTCAACTGTTAAAAAACTATTAAAGAATATCTTTAATTTTCCAAAAACTTTAACAACCTGTATCTTGAGTGAGAGGCATTTCCGACCCGTAGTCTGCAATATCAAAATTATTATTTCGACGTCTTCCATCATTCCACGAAAGCATGACCCACTTACAGGAATCACCCTGTATATCCAATAGACCTACAGCAAATACTTTAATTTTGGCTATACAGAGGGTGCCACAAATTCGGGAGTAAGCATGGGGATCTCATGCACAGGGTCGGGTTAAATGTAGGCAAAGTTGCGCATTTTTATGCTTCAAAATGTAATTTTGAAAGGCAACAAATTAAATGGTCAGTATTTCAATTTTATGGATAGTACTCTTTGCCATTATTTTATTTCCCTTGGTCAGTATGATAATAAATGGTCGGTTGAAATAATGAAGGGTCAGTAACATAAAGAAGTGGTCAGTAAAAATAATAAATGGTCAGTATAATAATAAATGGTCGGTTGAAATAATTAACGGTTAGTAATATAAAGAAATGGTCAGTAAAAATAATAAATGGTAGATATAAATAATCAAGCGTCAGTATCATAAAAAAAAAGATCAGATAAATTAGTAAATGCCTGGTGAAAATAATGGACCGTCCATAAAATCAATAAAGCGACAGTAAAATAATGAATGGTTGGTCATAATATATTTTGTTTCGTATAAATACAAAAAAATTTACAACGGAACGAAACGCAACTTAGTAAAGAGAAAACACTCTGCCTTTATGTCATGATGAAGTAGTCAGATAGGTTCTTTTGAGAGGCGGATTTAGTTTGGGTTAGTTAGGGTTAGTTTGTGTTGGTAATAGAAATTGATATAAAATATGCAGCGGCTCGTTGGTTAGCACCAGGTTAACATTACAATTATTATTATATATCATAATTGACGTGTTCTTTATTGGTATTATGTGTATCAAGTTTGGATTAGTCTGAGTTAGTTGAAACTATTACTGACTATTGCATACTGGTCATTTATTATTTCTTACTGTACATTTGTGGAATTATTACCAGCTAAGTCATACTGACATTTCATAAATTTTTACTGACCATTAGAATCACAATAGTGAACATAGAAATACAGGCCAAATAGTACTTTTACTGCTCAAAAATTCCATTTTTACTTATCATTTTTAACAGAAATACTGAGTCTTTTACAATATTATACTGACTGCTTGTGATATTATACTGTACATAATGAATTAAATACTGTTAAGTTTATTACAACCCATTTTGAAATTTGAAAAATTTCCACTACTTCCAAAGATATTCCAAAAAATCAATCTTTTGCAAAAACGTTTTTATATGTTTGAAAGATGTTTGAAATCAAATTACACTTTGTTGTTGCCACTTTATCTGCTCTACAGGGTGTGCCAAGGTTATTGGCCTATTAGAATATCTCGGGAAATAAAGCGATTGGGATTCTGAAAATTTGTAGTAAGAGATTTTCGGAGATGCTCTTTTCAAATGAAGTAATAGTGACGTTGCGCGACTTCCGGTTATACCGGAAGGTGTCAACTCGCTTGCTTCAAATGGAGGGTGTACCATTTAAACAAGCGAGTTATTTAATAACATTTTTGGATTTTATGAAAAACTATAGGCAGATTTGATGCATGATGTCCTATACCTAAGTATAAGGGTTTTTGAAATATTTTAGTTTCTATGTCAAAAATGACGTTTGTTGGCTATTATTTAAATTTAAATTTTCCGTAAAAGGAAGCCTTTATTGTTTAATTTGTTTTGGATTTTTTTGTTGAAAGGGATCTACTTCAAAAGATTTTTCACAATATTTTGATGGCCCAAAAATAAGATCAAAAATAAAATCAAGAAAACTGTCAAAAATCTTTTTTTTCAAATGAAAACCCCCCATTTTTTATCATTTTATTTTATTGAGCATTGAAAATAAAGGTGAGTTTGTATGAGATAGTCCATTCCAAAAATTCTTATTTTTTTGAATTTTTGGAATGAACAATATCATATAAACTTACCTCCATTTTCAATGCTCAATATAGGATAAGATTATAAAAATGCTGGGTTTCCATTCAAAAAAAATGATTTTTGGCAGTTTTTCTAATTTTATTTTTGATCTTATTTTTGGGCCACCCTGATATAAAAATATTGTGAAAAATCTTTCAAAGTAGGTCTCTTTCAACAAGAAATCCAATACAAATTGAACAATTAAGGCTTTCTTTTACAAAAAATCTACATTCAAATAGGAGCCCACAAACGTCATTTTGACATAAAAACTGGAATATTTCAAAAACATCATGCATCAAATCTGCCTAGAATTTCACGAATAATCCAAAAATGTGATAATATATAAGGTGTTCCATTTGAAGCAAGCGAGTTCACACCTACTTCCGGTATAATCGGAAAGCGCGCAACGTCACTATTATTTCATTTGAAAAGAGCATCTCCGAAAATCTCTCCCTACAAATTTTCAGAATCCCAATCGCTTTATTTCCCGAGATATTCTAATAGGCCACTTTCCATGACGAGCCCTGTATAGTGGACTCCATCAGATAATGACATAATTTGTTGACTTATTTTCTCTCCTTGAAAATTTCAACTAGGTACTGAAAATTATACCAGTGTTACCTCAAAAAATGAAAATTTAGCGACCTGACGTGTCCTAGGCATACCAAAAATCTCTTCACAATATTGTCCGACCGTCAAATTTTATCTCAACAGCTGATCGGCTTATTGTGAATTTTGTCAAGTTCTTAATAATATCATAATTATTGATTCTGTTGATTGCCATGAGCAAAAAAATGCGTCAACAACCGAGTATTCTCTTACAACATAGCGCCTTTATTTCTACAATCTATCTAAGGTCAAAATAACCCGATTTGAAGCAACTCATCTCAGTTCGAAATTGATCCGTTTCCAAGATACAGGGTGGGAAATTTAAAAAATAGAAATCGATTTTTTTAAAACGTGTGAAAATTTGTTGATGTATTATTTCTAAATTTGATACCTGGAGGTTTTTTGGGATGCGAAACATGAATATACCTTTTCATTGTGGTCGTTAGAGGGCGCTGTACGCTGCACTTCTGATGGTTTAAAATGGCCTTAACTTTTTTACCAACGTAGCTTTAAATTTTTCTTGTCAAGGAAATTATTCTCCACGAACTTTTGGTTATAACCCGCTAAAATTATTTTGAATTGAAAAAATTGCTTTAAGGCTGAAATTTGGTCAGTGAATCAGTAGTATTTGAATTTTATAGGTAGACATGGCTTTATTGGGCAAAAAATCATATCAATATTGGTCCACGTCCACGCCCATGGATTGATATTAATCTTGATTTTGATATGGTTTTCTTACCCCATAAAGTTATGCCAACCTACAACATCAAAATACTTCCAATTCATTGACCAAATTTTATCCTAAGGGTACGTAATTTGTATATTCTGGTGCGACATCGAGCTCTCCATTCAAAATATCTCGAAAACTATAATGACTCTAGCTAGCAGATCAAAAACAAGATAACCTTAAAAAAAGATCATTTCCTTTACAAAAAAAGGAAAAAACATACTGAGAAAAAAGTTATGGCCAATTAAAACCATCAGAAGTGGAGTCTGCAGCGCCCTCTATCGGCTAAAATTAAAATCATCCCACAAAACCCCCGGGTACAAATTTTGAAAGTACTACGTTGAAAAATGTTCACACAATTTGATCAATTCGTTTTTTTTTCAACTTTACCACTCTGTATCTTGGAAACGCAGAAATCTCGGACTGATTGTAAATTGCTATAAATCGGCTTATTTTGACCTCAGGAATGTGTGGTTAGATTTTGTAAAGTCCTTTCACAGACAACCTCTATTTTAAGTTACATTTTAACTATTGCGAAGTAGGTATTCAGGTATCGCAATAATCGAAAAAAATACTCATCTAAAAAATAACACCATAAAAAATTAGTGAACCACCCTAATGTCTTTTTTCACTTACCTTAGATTTGTAAAATCCGTCTTTATTCGACAAGTCATTTTCACGATAAATAATATTTAGCTAATAAATAAATTAATAAATAATGATTAAAAATGTTGAGGTTGCCAGGGTTACTTTATCACCTTATTGCCGTAAGGAAGTCAAAAGTTAACGAAAAATTAAATAAGATACAAGTCCGTATTAAAAAATAAATGGAGTTGACAAAGATCAAACGTCCGATTTTCAATTTGATACCGACACCATCTAGAGTAGATGAAAAGGCAATGACAAAGTTCAATATATTTTGGAATACTTGGAGAAATAGTAAACATCTTTACAAAAATTCGTTTTTTTTGAGTATCTTCGGAAGTAGTCGGAGTTTTTTAAATTTTAAAATTACGTTTTGTTGAGTTTACCGCGACTCTGCCTCCATTTAACCGACCCTTTATCTACTATATAAAAATGCAAATCTCCCTGTGTCCTCATAACTCAAGATTCGCCAAAAGAATGCGTGGAAATGTGCAGAGTTATCAGTTTAATCAGGGAATAGTCCAAGGGCATGGTTTTATTCGTCAACTCATAGCCGATTAAATGTCATGATTTCTCAGCATTTGCCACTTCCTTTCAATAAATGAGAATGACAGAGAGTTGGGGTATGCTTTATTGGTACGCATGATACTAGAACACACAAGATAAGCTCACTAGCTGGACGAAATTGGAACCGATGCGCGCATTGTGACCATTTGGGTCACCTTGCATGGGAAAGATATGGGAAAATAGCTGTTAAAAACATAACCTAGCAAAGGGCACCGAACACCCTAGGCATTTCAAACGGGCGGTCACCGGGAAAGATGCGCGTGAGCTTATCTTGTTTGTTGTAGTATCATGATTGGTACGTACAAAACATCGAGCCGCGATCACATTAAATGAATATTAGCGTTGTGTGGTGAATGGAAATGAGAAACGTCTAGTAGAATAGTGATATTGTATTAGATAAATATGTGAGAACATATTATTATGAAAATTTGTATGATATTAACCTTTTGTTAAATACAAAATATTGGATCGAAATTTGTTTTCTATATCAACTTATACACAAGCGAGCGGAGTCGCGGGTTTTCCAGCTAGTTTCTTAAAATGACGGAGAACTCCATTCATACATTCGAATTTGTGGCACACTGCATACCTAAACCGCGCGTATCCATCCAAATAAATGCGAATATTTCTTTTTCGAATTATTCTCTTTCAAACAAAACATTTTCGGCCAAGATCAGCATCAATTCAAAGACTCCCGCCGCGAACACCCGTGAAGCCTCGTGAACACGAGTGTGGATGGGTTTCACGGTTTTCCACGGAGACGGAGATTATTCAGATCAGATTATTCACGGCGCGACTTGTCACCGCGACTTTGCGGAATGAGTCTGGGGCCGGCTTTAAAGATAACATCATCAGCTTTCCAAAAACACTATACATCATACCTTTCTGCTCAATAGTTTTTTCGGAAATCACCCGCGAATACAAGGTTTCCTCATTGTACTACAATAAATTATTACGCAGTTTATAAAACAATAGGTGGCCATCTGGGTATATAGTATTAGTCTATGGTGGCCATGCAGGAAGTAGGTATCCAAAAGTTTTCTTTTCAATTCAAAGTATTGTAGCACTGACACTTAACTTGAAAATAATGGATTATTCTTGATTATACCACCGAACAAGTAACGGCTCACTCTTCACTCTATTGTGTAGCAGCATCAAGAGACAGCCCGCCGAGCCATTCGGGAGCACATTGTTTTCGAAGCACAGAGAACGTCCCCGATATTTGAAAATCACAAGTTAACAGCGCTTCTCCTTCTCATAGTAAACTGATAACGTCGGTCTTTGAACAGACTGGCATTTTTGGACCGGGTGGACAAGGTATGGTTTAGGGAACTTTGGCACTCCTCGTGTCGGTTTCGGGCGCTTGCAAGAGTGATCCTTCTTATTGTTATTTGTTCGGTGATTATACGTGGTAGCTTTGACTGGTTATCAACATTTTGTTTCATTCGTGATATTGTCATGGCTTCATAGCCACATAATTTTATAAACTGAGAACATAATGATGAAACTTTGTATTCGCGGGTGATTTCAGAAAAATTATGACCAGAAAGGTATGATGTAAGGTGTTTTTTGAAAGCTAATGATGGTATCTTCAAGATGGAAATATATTATACAGCGTGTTCCATTTGAAAACATTGTGTATAGGTTGTGTTTGCAAAACTTGACCACCCTGTATAATAACAGATAGTTTTATTCAGTATGTATGTGATTATTGTGTGAAAGGATAAGTATTGTTTTATGAATCAGAATCCTCCATCTTGGTTGCACCACCCTGTATATTGTGACAAAACATGGTGAATGCGCAAGCCACCACATTGTGTAGAATTGTTTGGAATCGATTGGCTTCTGGTACATTCTAGCAAGGCTAGATGGCGTCGAACATTCTTCGCTTTTCTCAAAATATCTGGATTGTTCTCTCAATCCTGGCGAGGGTATATAATGAGATCCGTCATTTCAAGTGAGTTAGTTCAGTTCTGAATACGTCGTGAAATATAAATCGTAAAACATAAATAAGCTGTGATTTTGTTTGTGAATAGTGAGTTCTGTACATAGTGACTTGTAAAATAAATTATTTAAAGCTGAACAGTGTTTTCTATAGCGAAACTTGTTAGGTACATTGGTGTCAAAAGTGGGATTTATTGTGTGCTATAGAAACGGACATAAATATTCGCTTTAATGGCTGCGAAACTAGTGTTTTTAACCGGATTGAAGGTCGCTGAGTTGAAGAGGGAGCTGGAAGAGCGTGACCTGGATAGTAGCGGTAAGAAAACTGATCTACAAACAAGGCTTCGTGAGGCTTTAATGGAAGAAGGCATGAATCCTGATACGTTCCAATTTGAAGTTCCCGATCCCAACGCAGTAAAAAGATTATTGGAAGAAAACTCTAGAAGAATGGAAGAAATCAAGGAGAAACTGGCGGATAACTACAACTGTTTGAAGGCTCATGTAGCAGAGGAAATCGGAAATCTGGAGAAACAACTAGGAGAGACTGCAAAGGCTCTGGAAGACGAAATCGACGAAGTGAGAAGGCAAGTGGCAGTAATCATGCAACAACCGGAAGTTACTTTCGGGAACCACGGTGCGAGTGCCAAGATTGAAGCTGATACCATCAGAATCCACATGAAAGCTCCACAGTTTGATGGCAAACTGTCCTGGAACAATTACCATCGCCAGTTCAAGGCAGCAGCAAAGGCAGATGGATGGACTGGACCGGAAAAAGCCCTGGCATTGACTCTGGCACTTCGTGGGGAAGCTTCAGAAATCCTGCAGACGCTCAACACCCAGGAGCAGGAGGACTACGATGTACTAGTCAAGCATCTGGAACTGCGATATGGGCAAACTCACTTGGAGCACGTCTACCACTCTCAGTTGAAAAATCGCATTCAGAAGACCAACGAGACCTTGCAGGAGTTTGAAGCGGATGTTGCTCGCCTTGCACGACTGGCTTATCCAACCACGCCAGAGAACGTTATGGAGAGGCTTGCAGTTCAGGCCTTCTTGGATGGACTTCGAGACCAGGAGATCCGGCAGTCACTGATACTTCATCGTCCCGATAGACTGGTTGAAGCACTGGCCAAAGCCTTGGAACTCGAAGCGGCGAAGCAGTGCTGCAAGCCTCCTACGCGTGTGCGAATGATGGAGGAGAAGGATCATCTGAAAGAAGACACCGTCGAAGCAATTGTGAGGAGAGTCCTCAAGGAAATGGAGGTATATAAGCGAAAGGAGCTGCGATGCTGGAATTGTGGAGAGCTTGGGCATATGCGTGACCACTGTAGGAAAGAGATACGGGCACCTGCGTTGGCATGGGAAAAGAATGATCATCGAGCGAGATCAAGCCTCAAGATCTTGGATGGCTTGTCCAGGAGACCAGAGCTTTCTCACATAGCCGAGGAAAATGAAGCGAGCGTTCGCAGGACGACTGTGTTGGATGATTCCTGGCAGTCTAAGGCGCTTCGCGGGGACCAGGAGAAAGATCCAGATCTGAAGCTTGTCATCGGAAGGAAACAGGCAGGTCAACGACCAACCTGGCAAGAAGTCGCGCGGTTCTCGACCACCGTGAAGTCCTACTGGGCTCAATGGGACTCGATGGTTCTTGATGACGGCATCCTAAAGAGGCTGGTGAAGAATCTGGATGGCACTGAAGATCGGAGGCAGTTAGTCGTTCCTGGAAACAGACAGGCAGAGGTGATGAGAGAGGTCCATGATGGCGTCACGGGTGGACATCTGGGTGTAACCAAGACGCTGGGAAAGCTGCGAGAACGGTTTTACTGGGTCAACTGTCAAGCCGATGTGAAGGAATGGTGCAGAAAATGTGCCGTATGTGCGGCAAATAACGGACCCCAGAAACGGCCAAAAGCTCCTATGCGCCAATACAACGTGGGAAGCCCCTTTGAAAGGATCGCAATCGACGTGGCTGGACCGTTCCCTGAAACGGACAAAGGAAATAAATACATCTTGGTCGCCATGGACTACTTCAGCAAGTGGGCTGAAGCGTATGCCTTGCCAAACCAGGAGGCGGCTACCGTTGCCGATGTCTTGGTTGAGGAATGATTTTGCCTTTTCGGTGTCCCGTTGGAGCTGCATTCGGACCAGGGCAGGAACTTCGAATCGACGCTATTCCAGAATGTCTGCGATATCTTGAAGATCAAGAAGACAAGGACAACGGCGTTACACCCACAATCGGATGGCATGGTGGAGCGAATGAACCGAACCATCAATCGACACTTGGCCAAAGTTGTCTCTGACCATCAAAGAGACTGGGATCAACATCTCCCCCTATTCCTCATGGCGTACAGGTCAGCAGTTCATGAATCGACGGGCGAAATACCTGCCAAGATCATCATGGGTCGTGAACTCCGGCTGCCCTGCGATTTGAAGTTTGGCTGTCCACCTGGTGAGGATGTCGCTGGGGAAGACTACGCAAGTAATCTTTGTAGAAAAATGAACCATATCCATCAACGAGTCCGACTAAACATCCAAAGTGCCAGCGACAGGATGAAGGAGGCGTACGACGTGAAGGCCGAAGAAGGAGGGTTCCAGGTTGGGGATTTGGTTTGGCTTCACAACCCACAGAGGCGACGTGGATTCTCCCCAAAACTGCAAAGTTCTTGGGAGGGCCCGTATGAGATTCTGGAGCGAATCAATGACGTCGTCTACAGGATTCGAAAGCCACCACGAGGAAAACCGAGGGTTGTTCACTTCAATCGTTTAGCTCGGTATGCTGGGAATCACGACGATCAGGACGCTGAAGTGAGGCAGATCAGGTCAGCCAAGGAAGACATGTCATTGGAAACTTTCATGTCTCTACACTCCAATGGCCAGAAAGTCCAGAATGGCGTTGTCCAAGAGAGGCAGCTGGATTTTTTTGAAGCACCGGCCGAATACTCGTTGGCTCACTGGGTCACTGAAGACCTCAGTATGAGGAGTGGACTTGCTGCAGCTTTTAAACGAAAATTTGGACGATTGGACCATCTGCGACGACAAAAGCCAGAGGTAGGGAAGCCGCTCCAAATCACGAATGGGACACGACACCTGTTCTACCTTGTGACGAAGAAGCTCCCACAACATCTGACCACCTACAGTGAAATCTGGAAAGCCCTCAGTCATCTTCGTGACTTGATGCAGTCACAGGACCTGACTCATTTGGCAATTCCGAAGATGACTAATGACCGAGTGGACTGGCGAGTGGTGAGAAGCATGCTGGAGGTGATCTTCAAAGAAAGCGGTATTGACATCCTGGTGTGCTGCTATCCTTCCCGGAGGACGAACCAGAGGACAGTGGACTGCTACTTCCATAGGACATCAGGCTGCCGGTTTGGGGACAGTTGCCGACACCGACATGAAGGCAACTCGGGACGAATTGCCTTAAGAAGGGGGCAATGTGACAAAACATGGTGAATGCGCAAGCCACCACATTGTGTAGAATTGTTTGGAATCGATTGGCTTCTGGTACATTCTAGCAAGGCTAGATGGCGTCGAACATTCTTCGCTTTTCTCAAAATATCTGGATTGTTCTCTCAAACCTGGCGAGGGTATATAATGAGATCCGTCATTTCAAGTGAGTTAGTTCAGTTCTGAATACGTCGTGAAATATAAATCGTAAAACATAAACAAGCTGTGATTTTGTTTGTGAATAGTGAGTTCTGTACATAGTGACTTGTAAAATAAATTATTTAAAGCTGAACAGTGTTTTCTATAGCGAAACTTGCTACAATATTAACACGTGTTCCAGCGGTTTTTTTTTCTAATAATAAAGGGTGTAGATTAGGAATGAAGGTTTCGACATACAAGTATAAAATGAATGAGACTAGCCCGGTAGTTATAACAATAAAAATTTTCTTCAAATTCAAATTTATTTACCAAAAAAAAAAGAATAGTTTTACAAAAATATCTATACAACCCAGTACCCTGAGTCACAAGTGACTTTCCGGGACTCAGTCATAACTGAGGATTTCGAATTTGAACGGCGAATATATTTTTTTCAGGTCAAACTTCCACTGGAATGTCCTTTTCATCCGCAGCGTGATATTTTCGGCCCTCAACAAGCAGTGAAAAAACAACATAGACCTTCTCAGTGGACTTGTGGCATCTGCGGAAAATCGTTTTTTGAAGAACAGTTTCTAGATATGCATTTTGATAATAGACACAAAGGATTCATTAATATGGTGAGGTATTTCCTTTTTTTTATGAAAACAAACTATGTTTAGTGGTACCATTCTTGCAGGCAGAGGACGCAGTTTGCTTGGCTGACTACTGCGACATCATGAGATGTGATGTTATAAATGTTCTGGAGCTTAAAGCAGTCAGTTCAAATCACGAAAATACAGACATCGAAATTTGGAGGGAGGCGACTCCATATTCGAAGGCTTTAGTCACGTCGGGACCACGAGATGTTGCGAAATATACCGTGAAGAATGGAAATTTCGTTTTGTTACAAAATAAGGCTGGTAAAGATTCTAGAGCGGATACGGAGAAGCGATGTCAAAAAGCGGAATCACCAGAAGCTGCGAATACTAAGGGTGAGTAGGTTTTTAAAAGCTTTGAAGATTTGCATTCATATTCAGGATACGCGATATTCAGTGAGGATTTTTTTTTGTCTCAAGTACAACTACTCACATATATTACATGCCATATGAGCCAACCGCCAACCGATAAGTCGACATCTTCAACAACTGTAAAGGTGACGATTCCTCATGAAAACTACGTCAACGTTTTCATCCATTATATTGTTAACGTGCTCTGGCGTCTAAGACGAGCATCATTGAAGAGCTTGTTCTGCCTCCAAACATTTTTTTTTTCAAAGAAGCAGGCTTGACAAATGCCACAGTTAAAATTCAAAAACTTTAGCTTGGCATTGACATCAAAATGAAAATAAATTATAAAATAGCTATAGAAAAAAATGACAAAACTCTTTGGACATTATAATAATAAATATACAACTAAATAATCTTACCTGTCTGTCGCCGTCTTCTCTTATTCTAGAAAATGGAAATTGCAAAAGTTGTACTTTCTTATAGTCTATAGCAACATAGATATAGTCATAATAATGTCGTTCTCATTATGATTTTCAGATAGTAGCTCATCAAATGACGCCGAGATCTCTCAACAGAATGCCAGCTCGAATAATGTGTGTCAAAGTGACTTGGTCGATTCAGCATCACCAGCTTCTGAGAACAGACAAGATCGTATCAATCGAATACAAAAATTGAAAGGGAACTGTAAACCAGAAGAGCTTCAAAAGATCAAAACCAAGTGCGAAATACTAGTCAGAGACTGCATAGCTAGTTTATTAATCCAATTGAGTATTAAAGACTTCAGGGAGGTTGAAGGTAAGACGGAAATATTTATCCACAACACTCTCTTCAGTGGATAGAATTTAGGGATAGGTCATTTCGAATATCTTCTGTCCCTCATCGATATCCCCTTAGTTTAAGGAGGCTAACTCTAGCTGTCAATGTATTCAACTAGAAAGAAAATGATAAAAAAACAAAATTTTGACGAACGGTCATATCAGCCAGAATGACAGCCAGGGGCTTGAGACTCAGCAGTTGTAATCAGGTTGGAATGACTTTCAAAATAAGGTAACACACCTTGGGTGGAGTTGAGAAGTTGAAAATTCCCCTCAAACAAAAATCGACGAGTGCGAGCGTTATTCTTTTTTTTTGGAGACGTCATTAGGTTATAGGTTATTTTTACCATCGTTTGGGTAATTTATTATTTTCTTCTTGTCTTAGATGAACTGAATAGAGCAGTCTGTTGGTATTTGACGTGCGACCGATACTGGGAAGACTCGCAATCTGATTTGAAATCATTCCCATGGGGTCTGCTGGGTATGATAATGATGGTGTTGTCGCTGGGAGTATGCTTATGTTATTATATTGTGTGGGTGTTATTCGAGTAAGTATAACGAAGTATGACGACCGTGGTTCTTTAATGAAACATCCAATAACTTTCATACTACGATATAATTAATTCACTGGCTAGATTTTATATTTTAAGTTCTTCTAAACTCTTAAGTCTGGTAAATAAGCTTTGTGCCCTCGCTACTGTCTTATGTACCTATCTACAGTATGTCCGGCGATGGGGTATCCAATAGTTGAAATGAACCAAAAATTTAATTTTTCGAGAAAAAATAATTCTTCGTAAAAATGTTGGCTTGTTAGAAAAATTCGATTGTCGATGAAAGAAGTTTGAAATTTTATACAGGTTCTTCAAAAAGTTGAAAAATCATTTTCTGTTTCAAGAGTTGAGTATTCCCATATTCAAAAGTGTTCAGCACAATATAACATGCATATTTTATCAGTGTACAAATATTAACCATGAAGCAAGAAATGCACATTTTTTCTCTTGAAATTACTTCAAGAAGGGAACAGTACCTACCCAGCACGTCTAATGATTATTTTCTCTGTGACGTACTGAAAATTTGGTCTTTTGGTCTAAGATTGTTTTTTATTGTGATTTTTCGTTGTGTGGAGGTAAAGGAGGAAGAAAGAGGGCCGTCTTCAACTGTGCAGTGAGAATTCCGGTGAATGCCAATCACGCTATTCATGATTCCTGTTCAAGATTTGGGACAACTAAAATGTTTAAATGTCAATTTTGCCTAAAGCTTTTAAATATCTTTTTAACTGTATAAAATTTTTTTTTAACGACAATCGTATTTTTTCAACAAGCAAAAATCTTCAAAAGAATGACTTTTTCTCGGAAAATGGAATTTTTGATTCATTATTCACCTATTGGATACCCTCATTGCCGGACATACTGTATAAATCATTTGGCAAACAAAAGACAGCAAAACCAAACATAAACGCATAGTCTACACACGTGATTGGAGTTCACAGCGTCATGTTTTGTTTGGAGGTATTTTGGCTTTGCTGCGTCGCTGCGTGCATTGGTGATTCGGACCAATAACTATATCATAAAAAAACCACTGATACGGACCTGGTCTTATATTATTATTATAAATTTCAGGAACAATTCTTTGATCCTGTAGAATATGTTTAAGAACCGTTTTATTGCATTTCTTCAATATTTTGGCATATAAAGTTCCGTTCCCTTATAGAGGGTGATTCTTGTAAGTGGGTCATGCTTTCGGGGAATGCATGAGGGACGTCGAAATATTAATTTTGATAAAGCACACTATGGGTCGGAAATGTCTCTTACGCCAAATAGACGCCTATTATAAATTATCGTAACGATACCTTCAACTGTTAAAAAACTATCAAAAAAAGATGTGATTTTTCCGACCCATAGTGTGCTATATCAACATTAATATTTCGACGTTCCAAATCATCCCCCGAAAGCATGACTCACTCACAGGAATCACCCAGTATAGTCATCCAAGGTTCAGAAACGCTGTTTTCAGAAAAATGTAGAAGTTTTTTCTCAATGGTTCTACAGCATATCGCGGTAGCTTCTTACCAAATGAGAAAAATGTTTATAATTGATTTTATGGAAAAAATCTGTTCTGTTCAAAAAATGTTCTGTTTTGTCAGAAAATGAAGTTCGAGTCCTAAAAAATTGTCTAGGATATACAGGGAGGCTCAAAAATCAAAAAATGTAGCAATTTTTCATAAAACAACCCTATATGAAATGGTGATTTCACGACTATGGTTGTTGTGTAAGACTACCAAATTATTTTTAAGCATTTTTTTTCAACATATCAAAATACAGGGTGAGTAAATTTTGATTTTATTTAAAACATACACGATTTTTCATGACTTTAATCAAGTAATTCATTACTTGATACCTTTACATAAAAATTAATTTTATTCACTGTATATACCATTACGTACGAAAAGAACTGATTAAAAAATAATTTAGTAGTCTTACACAACAACCATAGTCGTACAATTTTATTTTGGGGTTGTTTTATGAAAAAGTGCTATATTTAATTTTTTGAGCCTTCCTGTATATCCTAGTTAATTTTTCAGGACTGGAACTTTATTTTTTCGCGAAGCAGAATTTTGTATGAAATCAATAATAAACATTTTTCCAATTTGGTAAGAAATTACTGGGACACGCTGTATACGTTTTTTGGTTTGCTGAATCACAATCTAAGTTTTGTCATCTCGTCAGGCTTCATCTTCACAACGAAAATTGCAGAAAACCTCAAAGTGTCGGCACTTTGTTTTATTTTCTCAAGTATAACCTGAAAACTGAGCGTTTTTTGATAATAATTATGAAACATCAAATTAAAGGAAACAACATTTTCTTCTTTTAACTTGGGACATTCCATGATGTCGATAGATCGTGTAGAAAGAATGGACCTCACTCATGTTTGCCAATTCCTTAGATGTAACCAGGACATACCAGGTGGCTACCCTGGCTATGACTAAAAAATAATTGATTTTGGAGGTAACTAAACGCAAATTTAGAATAATGTTGTCAATTTTCTGGCGGATAGTCAATAGATATTTTCTACACGAACTATCGACATCATGCAATGTCCAGAATTAAAACTTATTATACGTATTTGTGGAAAATTGCGCCTACTTTAAGTTTTCGAGTTAAAAATGGAAAAAAGTTCCGGAACATTAGGGTTTATAGCATATTTTCGTAGTGAATCCGATGCCTAGTGAGGTGGCAAACCTCAGATTCGGATCCAGCAGCCCAAAAAACATACAGTAGTGAGAAAAAATTCCACATTTTTTCCTGCAAAAGAACTTTTGCTTACTAGAATAATAATGAATAAATATCAATGTGGGCAACAAAGTTTCATCAGGCATAGGAGGGGGTTATAAAATGAATTAACAAATTATTATTTATTTTAATGAAAGACGCTATCTTACACAGGAGCCAACTTTCTTAAAAATTATTGTTTTCATGTTTTAATGTGGATATCTTTTCAATATGTTAAAATATGGAAAAAAAATATAATAAGAGAACACGGTCCCCAAAACTTGGATTAGTTGTTGATTTCCAATTTGTAACATTTCCTTGTTAGACTACATACAATTATGTATTTTATTGTGAATCCTTCATAAACATACGGTCAAAGATCTTCAATGGGTAATTATCAAAAAATAAAAAATAAATACTTTTCAATGGTTCAACAGAATCCGTCACATCGTTTTTCACTTTAGACGTACCACCGTAATTAACATGAACCCAGTTTCTTTTTTGCACTCGCATTTAACAGATGGCAGATTTACCTTTACCATTTCTTAGCTTCTTGCAACTGCTAAATGAAGCCAGTTTATAGTTTTTCTTATTTTCAAAACTAATCAGTGTTTTTAGCACGGATGATATGAGCGTGACGAGCGCAAGTGTAACCGACCGATCTACGCCATCGCCTGCACATTTGTTAAGATCTGACGTTGCTGCAGGTGTGGATGGACAGCACGTCTATTCCGAAGATTACATCAGCTCAGACAAGGATAGCGACTACATCTATGTCACCTATCCACCAGATTTGAAAAGAAGACTGTTAGAAAGGTTAGTAAGAATAGAAAGTATCTTGACATTTAAAAAAAAAATAGAATAGAATCAAGTAGTTGTGGTAATAATAGTAGAAATAGTAGTGCTATAGGTAGTAGAAATAGTACTATATTAACGTACTAAATTCTTCAGAAATAGAATTGGCATAAAAAGACCATACTGAAAAACAATTTGAATTCGCACAGTGAAGAAACAAACAATTTTTTTCATGACCGATATATTTTTTTTAATTGTCTTATAATAGTCCAAAATCTGAAATGTGTGTGATGGAAAAAAACTGGTAGACTCAGCACTTCCGATTCCGGGACGCATTTTCGGAATTCTCCGACAGATTAGACGCTTGGGAGGATTCGAGAGGTGCGAATCACGAGTGTACAATGTCAACATTGCATAGATACCATATAATAGGAGATACTCAAGTATTTTTAGTAGGGGTTAGTCTGGGTTAGTTTGGGTTAGTTTTGGGCTTTGCAAAAAAATCACATCATTCAGTGCACTCCGATCTGATTGAAAAAGATGCTGATTTTGAGTCTGCGATATTAATTTCACAAATATGTAGATCGCCGACGCATAAGACTTATACGTCGGGAGATTACGAGCCTGTGATTTCAGTACCTACTCTAATTCTCCCGAACGTCTAGTCTGTCGGCGAATTCTGAATATTATGCTTCCGGGCACCTAGTACTGGGTGTTTTTTTCTGGATACACCAGGAAGAATTCGAAATTTTTAAACGGCATTTTGGTACTCAACAAAATTCGCAACTTTGCCATAATTAAGAATGGAAAGTGATAAAAAAGTCCAAATTGTAAAGGGTGTTACAGATTCGGTGTTCACCATTGGCATCTGGGAAATGGTAGGGGGTATAGGAGATGAAGTGAAGCTCAAAAAGTCAAAGACTCTAATTACTTTGTTATTCAATACTTTTGCATTTGGTGAAGTTGAATATTCCTTCTTTCTTTTCACCTTTGAAAAGAATGAAAACTGACTAGCTAATATTTTTCCTAGCTGCTACAATAGAACCACTCGCTTGTGAGGTTAGTTGCAACTAGAGGACTACGGCCAGATTACGCACTATCCTAGATAATCTCTAAAGAAAACTCTAATGTTAAAGTACCAGACGTAAAGCTTATTCAGCCAAAAATCTGTAAAATGAAAACCTTTTAACGTAGTTCATAGCTCAATTGAAGTTTGTTTACTGCCTGATAGATTAGTTTCATTTTAAGTCCTGAGGGCATCATTAACATGACAATTTGTACCTTGGACTACGTAGTTTACAGATTCTTATAATTGTAGAACAGCTAATCTTTGAGATGATGTACATTTTTTATAAACAAATTCTTAGATAAATAAATATTTATACACATTTCAGTATTTTATTTTGTCGAAGAATAGAGTAGAGATATTTTCGACTTTTTTTTAAATAGAAAAATTAATCAATTGAGGGGCTGATTTTCAATCAAGTGTCAAGCCCATGCATGTGTTAGCTGACCCTGGGTCAACTTAGCCTCTGCCAAATGTAAAACATTTTGGGGTTATCCGAAGGTTATTGCGTTAACCCAGGGGTTAACTGAATTGATAAACAGCCTCTCAGATACTATAGTTTATCATATATATTAGCAATAAACCTAACGTAGACCTAGATCCGAACGTAGATATTCAGAACTGGAATGGAATAGGTAGGTAATTATGAGAACTACATACAACTAGAATCTATACAGGGCTTTTCACTTAAAACTCCCCACGTCAATATCTCGGAAACGAATAGGAATATTTGATTTCTGTAAAAAGTAGTCAATGTATGGGGTCGACTAGTTATTTTTCACAGTTAAAAAATTTCGACGCCTACCAAGAGTGAAGCGTCGCGACGCATCGAAAATATTAATTGATTGCAGGGACTTTGAAATTACGCGCATGCAAAAGTACGAGTTATTTATAAACTTTTTTGTAATTCAGTCGAACTCATTTATTCTACTCCGCTTTGAGATATACAGTGTGTCCAAGATAAGGATGTCTTATCATGGGGATCTTGAAAACCGTGAGAGATACAAGGTCGGTTAAATGGAGGCAAAGTTGCGTATTTTGATGCTTAACAAAATGCCGTTTTAAAAGCCAAGAAATTCCGACTAAGTCCGAAATTATCCGGAAAAAACCGAAATTTTTCAAAATTGTTTTCATTTTTTTCTGACCACATTTGAAGAGATATTTTGAAATGAATGGAACTTCTTCATTGCCACTTTTTGCCCTTTACAAGATAGTGTTATTAAATTAAAGAACCGACGTTTCGTCTATGAGCAGCAATCATCAACTTTGTTTTTTTAAATACGGTCCTGGATTTTTTATGACGGATTTTGAGGGCCTCTTATGTTCCTAAACCAACAATGTATCGCAATTATTCAAAAAAATTATGTTGATGGATTTTTCCATAAGAACTCATGTGTTAGAGAGAGACAAAAAATACATTTTTAATAGGATTAAAAACAACCACCTCTTTTTTAATTAGTGCGATACCTCGTTGGTTTAGGAACATAAGAGGCTCTTAAAATCCGTCATAAAAAATCCAGGACCGTATTTGAAAAAACAAAGTTGATGATGGCTGCTCATAGACGAAACGTCGGTTCTTCAATTTAATAACGCTATCTTGTAAAGGGCAAAAAGTGGCAATGAAGAAGTTCCATTCATTTCAAAATATCTCTTCAAATGTGGTCAGAAAAAAATGAAAACAATTTTGAAAAATTTCGGTTTTTTCCGGATAATTTCGGACTTGGTCGGAATTTCTTGGCTTTTAAAACGGCATTTTGTTAAGCATCAAAATACTCAACTTTGCCTCCATATAACCGACCTTGTATCTCTCAAGGTTTTCAAGATCCCCATGATAAGACATCCTTATCTTGGACACACTGTATATCTCAAAGCGGAGTAGAATAAATGAGTTCGACTGAATAACAAAGAAGTTTATAAATAACTCGTACTTTTGCATGCGCGTAATTTCAAAGTCCCTGCAATCGATTAATATTTTCGATGCGTCGCGACGCTTCACTCTTGGTAGGCGTCGAATTTTTTTAACTGTGAAAAATAACTAGTCGACCCCATACATTGACTACTTTTTACAGAAATCAAATATTCCTATTCGTTTCCAAGATATTGACTTGGGGAGTTTTAAGTGAAAAGCCCTGTATATACCTAGAATATTTTTGTCTTAGTTTCATTTGACTTTATTTACTTCCAAATTTCTGGTTCCTACTTCATATATCCATTCAACATAATCAAATAAACACTAATCAATAAAGACAATAACACTTTTCAGTGCACTAAAATATAAAGCCTATTTGAGCAACAGTCTAGTCAAGGCCATGCGAGATGCTTTATTTATATCTGATATCTCACACAAAGGCTGCAAATGCTGCGACACATCATCCCAAGACCCAAGAGAACATCATGTCTCAACCGATGATCTTCGATTTCATATATTCACACAGTTAAGGTCGGGTTACTTTGGCCCTGGAGGGTGACTTTGAAATCAAGTCTAGTTTTTAATTTTTGGGGGTCTTTTGTGTTTTTTTATGAGATTCTTCTGTAACCTGTTACAAAAAGACACATTCAGAAAACCTTTAAAAATAAAAGAAAATTTTAAAAAAACGTAGGTATAGGTGACAAAGTCACCCTCCAGGGCCAAGTAAGCCGGCTTTACGGTATTCCTAGTATTTTAAAAGTCAATTGGACTGTTGAATCTATAAACAAACCGATACATATAAATCAAATGAAGCATGAAAGCTGTGACGTGCCGCCTAATAATATGAGTGGTCTGACAAACAGCAGAAAACGCCCAAAAATCATATTTGATATATTCGATATTGATATTACGCTGATGGTCCAGTTCACTATCATTAGAGGGCACGTCACAGCCTTCATAATAAGTTTGATCTATTGTACCGCTCCGGTGAAACTTTCAATTGGCTTTGATAATACCATACAGTGTAATTCAGGTGGAAAAAAATATTTTTAAGATGATATGTCTAGTCAAAATAGGACTTCATTAGAAATTGGATCATCATCGTTCCATAAAACTCCCCATAGTAGGATATCTGAATATGATGAGCCCCGGTTTATTCGATGAGAAGTGTTTCATATCAAATTTAAAAAGAAAAGAAATACAGAGGGTGTCTGTAAAAGGTCTTTACAAAATCTTACCACATATTTTTCAGGTCAAAATAAGCCTGATGGAGTCTCCTAGACGAGTAGTTTAATGTTCATACTGTGCCGATTTAAAGCAACTTACCTCAGTCCGAAATTGGTCCGTTTTCAAGATACAGGGTGGCAAAGTTGAAAAATAGAAATCGAATTTTTCAACAACATTTTGCGAACATTTTTTAACGAATCACTTTCAATTGAAAAAATTGTTGTTATCTCAGTAGTGAATCAGTAGTATTTAAATAAATATGAAGGAATGGCTGTGTTGCTCATCTCAGAATAGCAGGAAGGAAAGAAGTTGTAGTACTCTGAGCAAGTTTATTTAATAATAGCTGGCAAAGCGCTTTCGGCTAATACGCCATCTTCAGTGCCCCAACTGAAAGTGAGACATGGGTAGAGAATTATTTAGAAAAAGTTAATCAACAAGGTTAATTGCAGTCTACTCCTTTTTGTTAATTAACCTAACTTTATTTCATGATTTGCAAAATTCATCTCGCTGGTTCAGTACCTTCTCACCTCTCGTGGTCAATTCAACTTTATTAAAAAATGCGTAGTTAAGACTAGTTATCAAATTTTAAAGTGTTGTGATGTCTTGTACGTGCTTTGTTTAATGTTATTTTGAAAACCTGTACCCGCTTTGATCAATTGACCATACCAATTAAACCATTTTTGAACCATAACGGACCATTATGTCTGACCGACAAACACCTTTGAAAAAGGGGCTCAGATGCTAATCACAATTTTGATGTTGATTAAGGTCACCTGCACATTACATTGACTAGTGAGTATTTAGGGTTTTTTTCTTTTCTTTCATTGTATAAACTTAGGTATAGGTTTAGGAAAAATTCTCTACCCATGTCTCACTTTCAGTTGGGGCACTGAAGAAAGCGCTTTGCCAGCTATTATTAAATAAACTTGCTCAGAGTACTACAACTTCTTTCCTTCCTGCCAGTAGTATTTAAGTTTTATATGTAGGCATAGCTTTATTGGGCAAAAAAAATCATATCAAAATTCAGAATAATATCGCTCCACGTCCACTCCCATGGACTAATGTAATACTCGTCTAGAAATTCCAGACTCGGCTCCTTCGTCGCCTCGTCCATAAACATCTCGACTCGTAATTCAAAAATTCATTTACCGCCTCAGTAACGTAAATTACAATTTTTTTATTTTCAAATCACAATAATGAATATAAGTAAGTATATCTGAGACAAATAAAAATCGTGCCTGAACATATTATTAGCTTGTTTTGACTTCCTAGATAATATATCCTTAAAATATTTCTGTTTCACCCGGATCATGTTACTCAAAATCTTTAGAATGCCTTTTTTATTCTTTGTTTAATTTAGTGTAGATGAGAAGATAATAAAGACAATCTAATTATTGTTTGTTTTATGAAACCAAGGAAAAATATGGAGAAAACAAAAAAATTGATATCCTATTGGACTAGAATTGTGTGAAGGAGAATCCAGATTCTTCAATCAGTCGAGGTTGCAAAATACATCAGCTATTTCGATATTTTCCACCATGAAGACTTTAGCCAATGTATAGTCCAGCATTTACGATACCATAACACTTCGTTTATGAAAAACAAATGCTGACTAATTGATTCAAAACTATAGTCGACAGAAAAGGATTGGAAAAGTACACTTTTCATTCCCGGGAGTAGAAAAAACTATACAGGGAGCCCCAGAAAGAATGGGACATACGGTAACAGCAGATTCCTCACACAAAAATATTGCGATCGCCCCGAACTTGTCTTTCCCTAAAATTGATATTAACAGACATACAGGGTGTCTAAGTTGAATTCTAATTTTTGATTTTTTCTAATAACTCTTGAAATAATCGAGTTATATTGATGAAATTTGATATTTGGGGAAAGAAGAAAAAGATCTATCATTTTAGCCAATAATATACATGGTGTTCCATTCAAAAAATATAGCTTAATCAATTCCTTCAATGTTGGAATACTAAGATAATACTGAGATACTACTTGAACAAACGTTAAACTTCAGCATCTGGAGTTTTTTCCTACCACTCATAATAAGAGCTGTAGGTGGGCGTCAAAATATAATGAATAACCCGTTACCTAAAAAAATTTCCCCAAAATGCAGGCTCTTTCGCACAACTATAACTATAAAAAATTTGGTGAACTTTGTTCCTCCGTTGATTGGTTCGAGATTTTTAAAGTGTTCGATGGTGTCTCGTCTTCTGTGACTAAAGGTCTGCGGACTTCTGTCAAAAAATTAAGGTGTCTTCATAATATGAAAATGCTCACTGCCAAACTCGCTTTTCATGCATATTTCCGCCGTTACCGTTTATGATGTTATAGGCATCTGGTAAGAATTGCAAAGAAGAATACTATAGTGAATGATTCAGCAACTCCCGCAAGTTCCAAAGGGGGAGCTGGTCCATTGTCAACGAAATTAGAGGAAAAAGCAGGGCATCTACTGTACCTTATCCGTGTCGCCTTCTTTGAATGACTTTTATTGTTCGATTTCTAAGTCCTTAAGCAGGTGTCTTCATGCAGATACTGATCCTCTGCTCTACTTGGAACATCAGAAATGAGTTGGAACCTTCTTTCTTATCCCAACTGACGACCTAGATATTCGGGATTGTCTCCTTGAGATTGGAAATGGTGGATCTTCCGGTGATGATGAAGTGTCTGCAATAATCTTGTTGTCGCTTCCTACGAGCGCAGTTTCTGCTTTGGCGGAGGAACTAAACTGTTCATGGAATTCTGGCCTGTTTCCCTCTTGTTTGAAGATAGCAAAGGTTATTCCAATTCACAAGGGTGGTGCACTTGATGATCCCAATAATTTCCGGCCTATTTCACTTCTGTCAGTCCTATCTAAACTTATTAAGAAACTTGTGAAGAGAAGAATGCTAACCTTTCTCAAAACTAATAGTATTTTACACCCAAATTAGTCTGCTTATCAATCCGCTTCGGGAACTACTGATGCTATTTACAACTTACTGGAGGCGGTTTACTTGGGTGTGAATTGCGGTGAAATGGTGCAACTGTATTTTCTGACTTGTCCAAAGCGTTCGATTGGTGTCAATCACCAGATTTTTTCACAAAAATTACATGTGAATGGCTTTAGGGGTATCTCCAATGATTGGTTCAGGAGTTTTTTGTCCGAGAGATTTCAGAGAGTTGTAGTCGGTCAAGCTTCATCTGATTAATCAAATACGAGATGGGGAGTCCCACAGGCCTCTGTACTTGGTTCACTTTTGTTTTTGTTATATGTGAATGATTTGCCACGGTTGCCAATCCAGGATACTATCACTCTCTTTGCTGATGATACGTCTATTGTTTGGCGCCGTTATGATAATGCTCTCTTGGAAGAGGTTATAACAGCTGACATGATCTAATCAAAAACTGGTTCAATGCCAATCTTTTAACTCTTAATGTGGATAAGACACGACTAATTTCCTTCAAGGGGTCTGGTGATGCGGCTCTTATTGACTCTTGTCCATTGGCTCAGAACAACTGTTCCAGGTTCTTGAGTGTAATAGTCGAAGGAGATTTGAAATTTTATCAGCATATTGGCATGGTCTGTGGACGTGTGGCATCTGGGTGCTATGCTGTTGGTGTTGCTGCTGGGGAGCTGGGCTCTGGATTGGCGAGAAGTGTGTATCACTCTTTGGTGGAGTCACACTTGCGCTACGGAGTTGCATTTTGGAGCAATGCTAGTCAATGCTTATTGAATTCGTTGTTGCAGAAATCAATCCAGATTTTTATATGTTTTTATTTTATTTTCCATATCATTTGCGGATTAAATTAAATTTCTTCAAATGTATATCGTTATTGGATGTTATTTCGATTTTAGTTCGGTCAATTAGGCTTGTTCAGTTGTGCATGTTCTCTCATAAGAATAACGTGTCGAATAAAGATGGATTATTGAACCAAACTATGAGTTAGGGAGAAAAGGGTTGCCTAGCTGATTTTCTCTAGTATTATTTTTTTAATTAATAATTTTTTCGACGGTTGCGATACCTCAATACATTAAGGACGACAAAAGATAATTAAAAATAAAATCAGGTCCGTATTTAAAAAAATGAACTTGATGATGGCCGCTCAAAGACGAAACGTCAGATTTTTAATTTGATACCGCCATCTTGTAGAGGAGAAAAAGTGGCAATGAGAAAGTGTAATTCATTTTAAAATATCTTCCCAAATAAACTCAGGAAATTAATAATAACGTTTTTGCGAAATTTCGATTTTTTTCAAATATCTTCGGAAGTAGTCGACATTTTTTAAATTTCAAAACGGCATTTTGTTGAGCATAAAAATGTGCAACTTTGCAACCATTTAACCGACCCTGTATCTCTTTTAATAACTGAGATCCCCATGCATGCACTCGAATCTGTGGCACCCTGTATATAGGGTGTCCCGCGAGGTAAAGTACAAAATTTCACTACGTGTTCTTCAGATAAATTCGGGTCAAAAATATCCTATGAACATGGGTCCGCAAATGCTTCGTTACACAGCTACAGCACAGCTCAACAATAAGCTTTGGCTACAGGATGTCGAAGTTTTTTTTTCTTTTTTTTCAATTTTTTTTAAATAATATTTGTATGAAAGTTTTGTTTACATCACACATTTTTTGAATTTTATCTTTTACTAAAACTATGTAGCAATCATACGAAATATTCTATAACATCTAGCAGGTTAACTCCGCCATAATATATTCAAAATCGCATGTATGTTTTGTTTCAAAATCGAATATATCGAGAATGCTTGCCCGTAGCGACTTTTAACAAGTTTAATTTTTTGGCGTAGGGAATACAAATAAATCTGTTTTGATGCTTGAAAAAAAAAGTTATGGCTGTATAAGAGGAAAAATAGGTGTAGGTAGCGCTCTCTACAAGTTAGAGCCATACTAAGATCAAATTCGAATTTCACATGTCAAGAAACTCACAGACACCATTTTTTATCGAAATATCGACATTGATTCAAATATTATTCAGAAAAAAAACATAAATAAGAATAAAACTTCAACACCCTGTAGTTCAATAATGAAGCATTTCCGGACAAATGTTCAAAGGACATTTTCGACTCGAATTTACCTAAAGAACTTGTGGTGAAGTTTTGTCAGTTATCTCGCGGACATTCCGCTAGAGTAAAGTGCTTTTCCCTATCTTGGATTTTTAATGCCTTCCGCTTCGCGTCGGGAAACAAATAATTCGCGGGAGGCACTCTTGGTATGTAGGTAGCTATTATCACTCTGATATCCTCTTTGTCTGTTGTTTATGAAGTGTATAAGTCTATTCCAAAAAAATTTAGCATAACTTCCTTCCTGGAGAAAAGAACTGTGACGCTGTTCAACTGCCCACGTTCTAAGCAGTGCCGTCTTTCCGTAGGGACCAGCCGGGCCCTAACACCCGCTCTCTCTCTCTCTCTCTTGGGCCCCCTTGCCCCAACACCAGTCAAAAACGAACTACTGACGGCATACTGCAAGATGCAAGAGAGACTTAACAGCCTATCGTTGATGTGTATCAATTAAAAATGAAATATACAGTGTATATACGGGAATCTCGCTAACCGTAAAATATACAAGGTTAGTTAAATTGAGGCAAAGTTGTGCAAGTCAATGACCGATTTTTTCGAAATCCTTATTTTTTATTTTGTCGAAGCGAATGACATATTTTCATGGCCACTTTTTCTGCTCGTCAAGTCGAGATTGAAATCCGACGTTTCGAGTTCTCGCAATCATCCTCAACTTTTTTTTTTCAAATACTAACCCAACATTTGTAATTCGATCATTTTTGAATAACTCTTTGCTTACAGGAAATAATGATATGTCACACTTACCATTTTGAAACAATGCAGAAATTTAATACGGGAGTTATAAAAAAAACGTTTTTGGTCCTTTCAGTCAGAACGCATCGCGTCGCGCGGATTGTAGTCATGGTAACAATAATAACTTTTGACATGAGTACAGCACCAAGCTCCAAGTTTCAAAAAAAAAATAAAAAAAAAGAAAAGAATGGTGCATCACTATTTTCAAGGAGCAAAGACTTTTAAAATGGATTGTTAAAGTTGGGTTCGTATTTGAAAGAAAAAGTTGATGATGGTTGCGAAATACGAAGCATCGGATATCAAATACGGCCATGCTATCTTGCGAAGAGCAGAAAAAGTGGCCATGAAAATATGTCATTTGTTTTCAATTATCTCTTCAAATAAATTCAGGACAAAATAAAACAGGATTACTAAAAAATCGGTTATTGTCGGATATCTCCGGAAATCTTTGGAATTTTCCAAGTTTCGAAGCGGCATTTTTTTGAGATTGAATTTGCGCAACTTTGCCTCCATTGAATCGACCTTGTATCTCTTAGTGTTAACGAAATCCTCATGCATACATTCGAATCTGTGACACCCTGTATATTACCAGGTATAAATTTCAATGGTATAATAGACGATTCTGCACACTCAAAATCAAGAAAAACAATGTTCACATAGCGCGGTCTATTGGTATTATTATTTTATAAGAAAAGTAGTTGTTTTAACGTCATTATGAAAAATATTCACTGAAGTTGTGTAATCTTGAACTGTCTACACAACCACACGTACAGGGTGATTCATTTTCAGCGACAGGGTGCCAGTTCTCGTAAACTATTCATCATAGAGACAGGGTAAAAAATCTGTATAGTAATCGTCGATCTATATGTGATACCTCGTATCTGCGAAATTGCTGGTTTTGAGTTATTACCATAAACGCGTATACGGAATAAGTGCGGATTCATCTGGTGACACCTCGCAACTGTAAAAAGGCGACATTACCTCAAAATGTTATTGTAGTGAACGAAATTATAGTTAAAGATTTTAGAAAAGGGGCTAACAGATTCAATGTTTATCCACGCTTCTCTAAAATCACATTTTGCAGATAAGAGGTATCACATATAGATCGACGTAATATGCCCAAGAGAAAATGCTGGAAATATTTTTCAAGCTTCTAGGATCGCCGCAAGGGGGCGTAACGGTACTGTCAAAACAGAAAATCAACACATTTTTGAAATTTTCCCCTTTGAACTACCGAAAAAGAATATGGAAACAAATTTTAGACGATATTCTCTATAAAATAGCCCCCTGACACTTTTCTCCAAGTTGTCAAATAAGACAGACACAAGCCGTCAAACTTGATGTCACCAATAAATTGCCTATAACTTCGAAATCCGTTGACCGATTCGACTGTTCTTCAGCTCGTTTTAAAGAAGAAAATCTGCTTTTTCGGGTGCAAGTACTCGAGGTCGATTTTATCTGCTTTAGCCGACCACACAACATGAATAATTGTAAAAGTCAAACCTGTATTTGCGGTTTTTTCGAAATTTTCAAATGCAAACCCACTGAAAAGATGCCTCCATCGTGTTATTGGAATAATTTCCTATCACTTTCATACAGATGATTTTTCTATATTATTTGAAATAGAAGAGTTACGGAAACTTCATCAGGAATCACGCGAGGAATACTTTTGGAACAGCCCCTATTAATTTGAATGAGTCAAAAATATACACATCAGATTTGTTTTGATTCGCCTTAAACATTTGCCTCAGTTGATGTTCAAAACAAAAGCCTATAAGTGAGGATGCCAACTATTTTTTGTTTTTTTTTCAACGAGCAGCCGAGATGTAGAATACAATGCACCACTTGCCAAAAATAATACGGTAGACCAGTAAACACCTTTTTCCAAAAATATTAATAAAAAAATGAATTTAATTAAAAAAAAACAAAAAAACTAGTGCCGATGCTCAAAATCCCGACCGTTGGCAAGGCACTCCTATCTTTTTGACACATTCAAATTTACAGGGGCTGTTTCAAAAGTATTCATTGACGGATTCCTGATGCAGTCTCCATAACTCTTCTATTTCAAAAGATATAGAAAAATTACTTTTATGAAAGTGGTAGGAAATTATCTAAATAACACGATGGAGGCATCTATTTAGTGGGTTTGCATTTGAAAATTTCAAAAAAACCTCAAATTCATGTTTGACTTTCACAATTCATGTTGTGTGGTCGGCTAAAGCGGATGAAATCGACCCCGAGTAAATGCACCAAAAAAAGCAGATTTTCCTCTTCAAAGTGAGCTTAAGAACAGTTATTTCGAAGTTATAGGCAAATAAGTGACATCAAGTTTGACAGCTTGTAACTGTCTTATTTGACAACTCAGAGAGAAAAGTCGGGGACAGTTTTGTAGAGAATATCGTCCAAAATCTGTTTCCATATTTTCATTTAGTAGTTCGCCGGGAAAAATTTCGAAAATGTATCGATTTTTTTGTTTTCACAGTACCGTTACATGTGAAATACATATACATATCCTAGAAGCTTGAAATATATTTCCAGCATTTTCTCTTGGGCACATTATAGGTACTATATAGATTTTTTTCCCTGGGTCTCTATGATGAATAGTTTACGAGAACTGGCACCCTGTCGCTGAAAATGAATCACCCTGTACACCTCTTGAGCTGTGTACGTGCGATTTTTACGCACGTACAAAAATTCAATCAGTAGCGACCAATACTTCGACAGATATTAGGTGTGTTTGTTATTTCGGTGTAGGATAGTGTAATGCAGATTGATTTTTGTAAACTAATGGCTACCTGTATAAAGGAGATCCACCAAACGCGTTAGTAAGTTTAGTAAAGATATTCTATCCTAAAAACAGACAAAAATTTCACAATTAATGCCACACAGTGTTGTGGTTTAGAAGTGTAAAAAAGTGAGCACTAGTGGAGCATAACAAACACACCTATTGTCTACACAGTGACAGATAATGTCAAGTCAAGAGATGAACGTGTGTCTGTAGACATCTTTATATTAATGTTATATATTTGAGTTTGTGTCCTACCAACCTTATCCTATCTGGGGTTATGTAAAACACATATGCACTAGATTTATAAATTATAATAGTTATAAGTAAGGGAAGTTTCTTTGACCAAATAATGTAAAGAAGAGGGTTTTTCGTGGCGTAGGGCGTCGTACGTCACGAAAAACCCCCTTCTTTAATAATTATTAGGTGTTTAATTTTCGTCTGACGTGGAGCCTCAATCAAATTAAAGACGGCACTGGTTCTACTAACCATTTTCAACAATATAAGGTCACTAAAAACACAAAAAAATTATCACTGGGTTAAATATCCAAATTGGTCCAAACAAACAAGGGCCAACCGCGTCAAGACAGCATCCGTCACATTCGCAGACGCTTTGGCGGCTTCAGTGCCGTACTTCGGGGAAAATTTTATCAAAATTATCTTTAAAAATATTTTTCTGTAATTAAAATAGATATTGAATACACTTTCAAATAGATATGAGTCTTACTGCCTACTTTATAATTTTTTAAAAGAAAAGAACACAGTTGAAGCTGCTAATATTGGTTAATAAATTGAAACTACTTCCTATAGAAATGAGTAAATTTGGCAGGCATCAAGAGCACCATGAACAAAACGCCCTTATCACCACTGTGTAGATGTTGAACTCAAACAGAGTCCTCCTTTTACTGGTTCTAGACATTCAATATTCTAAAATTTTCTTCAAAAACTATTGGACCAAGTTGCACAAATGTTTTAACCATCAATGAAATGATCAGCAACCATGAATAGATGTTGAATGATCATCAAAAACAATTAACCGACCTTGCAGCAATTACCATTTCGGATATAGCACGCTATTCAGGACAGACGGTAGACAAAAATAAATCAAATCCAGTTACATATTTCATTTATTCCCATTATTAGTACTACAATCATAAAACCTATTTCACAAAATGAATTTAAATTAAACATCAGTGTCCTACAGAAGGCATTTATTTATGAATTAGATCAAAAGTTCTCAGTAGTCGATCTCTAAATAGGTTGAATACTGAATGATATAAACATCAACTATACAATGTATTGCTATAAAATTAAAACAAAATGTCTGCTCAAGTGACGATGTGGTCGCTGGAATCCATCGGAGAAACGGTTGACTAACTGGAAAGCTTATAAAAATTCAGCATTAAAACCTTTCACTCAAACGTTCATGTCATCGTTAATGCTTGAAATTAAGCTTTTTCTAGTTAGTCACAACCAAGAGTGAACATAACATCGGGAAAAGTCCCATGGTATATACTTACCTACCGATTGAAAATCAGCTTGAAAACTAATAAAGAGTAACCTCATAACAAATGTGCTCAAGAAGTACGATATAAAAGGTAAAGTGTACCCTCAAAAACTTTCGCTCAAACATTCACCCAGAACGTCATACTCAAAAAAAAATCTATCTACAATTGGAAAAGACACGCTGCTTTAGCGCCGTCTGAAGTTGCGATCCCGACGTGCACCACCTCGGCCCGAAGTCCGGATCTCTTCTAGTCTCCGTTTGTTTTGTTCTAATCTCAATTGGCGTTGTTGCTGCTTGAGAGCGATCTGTAAAAAAGATTAAATGTCACAGAAACAAATGTAGTGCCCCATTTGAAAGAGGGCCACCCCCATAACATTTTTATTTATGGAGCGATTTTGACGATGTTTTTTTTGAAATGTGGAGAGTGGAAAGGTTTATTCCGAGGCCATACGTCGCCCAGTTTTTTCCGAAAACCAAGGCCTACTAGAGCATATTTAGAGGCTGGAAAATCCAGAAAACATATTATCGATTTTTTTAGAACAAATCTGTCCACCCTGAAATGTATCTGTACCAAATTTCAGTAATAACAGATCTATCAGAAAAAAAAATAAACATTCAATAGATATTCTCATGTCAAAATACAATGAAAACAAACAAACGAGACTGACAAAAAAAAATAAAAAAATAAATTACACACAGAAATAATATTTCTGAATTGAATATTTTTTCATGATATTAGGTACAGACCCATTTCAGGGGATGAAAAATCCAGTGGCGTAGGCAGATTTTCTCTAAAAAAAAACGCTAATATGTTTTCTGGATTTTTCAGCCTCTAAATATGCTCTAGTAGGCCTTGGTTTTTGGAAAAAAATGGGCGACGTTTGGCCTCATAATACACCTTCTCCCTCTCTACATTTCAAAAAGAAAATCGTCAAAATCGATCAATAATTGATGATGATGAGGGTGGCCCACTTTCAAATGTGTCACTCTGTATCTTCAAACGGATTTGAAAATCAGTGAATACGACCTCTGTTCACGTTATAGTATTCGCTTACCTCTTCAGGAGAAAGAGCCTGCCAATATATACTAGGTGTAGCTTTGGTTTTCATAAATAAGTCATCCATGGCTTTTTGAAGAGGTGGTTCCTCATGCTTACGTCGCTTACCATGAAGATCTAAAACCAACGTGAATGATTAAGTGACCTAAAAAATTTAATGCCTGTGAGTACCTGGTGTCAATGTTCGCCGACTATGTTTCCGTTCCCGGTGCTCTCTACTCCTTGAAGTCGATCGTCCACGTCTATTTCCATCCTCTTTCTCAATTTCCCAATCCCGAGTGGTATTTCTAGAATCTCTTTTTTCGGGATCAGCAGTAGATTCGTTAGTCTAAAAGAAAAAAAAAAACATTGATACCGAAAAATCAATGCTCATTTTATTATGCATTTATTGCATTTGAAATAGTGAAATGCTTATAAAATTTCGTATCACTTAGCATTGTCATTTTGATTTTGTAATAATTGGAAAAAACGAATTAATTTGATCGATTAAGTTAATGAGACAATTCTGTGCACGTCAGAAAGCGAATCTGTAACTTTCTATAAGCTTATAGACAATTTGCAATTTTCCCTGTAGCTTACAAAAATTCTTATGGATTTACGATCGAGTTTTTGGCAATCGTTACTACTCACAAGTTTTTTTTGTAAGCTTATTTTTTGTGTAATGCTCTCATTTTTCTCATTTTTCAAGTAAAAACTAATCGAAAACATGGATATTTTAACACCATCAATGATATGGGCGTGTTTTTTCCACCATTCACCAGATGAAAACATAATGCCACCAAAGCGTTTTTTTATTCGTGGTGGAGGTATGATGGCCGACCACACCACGTTTTCAAATTACTGGTGGATTTCATTTGGTGAAAATCTGATGCCACCAAGTCCCACCAAAGATTTTATGTGATTACTTTACTGATAGAGCATATATATCCTGAAAAACATTCTATTGTCAATAATTGACACAATAATATTAAACAAAGATTATAATTCACTTTGAAGGGCGGAGTTGTTGGGTAGGCAAGTTCTTGAAAAAGTTCGTCTTTGTTATCGATATTTATCGATATGGTATTATTTGATGTCGTAAAATGGTTCGATATTCAGAATGTTCGGGTATCAAGTTGCTTTTCTCGAAATTATTTTTGTGCTCAATTTATTCAGGATTTTCGGGAAAGTTGGTTTTTGAAACTGGTTGGAAAGTTGGTAGGGGTTGTGTATTTGAGAAAAACCAGAAGGAATTCCGGTTGATTGGTGTTGCGAGGATGTGCAGGTTTATCAGAATCCACTCGTATAAAACAGTCAGAGGTTGAATGTCAGTAGTTTCATTCGGTCCACCAAAGTGCTTTTTTATGTTGAGTGTGGTGTTTAATAATAATATGTGGTGTTTACACCAAAAGTCACATGACAGAATCAGCCGAGTGCAGCAGTGAATTTTTGGTGGAAATCAACATGAAATTTTGGAGGAAAAAAAACACGCCCTAATGGTATATTCATTTTTAATTTAGTGATGGAACGGTTCCGGCTTTTACGGTTATGGTTACGGTTATTCTTACGGTTACGGTTACTTGAAAATAATAATAACGAAAAAAAAAAGTTTGTTTTGCATGATAAAAATAAAGGCACAAGTTCAGTGAAATTCTGTGAAAAAAAAAACAAAAAATCTTATAGGATCACTTGAATAAATCAATAGATTCTGAAGGGGAATGTAACTCTTGATTTAACAGTAGACTATCCAGAAAAGCTGCGCACTTTGTTGTCAACAGACATGTAGTTGTTAATAGTCTAACTGCCTTAACTATGATCGGTTCACAAACTTATACTGGTCAATTACAAAATACTTAATGTATTCACTTAAATACCTAATAAAAAAATGTAGATCGTAAAGTCAAAATATCAAAATTCAATATTGATAATTGACGTCTGCCAAGTTTTTATTTAGAAAATATAACAGTGGAGAATGGGGTCGTTGCACTATATCAAAATCAAAGCTGATTTTGTGTAGAATATATAACTGTGGGTTTCTTAATAAAATGGGTTACATGAATTGGCCAAAATAATGCACAACATTTAAACTAGGCCTCTTTGAAATAAATAAGTCCATCAACCTGGGCCCATCGTCGCATTGACGTCACAGATCAATATCCTTTATCCGCTTGACACTGAAATGCACGCGCGCTGCTTGATACAAATGCGGCGTTGCGAGATGTACTATTGATGGTATTTTAACAAGAATTACTAGCTCAATATGATGAACGAAAGATAATCGATACATTTAGGTTAACTTTAAAATGGATGGTAAATAATGTGATTTAATACAAAAATTAACCAGGAAATTATACGACACCACCCAGACTGGGTTTTTATGATACCTTTGACCGTATCATAAAACCCTCAAGATATTTATTTTTCTCAGACCCAAATTAATGCAGACGCATAGAATAGTTATTTATCAGACGTAGGGATAAACTCAAAGACACAATTCTTTGAATTTATCCCTACGTCTGATAAATAACTACCAGGAGCGTTGCATACTAAACAAAAACTGCAAATATTGGTACCTGCAAATTAAAGCTGGTAGGCAATATTATTTATTGGCCCATTCTTTTTTGACGATATTGAATCGTGTATGAGCAAAGTTGATCCAAACCACGAACGTGAATTCGAAATTGAGAAATCCCTAGAATAAAACACGCTTTACACTCGACCCCAAGCAAAAAGCATCTCGGCAACGTTGCGTTCTCTACAGTTATCGACCCACGGGAAGAGCTGCGCCGGATCCAAGAAGCGACGCCATATTTTGCCGTACACGCGTCATCATTTAAAAGGCTTAAAAGGACTGTTGACAAACTTCGACGCTAGTTTATGCCCTTAAAAATCGATAAAAAAAAAAAAAAAAAAAAACGGGTCTAATATTTTTGATTATATTTTCAGAATATGCAATAAAAAAAGTACGTGCAACGACCCCATTCTGCAATCTTCCTTTTTCGTGATTGAGAACAAGATTAACATAAATCAAAATTCAAAATATCATTTTATTGTTATTTTCTTCGTTATCGAGTATTTGATTCTATACCTTTTCAATTCGAATTGGGAATAGTCAACTTTGATTTGAGAATAATCAAATTCAAATTGGGAATAGATCAATTCAATATAAGCTCTAACAATAATGAAAGACTGCTAGTTACTAGTGAACAAAGGGAGATAAACTGTAATTAGATTAGATGATTAATATCAGTTTATAATATTTTATATCATAATAATTACATAAATGAAAAAAAAAAAAAAATTACCCGACAATAATATTAACGTAAATAACTCTGCCAGAAACATGTAGCTCATATTCGACGCTTATCCCCTCTTTTTTTTTTGCCCAAGAGAAAAAATCCCTTCAGATACTCACGATCCCCTTGCACAGTACCGTCGTACTGCATGAATCAAGCGAGGAGATGAATCAGTTGGTACCCACTCTCTACGTGACAATAGGGGACTATTATGAGTGTTCCGCACGAATCTTAGTTGGGATGTCGTTGAACCCGATTTGCCTCTCATGGCTAAGCAAGCATAACGAGCATTTCACTATCATCACGAATGCTCGATCCCTGATGCCCAAAACATGGCTAGTATGCAAATTCAAATCAGTTTTTTTTTTGAGCATGTCTTGTTAAGGGCAAGTTGTACAAGACTATTATAGCTCAAGGATGGTTGAACGTTGAGCTCTGTTCAGACATGCACAGAGTATACTGTGTATTTGAACTCAGTCCAACGTTAAACCATCCTTGAGCTAGTTTTGCACAACCGACCATTAACAGGACAAGATCAACGTTGAACCCTCGTTGAGCTGGTCTTGTACATCCAGGCCTACATATAAGTTGGTTTCAATTATTATCATCATTATCATATCAAATTACTATAAAAATATGATAAAATGATATTTGGTATAAAAACATACATACTGTCTGTTCATGGCTTTCCTGCGGTTACGTCATACTTTTCCGTCTCTCTTACACATTGAAAAAAAAATCACGTACGTCTGGACGAAGGTCTTTCGGATCAATTTGACAACCCAACCTAACCCAAACTAACCCAGACGTCAAATACTGTGACGTGACCGCAGCATTGAACAAGCTGTAGGTCTCTTTTATCACTATTTATGTTCCCTTTATCATAAATATATTAGATTGAATCAGTCTATTCCCAAATAAAAGTTGACTAGTCCCAATTTGAAATTGATTAGTTCCAAATTGAATATCATATTTCCCAATTTGATTTTGTTAATTCCCAACTTGAAGTTGTTTAGTTCCAATTTGAAGTTGAAAAGGTATAGATTCATTGATGAATGATGAAGTTATCACATCAAAATCTTTTTGATTCCTTTGCATGAGAAAAGTTGAGACAAACTTTAGAAAATTGTAACTGCAACTGACATTGCTAAGAAACATAAATTTATATAGGATAACTGGCATTACTGGTTCCAGTGTTTCCTACAATCGCTCCTGATAGACGTGTCCTGACTCGACCGACAGGAATTATTGTATAATAAAATCGTATATTAATCACGGTTACGGTTAACCATAAAATATCAAAAACCGTACATGAACCGTAACCGTTGCATCACTGATTTTTATATATTTTAAAAGGTGATACATTTTTCGTTAAGTCTACAGAGGGCGTCAAAGATTCAAAAAAATGTTGGTTTTTCCAACATTTTTCAAAAATGTACAAATCGATTTTGATAATTTTTGGTACCTAGTCTTGGACCATGAAACTACGTTTTTTGTTTCTATAGCGAACGGTTGTGATTGATCGGAAGTGTTATAAAAGTGACTTCACATGTTATTTCTTTTGTTTTTTTTTGGAATTGACTTTTTGATAATTCACTTGTTTTTATCTGATAATTCAATGTGTTGGGGAAGAAAGTTTTCTTCCCCGGTGCTGCACCCTGTAACTTCAAAATAATGCACACCCACCCTCTTGTTATGTTGAGGAGAACTCTGTAACTAATCTGTAAGTTAATTTTAACCTTTGCTGACTTTTGTAGACTGAAACCACGTTCTTTATATAGATTCTTCCTGAAGAAGCCCTTAACTTAGGGCGAAAGCTTGAACTAAGATTTAATATACAATACCACTGAGCAAGTCCATATTTATTGCTCCCTCCTCTGAGTGTACGTTGGGGCGATCCCGATAGTTAAAACACCTGCTTGTTCTATATGTAAACATTTCGAAGTGTGAAAAAATAACACTCAATTGTGAAAAATCTGCATCTTGTAAACTGTTAGGTCTACAGAGACCATTCCGATCTCAGAGTGTAGCACATTTAGTCTACTTTAAAAAAGTGTTTCATAGTTATAATCGAAAACTTAGTTCTTCTGGGTTAAAATTGCCAAAAACTGAATAAAAGGTAGAAATTTGTTTTTTTTTTGTAAATTTGACAATGTTGCGTTGGGCGCTCGAGGTCGAAAACTTGGATTATTCATTGGGCCAACATCATAAACAAGTCAGCAAAAAATCAGAACTACCGGATCTAACGCAAAGTCTGATGTATGTGGTTACTGGACTAATACCATTGTTTTTTATTTTGTTTCCAAATCCAAGAGCCTACTTGGACAAAAATATAAGATAATGGTTGACTATAAAATTGCACGCACGCCCAAGGTTAATTGATATGTAGAGGTTGCGCCGTAACTAGGGAATCGGAAATACACGAACGATAAACCGAATCGATGTCGTCACCGAGCTCCATTATTGACATTCCTGTCATCGGTGTGTCATCTTGATGTCATAACATGTCCGTATATTTCAGGGTCTTAACACTTTTTTTACCGAGTGTCGGCCGTTTTTAAACGTGTTTGAGGGTAAGTTATCACTCTGCTTTTGGTATACAGTGAAATATCTTATCATTATCAAGTGTGAACCATATTCTATCTTTTTTTTAAATGTGTATTTGAATTTCAGAACCGGATCGGAGCCGACTGACGTCATTTTTGTCTGAATTCTGATTCGTCCGAAACCCGAACGTATAACGACGCAACCTTACTACTATCAATTAACCTTGACGCACGCCCATGTTCAAAATACCGTAACCAAGGAGACCCAAACATCCTGGATCGATATTTCATACTTATCGAACCAACAAGTTGACATTTACTATCAAAGATATCTTTAATTAAAAAATATCGTCGATTTAATCCATAAAGATGCCAATAATTGTGAAAGATTTCACTTGGAAGCAAACTGAGGATAGAGTGACAATAGAAGTTCCAATGCACGGAGTGCCTGTCGGTAAGGCGGATATTTTTACATCATCCCGATACATCAAAGCATCGTTTGAAATGGTCATTTTTGAGGCCATTTTGTTAAATCCAATCGTCACCGCTGAAAGTATATGCACTCAGTCATCGAGTTTTATATTATTCGACCTGAGAAAATGTTCGAAAATGCACTGGGAATCACTGGAAATTGAGAATATCTCCAAAGAAGAAAAACAACGTTTGAAAGTTCAATTCATCGCAGATGAACGCGAAAGTAGAAAAAAGCAAGCCGAAGAAAGAATAAATAAGAAAGCTCAATTGAAGCGTATATCAGTGAGTGGGCAGATAGAATTAGATACACAAACTAGACACAAAATAGATTCGATAAAGGAATTGGAAGAAAAAAAAGCTCTCGGTGATTTGGACCAATGGAGAGAACAAATGGATGGGAGGCAACACACAGCGAAAATAGTGGAAATAAATGATGAAAGTGAGGAAGAAGCACCAAATGTGGAGACTGAATATGAGCTTAAGCCAAACATTTCCGATTTCAAGAGAAATAACGACTTGGATAGGAAGTTGGAAAATGTTTTGAACAAATCGATTCAGTGTAGAAGTAGAAAGTTGAAAAAACAAAGTGAGAAGAAGGAAAATCCGCAAACTCCAAAGCCACGCAATAATAGAGCTCTACAAATACTTTTCACGCCCAGGGAGTTTCCGACACCTTCAAGAGAATCACGTTTAGACGAGGAAAACGAGTTCTTAGCCAAACAAGCTGAAACTAGACGTTCTGCTGGTTTTATCAAAGAAGACTTGAGAGCCGAAGAAAAAAATCCACAATTTTTATTGGCCAAAGGCAGAGAATTCCAGAAAAACAAAAATTATATAGGAGCAATAAGCGCATATTCTTTTGGCATCAAAATTAGTCCAAAATTCTTGGATTTATACATGGCGCGATCAGAATCACATATGTTAACTGGTAATTTTTATAATGCTACAAAAGATTGTTCATCCGCTTTAGATTTACTGAAACCAATATTGCCCATCAATTTGGACGACAGATCAATTTGCATGGGAAGGCGAGGGATCTCTCTTTTCAAACTGGGATTTCATAAACAAGGCATTTCTGAATTGGAAGCTAGCTTGAAACTCAAGAAAGATTTCCAGTTTCAAGACGCACTGGATCAATTCAAGGCTGAGTATGAGCGGATAAAATCAGAAAGTGAAAAAGAAGATAAAAAATAGTCCGTTATTACTTGAAATGTACTTCATAGGATAAATGTGTAATTTGTTATTAAAAATTATACACAGTATGTGACCGTTTCGCCTTTTCATTTTTCAAGGAAAAAAAGTTATTGTTCATAAATAATTCTGCACGTTCTAAAATATGAAATACAATCATCAAATATCAAATTTGCATTGTATGAAAAAGTAAACGTATCAAATTTAATTTTTTCAAACCGAAAACATCCGAAAAAATGTTCTACTACATTTTCGTCTTGAAATTTGGTGAGGATTCGTCAGAGGTTAGGAAAGACCCTGTAAACAGTAGGTGTGTTGGTTATTTCGGTGTAGGATAGGATTTTCCGTACGAGATTTCGTTTCGGAGAAACCATCATCAACTTTATTTTTTCATATGGCACCTAAAAAAAATATATCCTGTATTAAGTTGAATATTTTATCACGAATGGAACGATGCATGACGCAATATGATTCTGCAATATTTAAATTGGAAAAAATGGGTTTTTATAAAATTCCTGATGTTTTGGTGTGGTAAGCGGTGAAGTGATGGCGCTTAGTATGGTGGTAGACTATTATTACTCATGTTTCGAAATATTGAACTAAAATCACGTTATTGACGATTTAAACACTTTATTCATATACGTAGGTACGTCACGTCATAATTAATTAAACAAATTAGCTAGGAACTACATGCTACAAACCCAAATAACTAATTTAAATTATAGGGAATGTTCAAACGAATGAGGATCAGCTGAGAAGAATAGTTCTTGAAGCGGTGGAGAGCATAACATTACCCATTTTTTTTCGGGTCACCCTGAGAAAAAGTTTATTGATTGACCGATTTGGGTCGAGTTTTTTTAAATTCCAGAACTTCTGAAACTGTTTCTTCTTGCCAAAAGTGCTCATACGAGATCCAAGGCCTTCTTTGTCCGTTCTCAGGAGCAAAATTTTGGCAAACCACATTAGCGATTTTTTTGGATAAAATCTGTGCGCGCCATTGGATTCGGCATCCCACAAACGGGCCTATACCAACTTTTATCACAAAGTATCAGGTAGTAACTATTCCGTAGAAAATCATAGATTATCCATTTATTTCAAAAACTTCACAGTTGGTCATGAAAAAACCACTAAATTCTGGAAATTTTCACCAAACCACCATTTTGTTCAAAAATAATAATGTACTTTATTTCCAAAAAAACATAGCTACAACAGGAATAAGAGCTTTTAGCACTCAAATAAAATGTATAAAAAATAAAAGGAATAAAAGGAACAAAACACAATATATAGTTATATACACAACCAAAAAATCCAAAACAGAAAGAATAGTACCTATATATCTACTTCTACATAGCATACATAATAATCTTTTTTTTTTTTTTTATTATTTCCATTATTTTCAAGATCAATAAATCGGTGAATTCTATTCCTAGGTATATGTTGAATCCATTTTTTAAGACTTGATCGGAAAGTATGGTATGTATTACACAGTCTGATGTCATGTGGCAGAAAACGTATGATATGTTGACCTGAAAACTTTGATGATCTTTGTCCCATTCTTTTATTGCATTTAAAACAATACGTTTCTTTTTCTTTTTTGAATCTTGTGTTATACATATGATTAATTGGTTGTAACACTTTGGATTTTTTATACTGCATCAACATTATTTTAAAAAAGAAAAGCTGTCTGGTGTCGATTATTTTACTTTCCTTGTATAAGAGGTTTGTAGAGGATAAACGATTCTTATCATAATCCTGATGAAATACTTTTGTAGAATTTCCAATGGCTTCAAATGACACTCATATAAACCTCCCCAACCTAAGAGGCCATACCGCATGTGAGGTTCAACAAGTGCGAAATACATTGTTCTCAGCTCCTCTCTGGTTAAGATTTTTTTTTAAATTCCTGAATTTATGTAATATGCGTCGCAGTTTCGCCACTACAGTTTTGCCGTGAACATTCCATTTCAGAAAACGATCAATATTTAAGCCTAGGTATGTAATAGTATCAGTTTCCACAATTGTGAATCTTTCTTTTCCACAGTCAAGATCAAGTGATTTGAAACAAGGCATTTTTTTTTTGTTGCAGCTGTATGCGATGTACTTTGTCTTTTCCATGTTAATAGTCAACCCCATACCATCGAACCAAGACTTTACTCTAATCATATCCTTTTCTGCTATATTTCTAACTTGTTTCCAAGATGGAGCTGTATACATGACTACAGTGTCATCGGCAAATGAGGAGATTTTTCCGTTACTCTTTATATGAAGAAGTCCATCTATATACATTATAAACATTATCGGTCCAAGTACCGATCCTTGTGGAATGCCATAATCAATTGTTATTAGGTCACTCCTTGTATCCTTGATTTGCACATATTGCTGTCTTCCAATACATTTTTTTTGCAAATATGGAAAATAACATCAGGTATTTGACTAATAAAATAATGATGAATCAATTTTTTTTTGCGGTAAAATTTGTTATGGTCCCGTTTTGAGGGATGCCAAATCCAGTGGCGAGCACAGATTATTAAAAAAAAAATCGCTAATGTGGTTTGTCGAAATTTTGCTCCTGAGAACTGATAAAGATAGCCTTGAATTTTGTATGAGCGAGGTAATTTCGTGCGAGAAAATACAGTTTATCAATCTCTACAATTTAAAAAAACTCGAGCCAAATCGTCAATTGATAAACTTTTTTTCAGGATGACCCGAAAACAAATGGGTCAAACTGTAAACAGGATGCCACAGATTCGAGTGCATGCATATTGCATGGGGATCTCAGTTATTATAAGAGATATAGGGTCGGTTGAACGGATGCAAAGTTGTGCATTTTCATGCTCAAGAAAATGCCATTTTGAAATTTGAAAGATTCCGACTACTTCCGAAAAAAAAGCCGGAATTTCGCACAAACGTTTTTATCATTTCCTGCGTTTGTTTGAAAAGATATGTTAAAATTGCCACTTTTTCTCCTCTACAAGATGGTAGTTTCAAATTGAAAATATTACGTTTCGCCTTCGAGCTGCCATCAACTTTTTTTTTTTAAATACGGACCTGAATTTTTTTATTTTATTTCAAGTTATCTTTTGACGTCCTTGAGGCATTGAGGTGATTAGATGAGGGTGTAGAGTGGTGGGTTGCCTTAGCAACCTCATTACTTCCAATTATTATTCACCTATTATTGTTATTTTCAATATTTTGTTTAAATGGCAATATTTTTGAACACTTTCGCAGAAAGATTCAGTTTTTTTATGCAATTCTTCTATTTTCCAAGTCATTTGTGTTTTTAATTTGATTTCATTGAATGTACCGTTATTGGATGTTATTTCGATTTTGGTTCAGTCAATTTGTTTAGTTGTGCAGGTTTTCTCATAAGAATAACGTGTCGAATGAACATGGATTTATGAACCAAACTATGTGTTTGGGAGACAAGGGTTGCCCAACTCATTTTTACTGGAATTATTTTTGAGTGAATTAAGGACGTCGAAAGATAACTGAAACTAAAATGAATAAATCCAGGTCCGTGTTTACAACAATGAAGTTGATGATGGCCGCTCAAAGACGAAAAGTCAGATTTTTAATTTGATACCGCCATATTGTAGAGGAGAAAAAGTGGCAATGAAAAAGTGCAATTTATTTTGAAATATCTTCTCAAATAGACTCAGGAAATAATAATGTTTTTGCGAAATTTCGTTTTTCGGCAAAAAAGGTATTCTTGTTATAATCTGCTAGAGTAAGTTGTTTTCGAGATATTTTGGTTCTAGTATGCCGCACCAGAATATTCAAATTACTTACCTTTAGGATAAAATTTGGTCAGTGAATTAGTAGTATTTTGATTTTGTAGGTTGGCATAGCCTTATGGGGTACGGAAACCATATCAAAATCAAGATAATATTAATCCATGGTCGTCGACGTGGACCGATATTAATCTAAATTTTGATATGATTTTTTTGCCCCATAAAGCTTTGTCAACTTATAAAATTCAAATACCACTGATTCACTGACCAAATTTCACCCTTGAAGGTAACAACAGTTCTTTTAATTCAAAGTAATTTGAATATTCCGGTGCGACATCGAACACTTAAAATCAAAATATCTCGAAAACGGATCACTTTGGCAGGTTATAACAGGATCACATTTTTTGTCTAAAAATGCCCAGGAATTCATTCTCTCAATAGAAAAAATTAAAAAAGTAATGGCCATTTCAAATCATCAGAAGTGCAGTGTGCAGCGCCCTCTAACGGCCTCAATGAAAAAGTGTCCAGACTCAGGTTTCGCATCCCAAAATACTCCCGGGTACCAATTTTGGATGTAATACTTTGAAAAATGTTCACAAATTTTGAAAAATTTGATTTCTACTTTTCAACTATGCCACCCTGTATCTTGGCAACGGAGCAGTTTCGGCCTAAGGTAAGTTGCTTCAAATCGGCTCATTTTGACCTCAGGAATATGTGATGAGATTATGTAAAGACCTTTTACAGACACCCTGTATTTTCATTTGGCAATTCTATAAAAATCTTATTTTTCTACTTGGTGTTGGTTTTTACGCCCCCCAGCGACCATTTCAGAAACTTTAAAATATTTTCCAGGTATTTCTCTTGGCCGTTTTGGTAATAAAATGTTTTGCCGCAAGCCTCTAGATACAGTAAGTACCTAGCATTATTAGTTGCCCACCCTGTACATACAAATGTTCAATTATGCGTAGAGCACGTTGGAGAAAAAGAGACATCTAATGAGTTATGGAGGTCTTTGTTTCATATCTCACAGAACTCGGCAGTTTTGCACTAGACTGCTCAATAATTCAACAAATGTATTTTTCATTTTTGTCAAATTCTAAAAAAACAACTCTTGACTATGCTCGAACTCGGCTGAAATCCGCACGGTCCGTACGGCGAATATCAAATAATTTGATCGGTTCCGCCGCACGACAGCCGGGAATACCGCCCGCGCCGTAGGATTATCGTCTACGAAAGACACACGCATCAAACACACACATCAAATCGATGAAACAATTCCATCGATTTGATTTCGCAGTAATGCCGTAACACCGTTCGTGCCGGAAGGACCGTGCGGCGCCATCCACGCAAGACATCGCGTAAGGGTTCGATAACTACGACTATTATTCTCGATGTGACTTTTTATCAAAATTTGCGATGATCTTATGAATACAACAGCGAAAACAGACTTAAGCGACTCACTTTTTTCTCTGGTTCTGGCGACTTCTCCTTCCTAGCAAGAACTGGTGGGTTCTTCGCCTTATCCATTTCCTCTTCCGTAGAAAACTCGATGATCAGCTGCTTGCCATTTCCTATAGGCCAGTGGACTCCATGTAGGGCATTCCTCGTAGCTTCCGCTTCTCTATAAAATTACAATAGATTTTTTACAATCATTCACACAACCTCAACACTATTATTGAAAGATTCCAAGAACTTGGAATACTTACTCTGGAGTTTCATACTGAGCAAAACATTTTGACTTTATCCGGTCCGTCCAAAATCCGTCATCCCTAATCTTCCCGGTCCTTTCAAGTAACTCCTTCAATTGCTTCACCGTGAATGGTCTCACTAAATTCGTGATGAGCAAAATATCTGACACTGGATTAGTCGCAGGGCTTGGCGGTGGTTTCAATTTACTAGCCGTGTCATCCACTATACTTATTTTTCTGTTCATCGCGATTATATTTTCCTTGTTTTCCGGTTCTTTTTCTTCGGATTCTGCATTGAGTTCTGCTTCAATATTCTCCATCTCCTCATCTTCCAGTTCTTTGAAAGATTTCAATCTGGATTTTTCAATTCTTTTCTCTGGTTCTCTTATTTCCAAGTCTAGCTTTTCACTGTCAAGTAGTTTCACTTCAGGGCAAATTTCCTTTAGTGACTCAAAATCGAGGAAAGCAGCATTACTGAGATATGAAATGTTGGATGGATTTCTCCAAGAGCGTTTTTGATAACTTTCTTCCAAATTGTCTTCACTTAACAGATTGATTTCACCATTATTCATTACAGTCCTATTTATTTTCACTACTTTTGTTGATTTTGGCTTTTGAGGCTTGTCTGGAACGGAAAATGTTTCATTTCAATTCGCTACATCTTTAAACCTTTCTAAAGTTAAATTGTGATTATGATATACAAATTACTAATCTACACACAAAAATTAGTTTTACCAGTGTCATAAAAAATCAGAATTTAATTTACCAATTAAAAATTTGAAACATGAAGAATTGTTTGTTACTGATGAAATTTTCCATTATATCTACAGCCACAAGTTAAAACAGTTACTGAAATTATTGAAGAAAACACACAATGTATTTGGTGCGCAGTCGTATTACAGTACATGCGAAATTGGTTAAAAACTATTTAACGAAAACGAAAAATGAAACTCTTATATGAATACCAAAAAATTAACCTTCTGTTCTAACCCGATCAAAACCAATAAAGATGGTGATTAATGGCGTAACGTTCTAGTTCAGATATTTCTGTTTATGTAAAGATAAAATCAAAATTGAGTCACACTCAGGAAGTATAAAATAGTATGAATGAATAATTGAATTACCTTCAACTTCAGACGCTGATTTATGTGCACCCGTTGTACTATGCCTTCTCTCTTTTTTTTCATGTATACTAATCTTGTCAAGGGAATATTTTCTGTCATGTTTTTCAGGTACGGACACACTTCTTGCCAGAGATGCATTCTCTGTATCCGTATTCCCTTCCTCGTGTCTTCTTTTCAACGAGATCATTTGCCTTACTGGTTTGTGTTCAGTCTTTTCTTGGCTGTCTTCACCTTTATTCGATTCATAGACAGAACCCCATCCCTCTGGATCCTTCTCAACCGGAGCTGAGATTTCTTCATTTGATTCCTCAACTTTTGGTTCTTCCGGTTTACTTGGACGACGGTTCAAATGGACTCGTTTATTATGCTCGTCTTGACCTTTATCTTGAACTAATGGATTTACGTGATCAGAAGTAATCGGGCTCTTGGGTTCTTCTTTCAAAACTTCTTCAGTATCTTCCAGTTTGGAAATACTGCTCAAAGTGGGTCTTCGGAGCTTGATTTTTTTATTATTTTCAATCTGATCATGTTCATGAGTTGAAGTTTGGTTCAAATTATTGTCCGAAACTTTCTCGAATATTTCCTCTTTGATTCCACCTTCATCGATTTTCTTCATTTCACTTTCGTCAACTGCAATATTGTCCTTCATTGACAATTCTTCTTCCTCCTCAGGTATCTCCTCTAAAATCTTCTGAACAATGTTTTCTTCGATTTTATTTTTAACTCCAGAATCGTCTGTTTTTGCTTCAGATACATCAATATCACATGTCATGTCAGCCACAAGACTCTGAGAAACATTAACATCAATAGCACTTTCATCCATTCCATTTTTGGACACATCATCGTTTTGCTGAATATCAGCCTTTTCCTCTTTTGGTGACTCATCTGTCACCTGTACATTTTCAGTCTGAGTTTCAGGATTGGTACTTCCACTATCTGTATCTAGAGTTTTAGACTTACCTTTCGACGTTTTCTCTTCAATTACCTCTTCTGTTTCATCCTGTTGACTCGACTGTTGACTAGATTCTGAATTATTCGTTCTTTTCCTCGTTCTAGATTTTTTAGTTTCTGTGGCTGCCATGGACCTAGTGCGTTTTTTTAGTGGCTTTTTTGCCTCAGTGTCATCATCAATATCTGATGAATCCTTCGTAGACGGCTTGTCAATATCAATTTTTTTCGCTAGAACTTCATTATCTGAACTGTCACTTGAAGGAGATTTCTTCCTACGGCTTTTTCTGGAAGATTCTTTCTTGACCTTTTCTGAAGCCTTCAAAGCGGCACTTCTTGTAGTTTTTCGTACCATCTGAAAAAAATCGAGAACCTTATGATTATAAAAGCTATCACAGCTGTACCACCAGTTACCACTCAAGCATTACTTTTAAATTAATGTCATCTATTATAACAATTTTTACTTGACTTGTTACATTGCATGATTGTATCTAGGGAATCCAATCCCGCACTAAAACCGGAATCTCGCAGACCCACGAGATAAGAGCCATCAATCTCGCGGATCCGCAAGATTTTATTGAGAACAATACCAACAAAACATAACTCACATTTAGCTGTAAAACCATCTTTGAATTTGAAAAAATGATTCCAAAATCCAAACTAAACTTGGGTCTTTATTCACCTTATAAACTACACTGACAATCATTTTAGTGATAACCGATTCAAATTTGACGTTATCTATTTACCTAAACTATATTCTCAAAACTATTTATCGGCACACACACATTCTCACTGCCATGATTTTTTAACAAATTTCTGAAAAAATATGCGTTTTGCAAAGCACTATAAAGCGTTTCTCCACGATTTTACACGGAAATTTCAAATACTTTTTTATATAGGATGGTAAGGAGAAGGACTGTAGAAATACTGTAAAAATAATAAAAATTTTCACCGTCACCACTTTTCCACTAAATATTTGTCTTTTTATGCTCAAATTTGTTAACAACGCTCATTCATCGCGACTTTTTGGATTTGTTCGTATCTTTTTTTTTCTTTTTTGAAGTATCGTCTTTTTTTAAAATAATCACACAGAAGACTTGACTGGCTGTTCTGCGAAATCCAAAATTTCAACTGACAATTTTTAAGGTATGAATCTATTGTTTTGTTATTCTAACGACTGATCAGCAGTAAGTATGTAATACATACAGTGAGGACGTAAATAGTCCCCCCCCCCTCTAACTTTTGAACGCATTAATATTTTTGGCTCAAATTTGGAAGTGTGTTTCAGGGTAGGCTTTACTAAGTTTTGACCTCCAAAAAAAATTTTCATCTGTCAAACTGACAGCTGGGCACCATTTTGAAACAAAAAATTAAATGGAAAAGGGGGTCATGTGATACTTTATTTGAAAGGTCCTTTCATTCTCTTTTCACCCCCAAAGTTTGAAGTCCTTATTATTTTTCATAAGGAAATGGCGCCATGTCGAAAATAAATTATTTGTGTCTAAGTAGATATTATCCTTTATTTTGTTTAAGAAACTATGGTAGCACAGATTGATACAGAACACCTAGCTGCATATTAGATTTATTATCGGGTGTCAAATTGACAACGTTTAAAAATTTTTTTTTGGCAGCGACGTTTCCGAATTTTTTTTTTTTTAATTTTTTATTAAATACTGTTGTAGAAACAATCACTTATGTTATAGGTTAGTTTTTTCATTGTTAATAAAGTTCTTTTAAGAATTAGAGATAGTATTTTGACCCAAATAATTTATTTTCGATATGGCGCCATTTCCTTAAGAAAAATGCTAAGGACTTCAAACTTTGGGGGTGAAAAGAGAATGGAAGGACCTTTCAAATAAGGTATCACATGACCCCCTTTTCCATTTAATAATTTGTTTCAAAATGGTGCCCAGCTGTCAGTTTGACAGCTGAAATTTTTTTTGGATGTCAAAACTTAGTAAAGCCTACCCTGAACAACACCTACAAATTTGAGCCAAAAATATTAATGCGTTCAAAAGTTAGAGGGGGGCGGGACTATTTACGTCCTCACTGTATAGGGCCTGCAGAGACTTTTGATCATTATAGATAAGTCCTTATAATATAACTTATGATGATTATTAATTTATGAGTGATTTATAGCTGTATGTGTTGTTAAGAGACCTTTGCGCTTTGATTGTCGATAATAAGGATATTTAACGTCCATCCCGCACAGTTAAGTAATCCCGCAACGTTGATCCCGCGAGAACTTGGAGAGATCCAGCATAGCCGGATTGGATTCCCTAATGTAAGGTTTACAATGAATTTTACTTCGAAGTGGAACTGTCAAATGTCCGCTTGCCAAACGGGAACCATGAGCTACCAATGCTACTATCTACATTGAATTTGTGTTCTAAGTCACGCTTATGCCAGATTCAGTGTGATGGTATAATATGATTCCTATTTGGCAATAGGAAATCTGTCACTTCTACCAAGTACGAAGTGAAATTGAATGTGAAAGAAGCATAATTATTACATCCGATTGTATCATGTCAACGACGTGTTTTGTTTGATAACTGAGAAATGTGTACCTATTAATGATCTAATAACTATAGATGAAACATTTCATTCATAAACTGTGAAAAATTGTGTGGCCAACATCGAACATAGACAAGACGTGAGGAGGAGTTGAGAGGGGCACTGAGTGGGGATACCTTTGCACCTCACTAGAATGTGCTTCGGTTACTACACGCGAGGCTGCCATTGGCCTAACTATTTTACAGAATTCTTAAATTCTTATTCACTGCAAGCTTGACACTTGCGAGTAATTTCAATATACCATATAAGTAAATAATGAAGCATTACAAACTAAACCAGAATAAAAACACAATAAACATTCACAAAATCCACACTAAACCCCACTCAAAAAACAAGAGACGCCAATGAGACGAAATGCGAATGAAACGTGTAGACAAAATCCGATCGATAGGGGCGTACCCAATTTTGGTGTGTTGCCGTACTTTGGCATTTTTAATTTTCAGAAGAGAATACTCTGGTTTTTCTAAATCCTAAATACCTAAACAAATCTTGAAGAGATGTTTCAATTTTAACAAAAAGGTTACCATCAACTTTTTTGATCAAATACATACATAAAATGGTTTAAAAAATGATTCCAAACAATGTTTTATTCTTTTTGCTGCGTAGTAATACTTTTAATAGAGTAAGTTTGGCAAACAACGTGGTGGGATAAACTCTGCACCTGAGTGCACAGTTCGATGTTGTACTCATGTTTATCTCGCTATGTTTCATCTATAGTTATTAGATCATTGGTACCTATAGTCCTGAAAATGTTTAATTCACTATTTCCAGAACTTAAATTTTCCAATAATAAAAAATCAATCAATGTATGCTTTGCAATATTGAAAAGAATAGTACAGAGTGTTCCGTTATATTCTAGCTAGTGGATATCTTTTTTATTTATCATTCGTCCTAGAAAAAAGTTTAAAAGATCATTTTTAAAGAAAATTTGATCAGGATTCAGATTTTCAACATAACAACATGATCTATTGAGATAGTTTAAATAATTATGGAAAATGAAACTTTGAAGAAAAAACGCAGTAGCGACTGGAACAAACCTCAACTTATATGATATTTTTGAAATCACAAGAAAGATCTTTCGTTTCAGACACAAATATACGTGGTGTCCTATTTAAAAAATCGAAGCATCTGAAAAAATGTTCTATGTCCAATACTTTGGTTTTTTCGACTTAGGAATCTGAATCCTTATCAAATTTTCTGCAACTTTGATCATTAAGACTACCATCCACTGCCTAAAATATAACGGAACATCATGTATGTCGAAGAGATTTGAGATCTGATTTCCAAAATCGGCATACATGCAGAACAAGAAATTCTTTGTGAATAGAGTAAGAGAAATTCTTTAAAAAAAATTGAATCGTTGTCTATACGAATAGAAGAAGTTCTCTGATTAACATCTCGACGGCTTAATCTGCAAACACGCGTACTCCACTTTATGGGGAAAATGGTTTTTCTTGCGCAAATGATCATTCTACAGAACGATATCTCCGTATATTAATCAGAAAGTATTTAAATTGCCTGCACAAAATCAAACTGATTCCTTTCATAAACGTACCGCTTTGGAAAAAGCGCCATCTCCTGATCAGTCAGCTATTTTGAATTGAGTTGGCTTCTTCACATTTAAGTAGGTATTTTATTGAAAGGGAGTTAACCTAATTTCATTTCAATATGGACAGAAAAGACGCCAACTACATCCATTCCATTCAATAAAATATTTAAAATCAACAGGGCAATAGCCCCCTTTTTTACGTAAAAAAAACGTATTGAATCTGTTACTTTGATGGTCACGGAACTTCTTTAGTTATCCGTATACAACATGATGTTTTTCCACTTTCTAGTTGGTAAATTAAACTGCTTAATCAAGAACTTATATTATTCTTATAAGGTTAGATAGTATTATGGTAGGAATTTTCAGAGAATAATATATTATCATGCATAGGTATATGAATCATGGATGAAAAAAAAAACGACCAGAAAAAATACAATGATCAAGGATCAGGATCGTGTTCTGAAACACCCTGGGGCCGGATTTTTGAAAACCGGGGAGTAGAACAGCCGAGAGAAGCCTACTAATTATAGCCTACTTTCTCTCGGCTGTTCTACTCCCCGGTTTTCAAAAATCCGGCGAGCCCTTGATATTCATTCTCACTACAAAAATAATCATTTCACATCATTCATACAATGATGTCACTGTTTTCAACTATCATCATTTTCGAGAGTATTTTAATAGTTTCTTTATGCAGGGTATTCATTTTAACTTGATGCAGAAACAGACTGATGTGTGAAATTCGCCGAAACACATCAGCCAATCTATTGGGGGGAAGGGAAGTTTTCTTACGAGAAATTGAATGGTAACCCCCTAATCCTCAGGGCAACCTCAAAATTTTAAACGATAGTAGCTGGAAAACCCGCGACGCCGATCACCTGTGTAAAAAAAGTTAAATATACTACAAATAATAATAATATGTTCTCACAGATCTATGTAATACAATATCACTATTCTACCAGCCGTTTTTCATTTACATTCACGACTCAACGCTATAATATTTATTTAATGTGAACGCGGCTTGATGTTTTGTAAGTACAAATAGTCAGCATACCTCAACTTACTGTTTACTGTCATTGTCATTGATTGAAAGGAAATGGCAGATGCTGACAAATGATGACATTTAACCAACAAATTTGAATTTAAATCTTAATCTCTCAAAATCAGCTATGAGTTGACGAATAAAACTATGCCCTAGGACTATTCCCTGATAACTCTGCAAATTTTCACGCAACTTCTTTCGGCGGTTCTTGAGTTATGAGAACACAACAGGGAAATTTCTATTTTTATATATTAGACATTATACTCGATATTATAGTAGAGATAAGGAATAGGCAACCGGCAACCACGCTAGCCTCAAGCTTTCCGATTGGCAGATGACTGTCAAATAACCCGTGTCTACCGCTTTGGTCATAGACGTCGGCGTAGGCTTAAATTGTTGACTCCACTTGTTTTTTGTGTCTTAAAATTGTATTTAGTATTGAATAGTAGATTATAACAAAGTGAGAATATGCAAAAAAAAATATTTATATGGTGAAGTACCTACTTATGCATGTCGGTTTTGGGTTTGATTCGGCAAAATAGTTGTTTCCTTTTCACAAATAGTTCTTCTATATGGCATATGTCACTTCTTGGCAACATGATGTTGCATAAGTCATTTTTCTACGAGAGTGCGGGAAATGGCTCTTTCCACATTATTTTCTGTATGGAAAGGCATTTTTCCCACACCAGTGTGAGAAGAGTTTTCCCGAGTGTGGGAAGAGTTTTCCCGAGTGTGGGAAGAGATTCCCGAGTGTGGGAAGAGATTCCCGAGTGTGGGAAAAGTTCACTGTGACAACGAATTATTATATTGACGATTCAACCAGGTTACCGAATGGTTTCTATGACAACAAGTTTTCATGTGACGATCACTCGGACAACGAATAGATTATATTGTTGATTCACCCAGGTTACCGATGATTTCTATGGCCACACGCTTTTATTGACATTCGAATTTTACATTTTCGTCAAATTGTGTATTGTTTAAAATACGTAACAAAAATCAGAATGGAACACGATATTCCTCAAGAAATTTTGGATTGTGCTGACGCAGCTTCTTTAGAAACTTTGCCGAAGAAATCCTCAGCTAGATACCAACATGAATATTCCCTTTTTAACGATTGGTGCCACAAAAAAAACGTTTATACATGGGACAAAGAAGAGGTTTACCTAGCATATTTTGCAGAACTTATGAAGAAGTTGAAGCCGTCCACAATATGGTGCAGATATTCTATGTTGAAAACGATGATAAAGCTGAAGAGAAATGTGGACATCACCAAATTTTACAAGGTAATTGCCTTTATTAAACAAAAAAATACGGGCTGTACACCTAAGAAGTCTAGAACGTTGACCAAGGAAGATATTGCCAAATTTTTATCCGAAGCTCCGGACAACATATATTTGCTTTACAAAATGGTGGCCATATTTGGAATCGCTGGAGCTTGCCGACGCCAAGAGCTAACCAATTTATCCTTGGACAATATCGAAGACAAAACAGACATCTTGGTCGTCAAAATACCAGACACCAAGACACATGTAACACGAACATTTGTTGTTTCCGGTGGAACATACATGAAGTACTATAGACAATATATAGACCTGCGTCCATCAAATACTACCCATCAAAGGTTTTTCATAAATTATCAATATGGTAAATGTACAGTGCAATGCGTAGGAATAAATAAAATTGGGAAAATTCCTTCCGATATAGCCGCATTCCTTAAGCTTCCAAATCCTGAAGAGTTTACCGGACATTGCTTTCGGAGGTCCTCCGCAACTTTATTGGCCAATTCTTCTGGAACAGATATTATGGATCTAAAACGACACGGAGGTTGGAAATCTTCAACGGTTGCGGAAAGTTACATAGATGAATCAGTGGCACATAAATTGGAAATTGCTAAAAAAATTTCAACGGATAATGTTTCACAAAATAATACCATACATCAAATCGAGTCGACCACATGTCTGCAGCCGGCAGCTAAAGCTACTACTTCCAACGACACCATAAATGCTGCTGTGTCTGATGATGTACCATCTTGCTCAAACCGTTTGTTTGATTTAACTTCAATCTTAAATGTGCAACATATGAATAATTGTACTTTTAATATAAATTATCATAAGTAACATTTTTGATTGCATTTTTGAAATAAAATTGTTTTCAGTTTTCATAACGTAATCCATTTCCATTATAAATACTTATATGCTTTAATAAAATTTTCATTTTGACTTCTGTACACTCGCATTTTATTAAAAAAAAAAGTGACATCACTGTGATAACGAATAATTATATTGTTTATTCACCCAGGTTACCGATGGTTTTGTCAAATTGTGTATTATTGTTTCAAATAAATAACATACATTTCACATATAACAATGATAGTTATGTTTTCGCATAAGTAATCGCCTTCATATAAGCTCGTAGAAAAAATATAGTTCCTAACACTTGCGGGAAGAAATTATGACAATCACTATATTCTGACAACGAATAAGTTATACTGTTGATCTACCCAGGTTACCGATGGTTTTGTCAAGTTATTGTTTCAAATAAATAAATTTCACATTATAACATTAATCTGATATTCTTTTTTCAATAAGCTCGTAGAAAAAATATCGTTCCTAACACTTGTGGGAAGAAATTTCCAACACTCGAGTGCTACGCACTCTCGTGTCGGAAATTTCTCTTCCCACACTTGTTAGGAAAATAGCTATTTTGTCACTCAAATATGGGGTTTTCGCATTGACTGTTTTGAAAAATCGACGAATTTGTAAACTTTTGAAATGTTGTTTTTTTTTCGAAACCTGATACCTTATCCATTTTTTTTTAACGCATGATAGTTATAGGTGTCATTATTGATGTCATTTTGGACAAGTTAAGTGCCAAAAAACTCACTAGTGACTAGTGAGCTATGGACTATAACTCACGTTTCCGGGCAAACAAACAACTTATCTCATTCCCGTGGCAAGCAAACAAACAATAACCTATTTTGACCAAAATGTTAACATGTCACTGTCTAGTCATTCTGACACTGAGACTTATATTAAATAATTATCTCATTAGAAAACGATTTCCTCCATTTCTTGGATAAAACATTGTATGGCACTCGTGCGTTATCTTTCACAAGTCACTTGAGAATTTAAATTTATACAAATCTTTCTCGCGTGACTCATTTTCAACAATTTCAACACAACGCACTAGTACCATAAGTTACCTTTTTTTTTCAAATGGATATAACCCCAACTGTTTAAGTGGTTTTTGTCATGGTTCGAGAGGGTATTTCGTCGTCTTTCAGAATAAATGTTCATAGAATAAAAAATGTTCATTTTAATTAGAAGTTTAGAAGAATCTAAACTTTAAATATTGCCGGATAGAACAGGGTAACCCTGTATACTTATCAACAGAATATTTTTAAAAAAATCCTCTTCTTCAATTACTTCGTTTCCAAGGTTTCGAAATTATTTAGAGTGACCCATCTGAAAGCGGGCCACCCCCAATGATCTAATAACTATAGATAAAACATAGCGAAATAAACATGAGGACATCGAACTGTTTATTTGGGTGCACTCGGGTGCAGAGTTTCTCCCACCACGTTGTTTGCCAAACTTACTCTATTAAAAGTATAAAGTGTTCAATAAAAAAAGGGATCAAGTGACCTATGGATTGCAATTGTTTCAAAAAACGTATGTCTTGACTAACATCATAATTATGACATGACATCCACTTTCTAACCGTCACAGATGCCATGATGCCAAACCATACAAACTAGCCACGACCTACGTTCATGACAGAAAAATAAATCCAGAGGTGACTTGATCCCTTTTTTTATTGAACACTCGTTATTACTACGCAGCAAAAAGATAAAAAAATTGTTCGGAATCATTTTTCAAACCATTGTATGCATAAATTTAATCAAATAAGTTGATGGTAACCTTTTTGTTTAAATTGAAACATCTCTTCAAGGTTTGTTTAGATATTCCTAGTATTGGGTCCGCCCCTATCGATCGGATTTTGCTTAAACGTTTCATTCATATTTCGTGTCATTGGCGTCTCTTGTTTTTTGAGTGGGTTTGGTGTTGATTTTATGAATGTTTATTGTCTTATTATTCTGGTTTAGTTTGTAGTGCTTCATTATTTACTTATATGGTATATCGAAATGACTCGCAAGTGTCAGGCTTGCAGTAAATAAGAATTTGAGAATTCTGTAAAATAGTTACGCCACTGGCAGCTTCGCGTGTAGTAACCGAAGCACATTCCAGTGAGGTGCAAACGTATCCCCACTCAGTGCCCCGCTCTACTCCTCCTCACGTCTCTTCTATGTTCGATGTTGGCCACACAATTTTTCACAGTTAATGAATGAAATATTTCATCTAGTTATAAGATCATTGGCCACCCCCATTACATTTTTATTTATGGAGCGATTTTGAAGTTTTTTTTTTGAAATGTGGAGAGTGGAAAGGTTTATTTTGAGGCCATACGTCGCCCAGTTTTTTTCCAAAAACCAAGTCCTACTAAAGCATTTATTTATTTAGAGGCTGAAAAATCCAGAAAACATATAAGAGATTTTTTTAGAAAAAAACTGTCTACGCCACTGAATTCGTCATACCCTGAAATGGATCTGTATCAAATTTCATGAAAAAATATTAAAAATTAACGATTAATTTTTTTATGCACCAAGAAGTATTTTACCTCGAAAGTATTGCGATAGCAAATCTATCAGAAAAAATATCAAATATAAACATTTAATAGATATTTTCATGTCAAATTACAATAAAAACAAACAAACGAGACTGACAAAAACAAAAGAAAAAAAATTACACACAGAAATAATATTTTTGAATTGAATATTTTCTCATGAAATTTGGTACAGACCCATTTCAGGGGATGGAAAATCCAGTGGCGTAGGCAGATTTTCTCTAAAAAGATCGCTAATATGTTTTCTGGATTTGTGAGCCTCTAAGTATCCTCTAGTAGGCCTTGGTTTTTGGAAAAAACTGGGCGACGTATGGCTTCAAAATACACCTTTACACTTTCTAGATTTAAAAAAAAAAACGATCAATAAATTGAAAATTTATGAGGGTGGCCCGCTTTCAAATGAGTCACTCTGTATAATAACATACATTTCAAAATATGCTCGAAAAAATGGCAAATTTCTGAAGTAAATATCTTCTTACTGGTTGATATAGGGTATACTATATGAAAATGTTTAAAATTTTTAGAAGAATCAAATGAAAAAATAGAGAGGTGATTTGAAATAAGAAAGTTTGACCACGCCCAGTAGTTCTGAAACACCCAGCGAGTATATCTGAAAACATTGTTTTCACAAGATCCATTTTTAATCATTAAACTTACATCTGGGACATTTTTTTCCGCACACAACAACACCATGGCATTCACGGATCAAGACAAGGCGGACGCATTTGCTCACTCCCTCCTACACCAACTCACCATAAATGAAGACTTGGGAACACCAGCACACGACAATATGATCTCCAACTATCCTGTGAATGTTCGGGACTCGGCTGCGAGATTTGTTAATAATAGCAAAGGACTCCCCGAGATAAATGACCCGGACATCGACGAGTTGGAGACTATTATTCAAAACCTCAAAAGATCAAAAGCTCCTGGATGTGATAACATCACCAATAAAGTCGTAAAAAACTTTACTGAAAACATGAAAGTCGTCCTCCTCAAACTATATACAGAATGCATCAACCACCTCTATACTTCCCTAAAGCATGGAAAAATGCGATAGTTGTACTACTCCCTAAGAAAAATGAAAATCTTCAGCTACCCTCCTCCTACAGACCAATAGCCTTACTTTGCAGTATAGGAAAGATGTTTGAGAGAATACTTTTATCCAGACTGCAGGAACAGGTCAGCGAACTACGTCTTATCCCCCACTTCCAATTTGGATTCATTGGAGAACATTCAACATAGCTCCTGAGCGCCAGACTCCTGGAAGACACTACTAGAGGCCTCAACACCAGTAGAGCCACAGGAATTATCTCTCTAGATATTCAAAAAGCTTTCGATAATGTCTGGCATCACGGGCTCCTCTTCAAACTCTGCAAATTCGGATTTACCAAGAAAATCATTTTCCTAATCAAGAGTTTTCTCGAAGACAGGCAATATAGGACAAAGATTGGAAACAACCTCTCTGGATCGCAACCACAACGGGCAGGAGTACGACAGGGATCCCTATTATCCCCACTTTTGTACAATCTATACACCGCCAACACCCCCACTTTAAAAGTTGCCAATATTTCCATGTATGCTGATGACACGTTGCTTTATGTCACTTCGATCAGCTCTAATGTCATCAAAAACAGACTACAACAATACTTGGATAAATCAATGTGCTTCTATAATATGTGGAAAATCAAAGTAAATAAAAGTAAAACACAAGCCATTGGGGGCTATGATTGAACGTTTACGTTAACTTAACATGTCAATCTCACCATGGTAACGCTGTTAGCAAATGGAACATTTGCATTAGTAGGGAGATAAAGCCAATTGCCATTTTTCAAACGTATCCGTATACGTATATGTAACGCATCGTGTTACGTTAATGGGGAAGATTGCCATATGAAGCCACTTATCACCGTATCGCTCATACGTATACCGATCTTCCTTTTAAATGTCAGGTTCATATGTCATGTCATGTTGTGATGTTCCATCGTTTGAATTCGAACTAAATATATTCGTGTTTTAATTTGAAAAATATGAATGCTATAGTTGACCACTTTGTGTTTGCCGATGACGACGATCAGGATGATGCCATCATCATGCATATTATATTACATGATGAAGAATTATTGGGCAATAGAGCTGTTGTACTGTATGGAGCTTTAAATTTAAACAATTTGAATAATGCTAAGTGTATGAAGTTGTTTCGGTTTAGGAAGGAAGTAGGTACCATAACTGCCAACATGTTTATTTCCGTACTCATTTTAAAGCTTTGATGAAATGTTTCAATTTTGTAAACAAAAACTATCAGCTGTTTTGTTGACACATTTTTGACGTCTGTCGTTCAAAAGACAGATATTCGTAGGCGGTTAAGTATACCGTAGGGGCCCGTAACGATTCGTACAACGTAACGCAAATCTGTCAACGTATCCCTTCTTCACTTGCGCAGTTCGATACGTATACGGATACGTTTGAAATTTTGGTTTGGCTTTATCTCCCTAGTAAACAATCTCAACGTATACGTTGACTTAACGTGAATGTTCAATCATAGGGTCCATTGTTGTATCAACAAAAGTGAGAAAATTCCAGAACATCCATCGTCTAGTCATCAATAATACTCCTATCCCCTGGACCAACCAAATTAAGTACTTGAGCATAACAATTGATCATCGCCTGTCCTGGAGATATCATGTGGATGAAAGACTGAAAGTTGCAAACAGGACATATTATGATGCTTTGTACCCCCTCCTAAACTCCAAAAGTAAATTTAACATTAAAAACAAAATCACTTTGCTCCAGCAAGTTATCATTCCCAAGATCACTTACGCAACGGGAACCATGAGGCTTCCGGAAAATCAGCTGAGTCGTCTACAGAGATTTCCAAATATTGTCGTCACAAGATGGGACCCAGGGGGTTCGGTCCCATCTTGTGTTCGTCAGAACAGGTGACTTGTTTCACGACTACAAGATCAAGCCAGCCCTACACACCACTTATGATGCTAACCACAGAGTAAAGAGAACCCTCGCACGAAAAAATTGTTCCACACATGAATTATGTCGGGACATAATTCTCCCCCCCCCCATGCCTCCTCCTCCCTAATCCTGCCTTGTTTTTTCTTACACCGAATTTCCAAAATCTACATTAATTATCAATACTTAATTCACCTCTTCATCCTAATTCACCCCCCTGGAGTCTGACTCCATCCCCAAGTCAAAACGCAAAATTCAATCGCGAATTTTCTGGGAAAAAGTTCTCCTTAAGAGAACTATAATACCCCTTCATCTTCAATACAATTTTTTTTTCCGGAACATCAAATCAAGAAGGGGGTCCATTTAGCTGTGAACACCCTGTAACAGACTTTTACCTGGTTCTTTCACGCTAAACAGCCGCACTCAATTCACTGTTCTGTTTGTTAGTTGCTTAGAACATAGAACCCACTACATAGAACTAGCGTACACCCTAGATTCCGGGCCAATTGTTTGTCACTATGATAAACATGTTATTATTCACATCTCGTCCGTTGAATCCGTTCAGCGTTGCTTTGTTGCAAATAAAAAGCACTCAGAATTTTCACTTTTTATCAAAAGGGATTAACCAGTGTATCAACGAGGATGTTTTAATTTTTTATCTGTTTCTATATCGTTGGTGTTATAGGACAGTTATAGTTTACTGATTATTGATAAGTTATGTTCACATAAATCAGCTGTTCGGCCTTCAAAATAATTATTGAATTTTGAACAAGCCGACAACAGTGTTCCAAGGGAGCTACAGGCTATGATTGGTTAAAATGACTATCAGCTGTGATTGGTTGATCTCAAATAGCAGAGCCGTCTATATTGTAACACAAGCCATGAAGTAATGACAAGTAATGACGTGCAACGTCGCAATTTGGACCACCGTTGACGTTAAGCGCTGGTCGAAATTTTGCATTGATAAGGTGTTTTCTTTAGGTGAGTTCGAGTTTCGCTCCGAGCGCGAAATTGTCCATTTAAGCGCGTTCAATTTTTGTAGCTCCGAGTTTTCAGAGCAAGTACTCGAAGTCACCTTTTGAAAATTAAGGTATTTTACGATTACGAGTTACGGAAAATGTTCAATAAAACAGTAACTTGAAAGAATAGCATATCCTAACCTAACAACAGTTTTATGATTTTTTGAGAAAAAATATTGATTCTAAACAATAAAACATCAACACCGCCAGATAGGTAGATGGTTACAGATTTTGTGATGTGATTTCCTCAGTTTCTGGAGGACAGGAGTTGATAATTACTATTATTAAAACAGAGAAACCAAAAAGCACGCACCAAAATGTTTCTCCAAAGACCTAAACGGAACAGCACTCGTTTTCTATGATTTTTTCCACATAACATGGAAGCTGGTGCATATGTATGAGCAATTCAGGATGAGGTATTAATTCATCCATTTTCCCTATTTAAATATGTATTTTTTTTTCATTAGTACCCACCCACTTACCTTATGGCCGATTGCACCAACCCTCACTTAACAAAGACTTAACTAAGAGGGCCTTAAATTTTGAGCAGCCCACAATTCGTTTTCATTTGCACTGACACTCTTTGAGGGCCCTTAACTAATTGTGCCCTGAAAAACCCTATGATCCATTTCCTGTGATTTGGCCGCTCATACATTTTTCGAGGTAGGTATTCTGGTAAATCTAGTGTATCATCCAAACCACAGAACACATATACAAAGTTTAGAAGACAAACTGACGTATAAAATTTTACGGAACAATGCGCCACGGAATGAAGTGGATGCGAATCGATCTATCAGACTTGGATAATGTATTATTGAAGATTTCTGTAATATATTATACAGTTCCCTTTACATAAAAGCACTGACATTGACTTTGACGTTGAAAATGTCTTTATTTATTAAATAAAGCAAAAACTTCGAATAAATGTGGTTTTTTCGGTTTTTCTTGAATGTCCAGATCCATCTGGGGATGGGGCAGGTGTGGCTTCCTATCTGCGCTGCGGGGCGCTGACCCTGTGTGGTGGTGACTATGAGAAAATAAAATGCCACTCACTATTTGATTTGTTGTAGAATACACTGGGCGAAATCCCATTTGTTCTTCTGGCAGAAAGTTTTTTTCCATCGTCACTTTCCTCATTTTGTGGAGGATGCATTTCTCCGGAACTTTTCCGATGGCGGATGGAACATTGATGAGCCTCTAGTATTCCGGGTTGTATTCTGCGTTCGTATAGGTTTTTTGATGAGGTTTACCACTTTACCAAGGCATTTTCTCACTTTGAGAGAAATCAAAGCATGAAAGACAACATGAAGATTAAGGGTGACGTTCAAATGACTTCATCTATCATCATGACAAGCTAATAAGCTGTCATGTAGTAGTTAGTCGTTTCTTCGGGACCAGTTTCTTGGTGAAACTCTTTCCCTATCATTCAGCTGGGTCACCATTATAGGTAGAAAATTTTAAATATAGGTAGTAGTTTTTTTTTGGAAAGAGGTAGAAGAAAAAGAATAGCGGAATAATTAATCCGAAATGAAATTTTTGTTGCAAGTTTTTTATTAAGTGGTCGAAAAGGAATTTAGAATTTTGCGGAGTTTTGAAGTTTTTATTGTAGGTTTTTTATTTAAGTGGCCACAGGCGGCATTGGAGGTGGAGGAGGGATGAAAGGAAATCCCATACATAGGTTGTCAAAAATTTCGTGGTGAGACCAAAAGTTTTTTAATTTATGTCTTTTGTTTTTGAATCTTTGATATTGCTTTAGACTAGCAACCAAAAGCTGTCATGTGGCATTCCACATACCGCCATCTTCTCGAGATCTAACGAACTTCAGGCACATCAGCGCCTCTCCGTGGATGCGAATCAAAGCTTTCACTTAGGGGGCCTAAGTGAAAGCCCTCCATTCACGTTTTTCTTCTAAACTTTGTATATGTGTTCTGTGATCCAAACTCCAAATAGTTTAAGTGATCCATTGAATGAATATACTTCTCAAATCTGAATTGAGCTTGGAGAATGTCTTAAAAAAAGTCAGTAACGACAATAACAACTGTATCACAACCTCATATTTATATCGTTTACAGAGATAAGTCAGCGTTAACTGGTCATCAACGGAGACTCAGGGCCGATATTTCAATGTCACCTTAAGTGACAGTTTAGCTAAGGTATACCTACCTAAAGTTGATATAAATTTCAAAATTGGCCTACGGAAGTGCCGTTTTGCAATTGCGTCACTCCTTTCATCAGTGGCGGCTGGTCGGGGTAGGCAAGGTAGGCGCCGCCTCACCGCAGTAAATAGTAAATACCAAAATAAATTATTATTGTGAACTGAATAATTGAATCACAATTAATCAAGAAGATTTCCATTTAAAAACAATGCTTATTATATTCTTCATTACTTCTACCTACCAGTGGTGCGAAACTCATTCCTAAACACCCACAAGAGGACCAGGTCCTAGCCGTTGACCGCTGGTGCATTCAAAATAAGCGGCCGTCCCGGTTGCCTTTTCTCTCTGTTCCCGCGTGGTATTTTATGCACATGAGAAGGGGTAATCTTGAGAGTGGGGCAACGGCGAATATAAGGAAAATATAGGCGAATCGATTTCCGCCTTCGTCGCGTGTTTTCGGTGTCGACGCGCGAAACGGTCATCCCACAATAACATGAAGCATGAAGCATAGGGATGAGACGATTGAAACGTATAAAAACGACAGTCGATACTCTTTACCCATCTAGCGAATATGAATTGATTCATCAATACAGATTATCAAACTTTTTTAAAAACACTTTTGGCATAAAAAAGCTAGCCCGAGCATTATTCTATCTATACTCTTTTTTATGCAATTGCAGTGATGACTGCAATAAATAGTCGTTATTGGGGATATCGGTTGCGATTATCCATCCTAGGCCTTGAGCCCGAGAAAAACCAAACTAAATTAGACTGTATTGTTCTTATCAGGTGGCGGTGTTTTGTGATTTTGCCAAGATTTGGATAACTACACTACAATTATTGATATAATCACAGATTATCAGATAAGTTTTAGAAATTAGTAAATTAGAATTTCTGTTTTGATATTTTCATTTTTTGGGACAGGATTTGTCCACACATAGAGGTAGAGTTTAGTTTGTTTAGTAGTTGTCGTTTTTTCAGGATATTCATTATTTATTTTTGGCATTTTTACGTAAGTTCTTTTTATTTTCAAAATGACTTTGCCAGCTCATGACGTTATTTGTTCCTTATTGGAGGAACCGTTTTCTAGGCTTAAGGTTGAAGATCGAAATCAAATAATCGCTGTAGGTCGCCCTACACCCTCACTTGACATTTTGAAACCGGATAAAAAACAAGGGCAACATTTTTCTCGCACTTTTAACACCCAATGGTATAAAAGCCACGGATGGTTATGCGGTAGTTTCTATAAACAGAGCCTTTTTTGTTGGCCCTGTTTATTGCTCGCGAAAGGAAGAAATAACGTTTGGGTACTGCAAGGATATACAGATTTGAAAAATTTGTCTGCAAGTATTAGAAAACATGACAGCTCTAAAGAACATCTGAGCAGTTACTTGACTTTAAAACGATTACAGACAAATTCTTCAACGATAAAAGACGCTCTTCAAATTCAAACCGCTCTTTCTTTAAAACTTTATAACGAAGACGTTCGAAAAAATAGAAATTTGATGATGTATCTAATAGACGTAACATGTTTACTTGCAAAGCAAGAATTGGCATTTAGGGGACATAACGAGAAAAATGAATCTTCAAACGTTGGAAATTTCAAAGAATTTTTCAAGGTTCTGATTAAACGCGATGTGGAGATGCAAGAACATTTGAAAAAAATTGGTAACATATTTTCGGGATTATCTAAAACTATTCAGAATGATTTAATTGTATGCATTTCCGAGCATCTTATGGAACACATTAACCGGGAAATTAAAGATTCTATTTTTTTTGCGGTACAGGCGGATGATACAACCGATATAGTTGAAAAATCGCAGTGTGCAATTTCGGTTCGTTTTGTCAATGAATCGGGAAAAATTCAAGAAAGATTTTTAGGATTTTATGACGTGAGCCAAGATAGAACTGCTCTTGCAATGTACGAACTGGTATCGGCGGTTTTGCGTCCGTTTGACTATAAAGCCAAGTTAGTTGGTCAGTGTTACGATGGTGCGAGTGTCATGGCTGGTTCATTAAATGGCTTACAGATGAAAATCAAATCTGATGCACCAAACGCTTTATTTACACACTGCAGCGCTCATAGATTAAATTTAGTTTTGCAAGACGGAACAAAAAGCATTAAAAGCTGTCGTATCTATTTTGCCAGCGCTACTTCATTACCGGGATTTTTTAATCAATCAGCGAAACGAACATTTGTTTTAGATTCGGTAATGGCTAGGAGAATTCCCTCCTCTGTGGAAACAAGGTGGTCCTCCCGCTCTAAAACCATCAATATCATAGATTCAGAGTGGGAAAATTTGCGTACAGTTTTTACTGAAATTATTAACGATACGTCATCAGGAAAAGAGTCCATTTTTGGCGCAAGGGGCTACTTAAATTTTTTAGAAGATATTGAATTTTCATTTTTAACGGCTGCTTTCAAAAATATATTTGATATTACCGATTTATTATTTGACATTTTACAAAAAAAGTCTTTGGATATAACTTACTGCAAAAATCAAGTTTTTTCTGCCAGGGATCGCATAAAACTGCTGAGAACTGAAGAGAAGTTTAACAAGATTTTTGAAAAAGCGGAGGGTAGAATAAATAAATCTGCGTGCTTACCACCTGCACAAAAACGAGCTAGAATATCTGATGCTATTCCAGATAACAAAAAAGCCTCATTGCGTATTCTATTTTATGAAATCTTAGATAACGTCGTAACGCAAATAGAGGTGCGATTTGCGGATTTGTCACAAATGACATTTTTTGCGTTAGCTGACTCGTCAAAATTTAAACATTTTAATAATAACTTTCCCCATGATTTGGTTACTGGTTTGGTCGATTTTTATAAAGATGTTTTTGATAAACAAAGATTAATAAATGAGTTGTCTGTTATCTATCAGGATGAACAATTCGAAAAGTTAAATTTAGAATCAATTTTACAAAACCTGGTCAATAACGAACTTCGACAAATATTTTCTGAGGCCTATAAAATGTTTGTTTTGATTGCCACGATTCCCGTAACAAGCGTCGCTGTTGAGCGTCATTTCTCGTGCCTTAAACGTATCAAAACATACAGTCGTAACTCTATGAGAAATGAACGTTTGTCTTCACTGGCATTGTTAGCTATAGAAAAAGAATTGTTTCTTAAAATCCAGGCCAGTGAAAGTTTTGAAGCTGATATAATCCAGAAATTTTCGCTTCTAAAGGATAGGAGAATAAATCTAATTTATAAAAAATAAATTCTTTTTTTTTCTATGATAATATTAGTGTATGGTGAGGTTCAGGAAGGCTGTATGGGGAGGAGGAGGCCTTATTTTTTGCAATCAAGATACATTCTTTGTAATATTTCAAAATTAAAATAAAATGACCGCAATATAAATTATAAGTCAAAGTTTGGGCAGGGTCTCGAACAATGATTTGTCTGCTGCGCATTCTCCACTTACTGGATATGAGGGGAAATTATTTATAAATGAGGAGAAATCTCACGAAAAATTCGCCTGCGGCGTAGTGGCGGAACTATAATAGAACAATTCGAGGCGAAGCCCGGGGACCCGTGAGGTTGGGGGTCTACAGACTCTTTATTTAAGATTAAAGTTAAAGTTGTTTTTTTCCCTCTGTTGTGTTGTGTTGTAGAGTTGTTTAGTTCTCCAATATATAGAGAATTGGAATGTGAAATGTCTCAGGGATCGGAGAAAAGAGCTGCTCCAGCAGGAAATACTATTCTCAGTTATTTTAAAAAACTGAAAACAAAGAATCAAATCGAAGAGCAAGTGGAATCAAACTCAGCCCAAATATCCCTTACTATAGAACGGAACTTCCCCTACCAGAAATGAGGGAAAATTAATTATAAAGGAGGGGAAATACAACCACGAAATTTTTCGCCTGCGGCGCCTTCTGAACCGACAACATTTAGTCACGCTACGCCACAGGATTCCGCCTACCCAAATATAGGCGGCACGAGCCGCCACTGCCTTTCATCAAGCTGAGGATCTAATGTGAGTGTCGCAATTCAAACACGGTACTCACGGGAGACAAATTCAAGGTCCAAAATAACCTTTTAAGTGTACCTTAATCTTAAATGGACATTGAAATATCGGCCCTTAATAAAGGGACCGTTAAGGGAAGCTTAAGCTTTCCTTAACGTTGGTGCAAACGAAAACTTGAAGTTAAGGGTTCCTTAGCGTTAAGTAGCCCTTAAATGGGTTGGTGCAATCGGCCATAGATCTCGAATTTTTAGTATTTTTCTAGTTCGAATACCGCAATTTTCATACTCAACCGTTTTGTATATTGAGAAGGTATAAGGTTAAGATACAGCAGGTATAGATTAAAATACAGGATCATCACTCCCGAAACAAAAGTATACAAACAGTAACTTGAAAAGGGAAGAGGAAGAATGGCAGACATGCATGCCAAACTTGAGGTCCAAATCGGATCAGCGTGTTGATTCAGAAAAAGCTTACCTTCAAGTCAGTGATACTCGATGCTCATGAACTATGATGCGGTTTGGGTTGACCGCAGCTCGAACAAATTTACCGCGCAATACAATATCTTCTTTCAATGAGGGGTCTCGATTATTTTATTGACACAATAACCAAGAACCAAGTGAACAAGATTTTCCTTATTTTTGCCAAAATTAATAACCAAAAGGTAAAAAATTGACTGGGAATAGCGAAATGCGAATGTCAACTCGTCAATGTCAACCAACGCCAACGGACACTCGCGGCTGGATGTAGCTCCCGTCATCGACTTTTAAAATCAAGGCTCCCATGCACTAACCACAGTGTTGCCGTGTCTCTGTCTCTGTCTGGAAAAGTTGGGTTGCTTGGATTGTTAGGGAGAGTGGGGAACATGCTGATTGTTTATGTTTATGATGGGGTTATTTTGATGTTTCAAATTTGTGTCTTGCATCTTGCACTTACATCTCATCAGAATATTCATAAATACAATTAAATACCTAGCCTCCTTTCGCGATACCATTCCATTTTGATCATAGGTCTATAATGGATAGTAAAATATAATTGTGCTGTTTGTGAAAAATCATTTTCAACCAATGAAAACTTGAACCGACATTGCAAAAATCATTTAAAGACGGAAATACTAAAGCATCCTCAGGCGAGTATTGTGCCGTGACTACTTCACCACAAGACTGGCAATAAAAAACACATTTCAGGATATTCTTTTGTGTGAAACATGGGTTTTTTTTTATTTATTGCAGATACAAAATTTGAATATTATCAAAAGTTGGTGTATGTTCTATATGTTCTATCCACTTATTAGTTGCAATCAGAATGGTTGCAGATCAAACATCATACACGGGGTGGGTCAAAAAATATAGAAATTGATGAAACAACAGTAAAGTACCTATCACTTATTTCAAAAAAATACGTAAAATGTCGTGAGAAAAAGTTGTCTAGAATTAAAAGTTATGCCTGAATATTAAAGTTGTGACGTAGGTACTGTTTTTTTTTAAAATCATCTTCAATTATCATTGCCTCAAAAAAATTGTTTTTCTAATATTCACCTTGAACACAAACATAATTAAATTGCTCAAAATCAAATCAACTTCGTATAACTTTTTTCAAATTCAAGCATTTTTGTGAAATCCACTCAGATTTTTATTTTTTTAGGAAATCACATAGTTCATCTTCGTTGCAATGCAACAATATTGAACAAATCTTTTTACCATGGTAAACTATCACTAATCATAATGTAGGTAGGTATATACCAATAAACTATCTTATACAAAGTGCAATTTTTGTATTTGATACCATTATACCTACCTGAGTTTATAATTTAATACAGACCAAAATAATCTAGGGCGCTTTGTTTTGGTAATAAGGCAAAAACTCTAAATTCTGTACACCTTTTCTTTATAACGTTTTGCTGTATTTTTTTGAATAAGCGTATAGGTAAGTACATTACTCGACTTGTACAATTTTTATATTTTTTGACCTACCGTGTATGATGTTTGACTTGCAACCATAAGTTTATCGGCTATGCATCATCTTTTCGTGATATTTGAATTTTGGTTTTGCAATTAATAAAAAAAATCCCATATTATGTTTTACACTAAAAAATATCCTGAAATGTCTTTTTTATTGCCAGTCTTGTGGTGAAGTAGTGACAATACTCGCCTGAGGATGCTTTAGTATTTTCGTCTTCAAAATGATTCTTGCAATGTCGGTTCAGGTTTTCATTAGTTGAAAATGTCTTCACAAACAGCACAATTATATTTAACTATCCATTATAGACCCATGATCAAAACGGATTGGTTCCGCGAAAGAATAAGGCTAGGTATTTAATTGTATTTATGAATATTCTGATGAGATGTAAGTGCAAGATGCAAGACACAAATTTTAAACATCAAAATAACCCCATCATAAACATTAAGAAAAGATACAGCCTCCCCACTCTCCCTAACAAACTACAATCCCAACAGTCCCAACTTTTACAGACAGCGATACGGCAACACTGTGGTTAGTGCATGAGCCATTAGAAAAATCGATGACGGGAGCTACATCGAGACGCGAGTCAACGACTCAACGGACAAGTGGCAGTACTGACAGTAGGTGAGTTCGAGTATCGCTCTGGGGCGCGTTCACGACTACACGACCCGGGTTAAATATTACCCGAGTTAAATCTTTACCGGGTTAACTTTCATCCAACCGTGATCCAACCCGGTTGGAAAAAGACATCGTTACGTGAGGGTGTGAACGACAGACGCATGGGTATCACTATCGGATACATCAATTTGAGATCTGAGGTTAGGTGATTTGTTTTTGTTTTCGATATTGTGATATTATTTTGGAATCTTTGCTTTTGATAGTATTCTGTTGTTATATGTTGGTATGGTCTTACTTGTATCCATTCATATGCTTTTATCAATCAAACCCACACATTAGTAAAACAATACTGTTTGTTTACTTACCGGCAATTTGGCGCACCAATATATAATTCCCATCTTCGGAATATATAAGATGACCGTTATTATCTAGCACTGGACTACCTATGATTTTCTATTGTGATTTCCACATCCACCGTCAAACTAATTTTCAATTAATTTAAGTTTTAACTACACCACTATTCAAAACGTAAACAGTCTGCTGATAACCACAATAATAGTTCTTGAACATTCAAAATACAACACTAATGCGCATGCTCTACAAAATCGGACTCTTTTTACCCATGCTGCCGAGTGGGTTAAAAGTTGCACTTGGGTTGTGCAACCCGATGAAAAATCTGCTGGTCGTGAACGCAGCTGTTATTCTACCGGGTTGAATCTTCTACGCCCGTGAACGATTCACCTGACGTATGGGAGCGCGCCCGGGCGCGCCCGAGCGCTCGTCGTGAACGTAGCCCTGAACTCTCGGAGCGGAGTGCCAAAAATTGTACGCGCTTAATGGCCGATTGCACCAACCAACAACCAACCTGTTTTGAGGATAGTATCCTCAACTCAAAATTGGTTGGTGCAATCGGCCATAAATGGACAATTTCGCGCTCGGAGCGTGAGGGTTTCTTTTACTGTACTAAAAAAGGTTAACTAATGCCCGTTTGCACCGTTCCCTTGAACAACTGTTTAAAAATATAAACAATGATTATTTGTGAAACGTATTGCACCGTCCAGTAAACAATGTTTAACGACCACTAAACGATGATTAAACTAAACAGCCATATTTGGACGTTTAAACTTCAAATGTATGATTAGCATAGCAATTTTTGCGGTGAGCAGTGCGTGATTTTTTCCTGGATTTATTATTTCGAATATTTCTATAGCTCGTGTCATTTTGTTTAATACACATAATGGATCTTGACGATTTTGATGATATTTTCATAAATGATGATTTGGATATTTTGGACATCATTGATTATGGATTTCCTCGAAAAATGTATGCCAGAAAAAACCATTTTCACGATTTGGATGATTCTGATCAGTCTTTCTGTTTTCTAGTACGTGCTTATATTTGGCACAAATATTTGCGATTAAAAGTTTTTCATCATTTGAAAAACTGATGCACCAGTGTCTCTTCATTTTCGTCGTCGTCGTTTCCAACTAAATCCACTCAACTTAAGACCGGCACTAAAGAAATTCAGATGAAACTGTTGAACCGTTCACAATATGTATTTTCAAACCGAAGACAACGAACAAAAATACTCGAAAGTCGAAAGTGAAGTGAAATAATAACCATAAAATAACTAGCCTAGTTTATATCGACAACTTGGTCCGCGGAACAAGTACCAAATTTGGACTATATCCGAACCAAATATTTGGTTCGGATGGTGTAAACAGTTGAGGACTAAGCTGGTTCGCTCTTGGTTCGGTACTCGCCAGCAAGTGTACCGAACTAAATTTGGTTCGATCTGGATCAAAATTATGAGGTTATGTTGATTGTTATTATTGTGAATTGTGTTGGTTCTGAGTTTCTAAGGCAATCTGAGCGTACTTGAGCCTCATACTCAGCACGCGAATATTCGCGGATTTTTGACAGATAATTTTTATGCCGCACATTCGCGTCTTTTCTCCATACTCACCGACGCGAAATTCGCGTTTGCGAAAGTGCGGCAATCGCAAAATAGTTGGAATGGTCTTAACTTTTTAGCGATCTTCTGTCATTGCACTTTCATTAGTGTCATTTCCCGTCGGAAGCACTCAAGCAAAGTTTATTATTTTTTTTTCATCTACCTAGTGCTCCTTAACAGAGGCATATTCCATGAATTTAAAAACCTTGCGATAGGTATATCATTCCATTCCAGACAGTTTCAAATCATCATCTTTCTGGTTATTCCAGATTGCTTCGCAACATTCATTGATTATTCGAGATATACTGTCGTTGTGGCCCCAACTCGAAAAGAATATGATATAGATATCATGCTGTCACCTGATGCTAAATATCTCAGCGATAACGACAGTAGCCTAGTTTACACCGACAACTTGGTCCGCGGACCAAGTACTAAATTCGAACTATATCAGAACCAAATCTTTGGTTCGAAAGGTGTAAACAGTTGCGAACTAAGCTGGTCCGCTCTTGGTTCGGTACTTGCCAGCAGGTGTACCGAACTAAATTTGGTTCGATCTCGATCAAAATTATGAGGTTATGTTGATTGTTATTATTGTGAATTGTGTTGGTTCTGAGTTTCTCAAGGCAATCTGAGCGAACTCACTTATGTTTTTTTTGATTACGAATTGTGTTGATAAATAATTTCGACTTGTTTTTGACGTTTGACGAATTGCGCGCGTACTCATTTAGTTCACGCGTTGCAAGGCTGTGTAAACGAACGAGAAGCAAGCATTGGTCCTACCGTACTATCCCCACCCACTTGGTCCTATCGGACCGAACTAAACGAGTTTTCGGTGTAAACTAGGCTAGTCTTTCAGCTGGGGAGATAGTTTCTCTATGAAAATCATTTTTAGTTATTGATGGACCTATTTGTGTAAGAGCAATTCAAACTTCAAACTGAGTTGCAGTGATTCTTAGATAATTAAAATATTTGTCCTCATCAGTTAAGCGCATCTTGTTGATACAATTATTAACATCTTCTTGAGCCTTCCTTTGCAAAAAAATGTACTGTATACCCACATATTCTTTTTCTCAATCTCTTGGCTGGTCTTGTACGGTTTTTATTAAATATAGGTATGTATGCAAAACAATAAATGATAATATCTTCGTAAAGAATAATAACAGTTGTGATGAAGATCATCCATGACTCTTATTATCTATATTATTTTATCTTATTTTCGTAAAGTTGCCGAAAATCAACAAATAAATAATAATACAAATTACAAATTTGAGGTTATGTTATTAATTCGCTTCAGATGACTTTGACAGACGGCACCGAATCGCAAAAAAGTTAAAATTTCCCGCGGCGAATATTTTTGAATCTGAATTTGACACATTATGTCAAAAATCCGCGAATATTCGCATGCTGAGTATGAGGCTTTACTCATTTTTTTTTTGGTTACGAATTGTGTTGATGAATAATTTCGACTTGTTTTTGACATTTGACGAATTGCGGGCGTACACATTTAGTTCACGCGTTGCAAGACGGTGTAAACGGGCAGAAAGCAAGCATTGGTCCTACCGTACTATCCCCACCAGCTTGGTCCTATCGGACCGAACTAAACGAGTTATCGATGTAAACTAGGCTACTGACACTGACTATTGACTAAGGTTAGGTATGTTCGGTTAGCTTGTTAGCTACCACACTGAAGTTAGCAACACTTGTGAAATGCGTTGTTGACAAGTTGTTTTCGCTGATTACCTAAACGGTGTTTCATTCTTTGCGGTACAAACCTTATGAAATCTAATCAATGATTAAATTAAACAATTGATTAGTTAATCAACGTTTAAGGCAAGAACGGTGCAATCGGGCATTAGTCTTTTTAACACATCAGAGCGATACTCGAACTCACCTAGTATTGACACTGACTATAGTGACGCCTAGTTTACACCGATAACTCGTTTAGTTCGGTCCGATAGGACCAAGTGGGTGGGGATAGTACGGTAGGACCAATGCTTGCTTCTCGTCCGTTTACACCGCCTTGCAACGCGTGAACTGAATGAGTACGCGCGCAATTCGTCAAACGTCAAAAACAAGTCGAAATTATTTATCAAGACAATTAGTAATAAAAAAAAACATAAGTGAGTACGCTCAGATTGCCTTGAGAAACTCAGCACAATGATAACAATCAACATAACCTCATAATTTTGATCCAGATCGAGCCAGATTTAGTTCGGTACACCTGCTGGCAAGTACCGAACCAAGAGCGGACCACCTTAGTTCGCAACTGTTTACACCATTCGAACCATTGGTTCGGATATAGTTCGAATTTATTACTTGGTCCGCGGACCAAGATGTCGGTGTAAACTAGGCTAGTGACACTGGTCGCGTCCAGAGGGGTGCGTTCAGATGATTCTTCGGGTAGTCGGGTATAGGATAAACGCTCCGGGGAGAACCAACAACTCCTAGATAAATAGACACTTTAAGCACGTCCTAAATTTCAAACGTATCCGTAACCGCATCGATCTGCGCATGCTGAGAATAGATGCGGGGGTTCAAATTCGTTCCGTTGCACGTATCGTTGCGGGCCTTTCATCTTATCCGTATCTGAGAACGCATCTCAACTAATCGAAGAATTATAACAAAAGCTCTTCAAAAACAAAAAATATACAAACATCCAAACCAAACCAAAAATATAAACAAAAATCAATAGACAGTTTTCGTTGCTCCTAAAAATTTCTCCGGTGCGGTTACGAAAGCTGTAGCGATAGCCGCTATTTGACAGATGAAAAGTATAGTTTTTGGTGCATTGACTTTAATACTATATAGAACTCAATGTTTCGGTGGGAGCAAGAAACAAATTCACTTAACGTTACGCTTAACCCTTAACCTCAACACTAATCAAACTTATTGTCAAATGACATCGCAGTCTTGTTTTGCTTATGTTTATGTGTTATTTTTTCAAAATGATTGATGATATGGTATTATTGGACTCCAATATCCTTTTCCTCAAACTTTTTCAATACATATTATGTAATATATTCTTTAACTTCCCTCGCGGACAGCGGACACCTCTTTTCTAGTGACCTCGAAAGAATTGGAAACAACCATATAGTCCGTTTCACGAGGGTTTGTACTCACGTCATTGATTGTCTCTCCTTTTCTAACTCATGGAGAGGTTTAAAAACAGACTGAAACAGAATTAATGACGTAATAAACATCGGTCGTTACTAGAATCCAAAATGGCCGCCGAGCAACAGCTGATTTCTATCATCTCAGAATAATAATAACCTAAAATTTGGTTATGTGATCAAGTAATTAATCAAAACAATGTTGTTGTCAAAACACAAGTCAGTTAACTTCTCCAATGTCACAGTTTTGTTGTATAAAATACCTTGTCGGTATTCAGAATGTGAACAAAATACGATAAAAAAGCTTGTGGTCTACTTTACAAAGGATGGAGATGCTGAAAAACCTTTTTTACCACTTGAGGCAGTTTTGGAGGTGAGTTATTTCATAAAACTAGTTCTTTGTACCTATTCATTTCCTATTCCATCTCCTGAACTTTTGTAGAGAGTATCTGATGCCCTTTGAATTGAAATTACAACTCTTAAAGATCAGATCTCATGGAATCAGAATTGATGAGGACTTCAAGGCATCCACGTCAATTGCAGTCCAGAGATCAGAAAGATAGATGGATTATTGGAGCAGTCATGCGTTGTTGAGAAAAGAAAAAAAGGGCTAGTATATTGTTATTGAACGAATATTTTGGGCAGGCAGAATTTGACATTATTCTAGTTTATATTCAGTTCGTGTTCATGATTTCAGTCTCCTTATCTATGTTCCGCTGGTACTTGTTTGTAATAAAATTACGTTTATTATTTTCTTCTCCTATAATAAGGAATGTGACTTATTTATCACCTTATGATCGGGCAGGAAGTGATGTCTTGCAGTTGATAACTGATCTGAAAAATGTTTCCATTTTTCACTCCCCCTCAAATGGCCGTTATTTCATGAGTTAGGTATAACAAAATTATTGATAATTTATCATTTTTTTATAACTTAAAATAACGGCTATTAAGGCGGTTTGCAAATTACAAGGAAAATCCTTTACTCCGCATTTTCAAAAAACACAATAGTCTGATGCTTTGTTCTTTTTGACACTATCATAAAACTTGGAAAAATACATACACCTGTAGAATCAAAATATACACTCACGGTCGGATAAACAGCACATGCCTAAAATTTGATAAAACTTTGATATTATAATATAATATAATATGATAATCGTTTATTAAGCTAATAAGCTTTACAAAGTCATCCCGCTTCAGTTATCAAAAAATTATTGGTGCATTAAAATGGTTCAAACAATCTGTCATTTGATCGGTCATGGCGATTTTATTCAAAATATTGTTCAGGTCTCTTTGTTCAAGTTACAAAAAAAATGGGTGAGTTCTGGAAAAATTGGTTAGCACCATCCGAAAGGGAAAATTTGTGTACCCTATGAAAATCGAAAAGAATCACTGGTTTAGTGAACTGACAAATGGATTCAAGTTCTTTAATGCACCATTACATCTTTGATAACTGTTGCAGGATCAAAGTGTTATCAAGTTTTAGGCTGTTAATCTACTTTTGGCCAGCAAACTGATGTATTAAATTTCGTTTACCTAATAATTCATAAAAAAAATGCTGACTAGCGGATTTCTCGTGGGTTGATGTTCATCCAGTGATGGGGGGACGTCTACTGATAAGAATAAAACTCGACTATTGTGGGTTTTTGCGATAATGGTGCTTTCTTGGTTTTTTATTCAAACGTGTCTATATAGCAACGATTGCTTATTAGTATACCAAGAGAAGTCCGTTTTGTGAACTATTATAAATAGAAAAAAAACCCTTTGCAAAAACACACAATTGTGGCGAATGTATCCCCCAAAAAGATCAGCTTCTCAGCAATTTTTTTTTTCAATAATGATATTTCTACTGGACGAATGTATGGATCAATGTATTTTTCACTCTCTCGAGCTTGCAATCCCTCCATGTGAGGATTTTTCAAAAACTACATATCTTGGAATTTCATTCTACATGATTCTCTTAATGCACAAACAGAAGCGAACTGGAATAGCGTTGAGTCTAATGGTAGAGTCACAAGAAGTGCACGCTGTAAGCTGCCTAGTCTAACGATCGCTCGCATCCGGATGGCGGATATACACGCGACTACGCTTCCAATGGATGACCAGCCTGGGGCGGGATTCCGTGTACTGTGGAATTCCATAGCAACACGTCACTCTCTGTGTAAAATGATGGGAAAGCGACATGTTGCTAGAATTCCACAGGTACACGGAATACGGGTCCAGAATCCAAAATCTAAATGGAAAACAAATCTGAACGTGTTCTGGAGAGCATTTTGGAACATACTTGTTCGGCTTCAATACAAAATTTGAACGCTCTTGAAACTTTATGAATTAGCTACGACATACGTTTTTTTTCAAGTAATGACGTCATCTATGACGTGAGTATGAACCCTCGTGAAACGGACTGTAGGTACTCTATTTAGATACATCCCCATATGGATTATTTGCCAGTATTTCAGTAAGATCATCTGGTCATCTTCATCGGTAAACCGAACTCGGTTTCGCCTGATTGTTTTTAAAAAACTTGCTGTTTCTTGATTTGGATTCATTGCGTAAATTGTCGTGGTCTTGAATCAAGCGAAAGTATAAACAAAAACAATGAAATCAAACCTCAAAACAATCAAATGTCAAATAAGACATTTTCTTCCACTACGCATGCGTTTCGCTACGTTAACCGTTATGACTATCGTCCGTTAACAACCGGCATTTATCGGTATCGATATACGATAAATGACATCCAAATGTCAAAGTTGTCAATTAGCATTAACCGGAGCTGTATTTTTTGAGCAACGAACTGTCTGACCCCCATATGCACCGTAGAAATCTAATCCGGATGAAGACTTCATCGCGATTATTTTCCATTAGGTGGTATGGAAGATAATCGCGATAAAGACTTCATCCGGATTAGATTTCTACGGTGCATATGGGGGTGAATCTGGATTACAAAACGCGAAGCGTGACAACTTTGACGTTTCATCAATCCGTTTCGTAATATGTAGAACCGATCGCTGCTTACGCGGGTTTTTATATGATTAACGTATGTCGATTCGTTTAGGGATCCGGATGCAGATACGTAGAAAAATGTTGGGTTTGCTTAAGTGTCTAATAAGGACTAAGTGCTCTCAAAATTTTCGGGTGTGACGTCACCTATGTAGGCTCCGATGTAGGCCCATATCAATTCATCATATTTCCGCGTCCTTAATGTAGGCCTGGCAACCCAAACAATCATGTTTGTGTATGTTCTTGTCAAAACAATCCAAATGTTTCCCCCTTAAAATATTCCTTCTATGTTTCAGTTTTGATGATTTTTGAGCGATGAAGGCTACACACACAGAGAAAGCAGATTTCGCAGTGCATTTTTATATATGCTGAACACTGGTGTCGGTTTTTCCGTCGGTTATATATCAGGAGATGGTAGTAAAAAAAGAAGATTCAGTATGAATGCAAGATGTCCAGGTCTTCCTCCGACGGAAAATTTGTGCTACTTACTTACTAGAAAACGTTTTTCAAACATACAAAGACCAATCCAAATCTCACGCACCGCACATACAGTAAATAAAGAGCGAGTATAGTTTATGCTCTTCACTGGAGGCAGGTATATCAAAATCTGTTGATCGAGAAATCCCCTTTCAATTCCCCACAGACGCTCGAGCATGTTAGGCTCGTCATGAGCACAACATTATTATCAAAAAAGCATAACTCACACACTTTAAAAAGTTTTGAAATGACAATTAATTTGTCACTTAGCTGTTGTCAAAGTCAGCTGTTCTGGAAATGATCATTGTGTTCCCCATGCAAGGATAAAGATTTGGGCGTACATTGATGACGTCACACGGCCAGCACTTTGGCCTTGTTTTCTAGGAGGTATTGGGACTATTGGGAGAACGCACTCGACTTTCAAGCGTTAACCGAAAACATCTGAACGGTCCGAGCGATCTTATGTCAAATGAAAGTGATAAAACTGATAAATATATTAATTTTATATACTAAAGAGTGCTCAATAAAAAATAAGATCAAGTCACCTATGGATTGCAAATTGCAATTGTTTCAAAAAACGTATGTCTTGGCTAACATCGCAATTATGACATGACTATGGAGGACTGTAACTTATTATTAACTTATTAACTTCATTATGTTACCTAGGTGATCGTTTTTGTTTGACATGAAAGCGGCAACGACTCTTCGCCATCTGGGAGTAACAATTGAAGCTGAATTACGATTTAAAATCTGGCCCACTTTTTATGCATTCGATTCATCTCCTAGTTACAGTCCTCCATAGACATGACATCACGGCATCCACTTTCTAACCGTCACAGATGCCATGATGCCAAACCATACAAACTAGCCACGACCTACGTTCATGACAGAAAAAGAAATCCAGAGGTGTCTTGAACGTATTTTTTATAGAACACTCGTTATTAATGTACCTTTAGGACAGGTAAAATACTAATGGCGTGAATGGTAAAAACAAAATAATGTAATCACCAAATAAGTAGGTGTATGATAAAATAAATAATCAAAAATAACTTGTCCTGAATAATCCCTGCGAGTTGGTGGGATTGCGAAGAAATATTTCCATCAATTTTCTCTCAATTCTCCTTGAGATTGGCAATGGTGGATCTTCTGGTGAAGATGAACTGTCTGCAAGGATCTTGTTGTCGCTTCCTGGGAGCGCAGTTTCTGCTTTGGCGGAGGCAATAAACTATTCATGGAATTCTGGCCTGTTTCCCTCTTGTTTGAAGATAGCAAAGGTTATTCCAATTCACAAGGGTGGTGCCCTTGATGATCCCAATAATTTCCGGCCTATTTCACTTCTGTCAGTCCTGTCTAAACTTATTGAGAAGCTTGTGAAGAGAAGAATGCTGACCTTTCTCAAAACTAATAGTATTTTACACCCAAATCAGTATGCATATCAATCCGCTTCGGGAACTACTGATGCTATTTACAACTTACTGGAGACGGTTTACTTGGGTATTAATGATGGTGAGAAGGTGGCAACTGTATTTTGTGACTTGTCTAAAGCTTTTGATTGTGTTAATCACCAGATTCTTTTACAAAAATTACATGTGTATGGCTTTAGGGGTATTTCCAATGATTGGTTCGGGAGTTTTTTGTCTGAGAGATTTCAGCGAGTTGTGGTTGGTCAAGCTACATCTGATTTATCCATTACGAGATGGGGAGTCCCACAGGGCTCTGTTCTTGGTCCACTTTTATTTTTGTTATATGTAAATGATTTGCCGCGGTTGCCAATCCGGGGTACTATCACCCTCTTCGCTGATGATACGTCTATTGTTTGGCGCCATAAAGATGCTGCTCAATTAGAGGAGGTTATAACAGCTGACATGGTTCTAATCAAAAACTGGTTCAATGCCAATCTTTTAACTCTTAATGTAGATAAAACACACCTCATTTCCTTCAAGGGATCCGTTGATGCGGCTCTTATTGACTCTTGTCCATTGGCTCAGAGTAGCTGTTCCAGGTTCTTGGGTGTAATGGTCGACAGAGATTTAAAATTTGATCAGCATATTGCCAGGGTCTGTGGGCGTGTGGCATCTGGGTGCTATGCTGTTGGTGTTGCTGCGGGAGAGCTGGGCTCTGGAGTGGCGAGAAGTGTGTATCACTCTTTGGTGGAGTCACACTTACGCTACGGAATTGCATTTTGGGGAAATGCTAGTCAATGCTTATTGAATTCCTCGTTTGTCCTGCAGAAGCGGGCGGTTCGTTCCTTGTATGGTGTGCCTCCTCGCGAATCGTGCAAACCCCTGTTTACGAGGTATAAAATATTGACCCTGGCGTCCATTTTCATTTTGGAGGTAGCAACTATAATTTTCAAAGTGCAGAGTAGATTGCCTCGTCCTTCTCATGATCATTCGACTCGTCAGGGAAGCAATCTCCTTCTGGTCAGACCGTCATCATCCCTTATTAAAAAATCCATTATTTATGATGGACGTAGAATTTTCAATTCTCTGCCTTCAGGAATAACTCGTAGCACAACAGTTAAAAGATTTAGGACACTTCTATGCAGGTTATTGTATGTGAAGGCTTATTATAATTTATCAGAATATTTTTGTGATACTTTTTAGATTTTATTCATACTAAACTTGTCTTCGTTATATTGTTCAATTTTATATGCATGTTATTTCTTAAATGTATTTTAACCGTATTTTAATATTTTAAGTACCATTTTTTAATTTATTCTATAGTATACAGTGCTTTGTCAACAAATGACGTTCATTTATGACAATAAAGTATTTATCAAATCAAATCAAATCAAATAAAAATAAAAACTTTTGTAGAACTGCGAAATCTGTTTAAATAACCACTTCTTGTCAAAATAACGTAAATAAGCAATACGCATGCGTAACAAATTTCATGGCTCTTCCGACTACGATAAATGGTTCGACGCCCGGTAACTTTTATTTCACGCATCTGAACATTCTGAACGGAACAACCAGTTGCCTCTTGGATCATCTGAACGAGCAAAACGCGTCCGACCTACAGCCGGCGAATGATCTGAATGCACCCCTGGGAACTGTGGCGCTGCAGCGCTTTATTCCAGCGGTAAAGCAATGGACAATTTGCACATTTTTTGGAAATATGAAAAATATAAGGATTAGAAATCACTAGCCTAGTTCACATCGATAACTCGTCTAGTTCGGTCCGATAGGACCAAGCTGGTGGGGATAGTACGGTAGGACCAATGCTTGCTTCCTGCCCGTTTACACCGTCTTGCCACGCGTGAACTAAATGTGTACGCCCGCAATTCGTCAAATGTCAAAAACAAGTCGATATTAGCCGCTTTCCAGCTAGTGCTTCAAGCTCAAGCGCCGATGAACACCGTGTTTGGAACGCAAAAGTGATCCTGGAACACGTTTTGAGCTACTCACATACACAAACGTCAAAACTATCGATGGAGTGTTTGTTTACGTTTGAGCCAAGGCATCTCGACATTGTGATTATTGTGAAAAATTAGTTAAAATAATGTTTATAAGCGACTCTGAGCTGAATTTGGTATGTTTAAGCATGGATCCAGTCAAAAAAGATCAAACTTTCCAATGTTTTGATTTTAAACATAGTATAATAAACAAGTAGCGACAGCTCCATATATCTTTGGTCAAATTTCGTTCTGTCTCAATGACAGAAATTCGCCTCATTTATACCCTGCTAACAATTTGGAGTGTAAAACTGTTTTCTAAATCAAGACTTTGAAACTTCGCATAAATCTTCAGACATACTGCATAGTGGGTAATCGTATTGTATAACTTGATTGATAATTCACCTATGTATCAGTATCATTGAAGTCATGGAATCGGCTACAGTATGGTTTTATTTCACATTTCATAAGGTTGGCAGTGTATAAATGAGGCGAATTTTTGTCATTGAGACAGACGAAATTTGACCACCTTTAGGTATATGGAGCTGTCGCTACTTGTTGTTTATTATACTATGATTTTAAATATGACTGAATTTGACTGATTTGACGTTTAGCTAGTTTTGCGCTTCAAGCCCGCATTTTCCGGGTGGTGCTTCAGGGGAAAGGGGAAGGTAACGCGGAGCTCCAAACGCAATACAGCTGGAACACGCGTTTAGTGTTTTTGCGCGCACAAAAGCTCGATTGCGTGCACAAAACGGGCAGCTGGAAAGCGGCTATTATTCATCAACACAATTCGTAACCAAAAAAAACATGAGTAAGTATGCTCAGATTGCCTTACCCCCATATGCACCGTGGAAATCTAATCCGGATGAAGATTTCATTGCGATTATTTTCCATTAGGTGCTATGGAAGATAATCGCGATAAAGACTTCATCCGGATTAGATTTCTACGGTGCATATGGGGGTTAGAAACTCAGAACCAAGACAATTCACAATAATAACAATCAACATAACCTCATAATTTTGATCCAGATCGAACCAAATTTAGTTCGGTACACTTGCTAGCGAGTACCGAACCAAGAGCGGACCAGCTTAGTCCGCAACTGTTTACACCATTCGAACCAAATATTTGGTTCGGATATAATCCGAATTTGGTACTTGGTCCGCGGACCAAGTTGTCGGTATAAACTAGGCTACTGATGCCATTGATGTTCAAAAAACCAACCAACGACCTCTAATAATGTAGTAATCACCGATTAAAGAGCGCCAATCCACATCCAATACGTCACAGAATACACTAGGTGTGTTTGTTATGCTCCACTAGTCCACACTTTTCTACACTACAACACCAGAGACAATTTAAAAAAATCAGATTTATCGGGAAATCTCAAGAATCTCTTCTTGCTGTTATATCGTGTACTCTTACAGGATCCAACGGCACAAACGTGTCCTCCTTCTCGATCACTCCTCGGTTGACTCATATAGAAATGATTAACCCGTACACAATTTGCGAAAAATCACAAGTCTCAATTTCACAATAGCCTAGTTTACACCGACAACTTGGTCCGCGGACCAAGTACTAAATTCGAACTATATCAGAACCAAATATTTGGTTCGAATGGTGTAAACAGTTGCGGACTAAGCTGGTCCGCTCTTGGTTCGGTACTCGCCAGCAGGTGTACCGAACTAAATTTGGTTCGATCTGGATCAAAATTATGAGGTTATGTTGATTGTTATTTTTGTGAATTGTGTTGGTTCTGAGTTTTTCAAGGCAATCTGAGCGTACTTACATATGTGTTGTTTGATCACGAACTGTTTTTATAAATCATTTCGACTTGTTTGTGACATTTGACGAGTAATCATTCAGTTCACGCGTTGCAAGACGGTGTAAACGGGCGAGAAGCAAGCATTGGTCCTTCCGCACTATCCCCACCCACTTGGTCCTATCGGACCGAACTAAACGAGTTATCGGTGTAAACTAGGCTAATGGCAATATGCGGAAAAGCAGACAAACATATCCGGTCACTATGATAGCTGAACAAAATAAATTGTCAGTATACCTCAAATATTTACAATAAGATACCTCTTTTCCCTCTTAAGAACATATTACCTGTGACATTACGCGAAACTTTTTTACCTAAATAGCTGAAAATTGAAGCTTTAAACCATAAACTCATGTTAAATATTCTACTGTTTATGATATGCTGCTCATTCTTATACAATTATTGTAGCTCACAGGTGTTATCTAGACAGACACTACGGCTTTATAAGCTGTGGTGTAGACTTGTAGATTAGATGGAGCTGTGCTAGATGTTCAACATTATTGCAATGCATAATAAATGAACCTAACCTAATGAATCAGCCAAAAAACCTTCAAGTGTATTTTTAGTGTCCAAAGGGTAGCGTAAATATTTCATAATATTCCGTAAACCATCGATTCCACACAGCTTATTATAAGCTGCGTTTTATGAATAGGTGTCAGAACATTTTCCATTCGAGTTAGTACACAGAAGAAACTATTTTTATTTTAGTTGCAGTCTCTAGCTTTTGAGAGAAAAAGAGATTTTATTCTTCAAAATCGAAATTCAAAAATTGTTCACAGGTTACTTGATTCATTTTCCAAAAAAAAAAAATAGTTCCCAGTTTTTATTCAAAATGAATTATTCCAAATCCATGCATTCATGAAAATTCACATTATAAGTAGTTCTTACAGATAATATGACACATTTTTTCAAATTCTAGTAGACTCAAATGGTTTAGAAAGTTTTTGTGGTAGTCTCTTCTTTTTCCTCTTATTCTCTCTTGTGAAAAACAAACGCAGCATGTTTTTAATTTGGAGTCCCACATTAGGAAACAGAATCAATATAAAAGCGGCCTAACACTTTGGCCTAATTTGACAATTGAGAAAGAAACTATATTTATATTTAATGAAGGAGAAAACACACTCAATTTAATAAATCAATAAACTTCTCCATGCATAACTTATCGGAACGTATAATTCAGTGCAGAATCAAATGAACACAACCGAATTTCTGATTCGAGCCAAGCGGATATTCTATAATCACATGAAAGCCTAGGGTACAGCGTAGTTATTTCGAAAGTTATTAGCCTAGTTTATACCGACAACTTGGTCCGCGGACCAAGTACCAAATTCGGACTATATCCGATCCAAATATTTGGTTCGAATGGTGTAAACAGTTGCGGACTAAGCTGGTCCGCTCTTGGTTCGGTACTCGCCAGCAAGTGCACCGAACTAAATTTGGTTCGATCTGGATCAAAATTATGAGGTTATGTTGATTGTTATTATTGTGAATTGTGTTGGTTCTGAGTTTCTAACCACCATATGCACCGTAGAAATCTAATCCGGATGAAGTTTTTATCGCGATTATCTTCCATACAACCTAATGGAAAATAATCGCGATGAAGTCTTCATCCGGATTAGATTTTTACGGTGCATATGGGGGTAAGGCAATCTGAGCGTACTTACTCATGTTTTTTTTTGGTTACGAATTGTGTTGATGAATAATATCGACTTGTTTTTGACATTTGACGAATTGCGGGCGTACACATTTAGTTCACGCGTGGCAAGACGGTGTAAACGGGCAGGAAGCAAGCATTGGTCCTACCGTACTATCCCCACCAGCTTGGTCCTATCGGACCGAACTAAACGAGTTATCGATGTAAACTAGGCTATAATAACGTACTCGATAATACATTTTTACTCGAGCGAGATGAGTATATATCTGACGATATAAAGGCTAGATATCGGATTTATACAGTGAGGGTGGTATATTCGTACCAACAGTATTTACAGAAATATTTCAACCTACGCCAATGGTATCTGTTGAGATAGATTATGGAAATAATGCTAGCCCGGCGCCGATGATCGTTCTATCCCAGAAGGCGGGCAGAAATTTTATCCTTAACAATCTTAACCAACTACACGAGTCCCACCGTATATATATTTTTTTATCTATGAGTCCCACCACAGTAAACTAATGAGTCCCACCGCTCAACGAGTCCTGGGGAATTACGTTTGTGCACGGTGAATTTGTGATTCATTTTTATTCCTAAACTTGAGTTTAAACTGTTTGGACTTTTGAAGCTTTAAGCTTCCTCTGCTGTCTAGTTATACCATACCTTCTATCTATGTAAGACCATAAGAGTGTTGGTGTTTATAGCCTCTCAAATAATTTTATAATGATTAAGATTAAGTGTGCTGTTAGTTATTTCAGTTGCTAATCATTGTTGAATAAATAAAAGATACCGCACTCTTGTAAATTAGGTTCAGATGTTGCCCCTATAGCGGGCCGTTTAATAGCCTTTACCACAACTGTAAGAACAGTGCTAACACTGCTTGACTTACCCTGGCTGGACCCTGGTGCTTACCTTAATTGGTATGATTATGATTTTTGAATTCAAAGTTGAAGTTCGAAACGGAAAATGATAACATTTCAAAAAACGGTTTTTTCCTGTGATACCTAGGAACTACAATACATAATAATATCATGTACAGGGTGGGCAACAATAAGAATGCGAGGTACTGTATCTAGACAACTGTTCATCGTAGAGGCTTGCGGGAAAAAAATGTTACTAAAACGGCCAAGAGAAAATCCTGGAAAATATTTTCAAGTTTGTGAAATGGCCGCTATAGGGATCGTAACAACCAACACCAAGTACAAAAATTAAAAATAGGATTTTTATAGAATTTTGCCCGATGAAAATATATCGATGATATTATTTTCATATTCACTGACTAGGTATATTCCTAAACTTTTTGTCTAGAAAGTTTTTTTCTATAATCTATCAAAACTAAGCGGTGGGGGAGGTCCAATTATTTTTTTAAACAAACGGAGATTTCTCCCGTTTCGCTTGGCCGATTTAAACGAACTTGGGCTCATATGAAAGAGCATAATCTTCATTACAAAATGCTTATTTGGGTTTGAATTTGTTTCCTTCGCCGTTGCCGCTAGATGGCGTTTCTCCGCAAGCCTCTACGATGAATAGTTTCCCAGTTACAGTACCCCACATTCTTAGTTGCCCACCCTGTACAGGGTGTTTCATTATTGTTGCGAAAAAATTCGGGATGAGTTTTCTCGCATTAAAACAAGAACAAAACTTCCTCCCTTCAAACATAATGTATCCAGAAATTCGGAAATGATCCGTAACAGAGCTACAGGGTGTTGAAAATTTATTTTAATTTCGGTTTTTTCTAGATAATATTTGAACTGATGTCGATCTTTTGATGAAAATTTGTATATGGGGGTTTCTTATCATGCGAAATCCGAATTTGATCTTGGTATGGCTCTCACTTGTAGAAGGCGCTACCCACACATATTTTATCTGTTATGAACAGCACCAACATTTTTGGACGAACCTGCATTATATTTTCAAGTCAAAAAACAGATAGCTTTATCATTTTTACGCACTTACGCAGTATGTATACTTGTTAGAAGTCGCTACGTGCAACCATTCTCGAGATATTTGGATTTGAAATAATCGATACATGTGATTTTGAAATTGTGGCGAAGGTAACCTGCTCGAAGTTATTACATAATATTTTCTAAGATTGCTCCATATTTTCAGTAAAAAAGATAAAAGTCGACTAGTTTGTGAATTTATCAACAACTCTTGTTCAAATATTATTTTAAAAAAAATGTAAAAAAACTGAAGAAAATCAAATAAAATAAAAACTTCAACACGCCTGTAGCTCTTGTTACGAAATATTTCCGGACACCTGTTTATGGGAAGTTTCCTTCTTATTTTCAAGCAGACAAACCCATCCTAATTTTTTGGCACTGTGAATGAAACACCATGCTTCGCCATAATTTCAAAATTACATGTATTCATTATTCTAAATTCAAAAAACTCGAGAATGGCTGAACGTAGCGACTTCTAACAAGAATAAATTCTATGCGTATAAATGATGAAAAAGTCAGTTCGTTCTACTTAAAAATAAAGGGACGGCCAAAATAGTTATGGCTGTTCATATCCTGAAAAATAAGTGTAGGTGGCGCCCTCTACAAGTTAGAGCCATACTTGGATCTAACGGTGCTGGGTTCGGATACAGGTAAATCGTACTCGAGTATCGGATACGGATACTGGATACAAGAAACTCGGATACCGCAGTTAAATTTAGTATCCGAATACCTACATGAATCCGGATACTTTCTTCGGATACACGGATACAGATACTTTCATTGTGAAGAGGTGCAGCAAGCAATAGTGCTCTGCTCGCTAAGGCTAAAGGAAACATAATATTAAAGATTAACGAGGAACTGTATATTCTCATTGGTTTTAGTAATTATATTTAAACGAAGAACGAATAAAAAAACATCCACTATATTCCTAAAGATAAGTGTAAAAATATAAAAACATAATATTACTTTTCAACAAACAAACTTCATAATCTATAGTTTAGGATGAAAAATTAAAGCAATTGAAAAAAACAATAAATTGACGCATCTGAGCACTTTTTCAAAAAAAAAGGAAGGTTTCCGATCTGATATTAATTGAATTTAAGCCAACTTAAAGACTGTATAATGGTGACTGAAAAAAAAAACTTCTTCTTCATGCCAAATTTCAACTCATCAGGTAGTTAGGTTCTTCTGTTTTTTTCTACCTCAACTTTGTCTAATGAGAAGTAAGAACAGTCAATTTATCAGCATCAAAAGACGTTCACCCGGGGTTAAAAACTCTTCTCTTCTGTTAGTCTAGTACTAGTACTAGTATAAACATCAAACTACAGAACTACAGACATTTCCACAGCAAAACGTAGAAGGCTGTTTGAAGTTTGGATTAAACTCAGAACAGACTAGTACAGAGAGACAATAAGTGACAGAAATGCTAGAGAGTACGTTTACATCAAGGATTATGATCATTAGCGTCGTTTACATCACCACCTCCGAAGCAACTCATCATCATCTCTGCGATCCGATAAATTTTGATTCAGAATTGTATCCGAACGATAAAAATGTACTCGGATACTTATGAAGTATCCGGATACATAGATCTCAAGTACTCGAGTATCGGATACTGCTTTTTTGCAGGAAATACGGATACCGGATACTATGGTTTGCTAAGTACTCAAATACCGTCTCCGGATACCGAAATTGTATCCGGATACTGCCCAGCACTGGGATCCAATCCAAATTTGGTATGATAAGGAACCCTCAAATATATGTACCAATTTTCATCTAAAGGTCGACATCAGTTCAGATACTATATTTAGTTTAGGAGAACTAGAAACTCATTTTGATTTTTTTCACAATATTAATGAAACGCCCTGTATAACAGAACCAATATAAGAAGCAACATTTTTGAACTTGACAAAATTTATTTTCGTTGCAAAATCACCAATGAATGCATGGTCGGAAAACGGAATAATTATTTTTGAAAATTTGCCATGCAGGTCCTTTTTTGCCAAACAAAAAATGACCAAAACTGACTCAAACTCAAAATCAACCTGTAAAGATTCTTCCATTCACTCCATATCACGTGAAATCGTTTTTTTTTATGTTTTAAAAAATAATGAGAAAGGGATTTTTGTCTATGGTAAGGTTAGTTCATATTTCTTATAAGCATCAGAACGTGAATAACTACATGAAATATTGAATATGAAGCTAAAATTAATAGCATATAATAATATAACCGTTTTGTAGATAATCAACCGACAAACTTTGAAAACTGGTTGAAGAGTTCAAAAATATTATCAAAACAAATTATTACACTCTATGCAATATTTTATTATGAATATATTGAGTTGGCATACTGTTATGTAAATATAATTAAAAAACCTATCAAGAATTAGAATTATTGATTACATTTTTTTTTTCAAACGCATGATAATGTACCTGCTTTCATTACGAATCATGGCCATGGCTGGAAAAGATTGTTAAGATAAAGAGAATAAATCAGTTCAATGAATAATAGTTCATTGTGAAGACAATAGGTAACGAAGAATAAAATTTCTGCAGAAGGCGGAGCTAAAGCGATGCGCGAAAGGATCGGCGTTGCGTTAACCCGTTAACTCGTTCCCGCCAAGAGATTGCTCCAGCCAGGCTCCAGCTGGTTGCTGGTTGTTATTTAAGCTGTGTTAGGGTCCGTATATATATTTTTTTATCTATGGGTAGGGTTGTGCCAGCCAGAGAACTAGAGTTGATACGAAATACTAGGAACGCGTACGGCGGAACAGGTATCAGCGAATAACAGTCTGTAACGGGTATCGATTTGAAAAATACCATGTTACCGAAATACTCATCAGTTCGGTTCGCAAGGCGCGTACTTTGCATACGTTGAGGATAAACCTGAACCAGTTCTGATTGAAATACTGGGTGTGTTTGTTATCCTCGACTAGTGCACACGAATTTACACTGCTACACTCAGTGTGGCTTTGATTGTAAAATTTTTGTCTGTTTTGTATGTTAGATATCTTCACTAATTTAATATACGAACACGTTTGGTGATTCTCCTTTACTTACACTGGTAGCCATAAATTACACCGTAAATCTGCGTTAGACTATTTCACACCAAACTTACAAACACACCTAATGATGATAAACTTATCATGGATAAACTTTGATGTGAAAGAAACCAGATGACTCTCATTTTGTAATGATATTTTCGCTTTTTGCCACGTGAACCGGCAACAGCAAGGTACATATTCGAACTAAAATAAAAGAACGGGGATGGGAAAGCGATCATAGATTATATCCTTCGTCTTTTATGATATCCAGAATGCGAACAAGAAAGCAAAAGCAATAAGTTTAATTATTCATAGGGTACGTATGGTCGGATGGTCGCCAAACTCCCTTATTTTGTGATTGTAAGGGTGAGGTACTTTTTTGGTATAAAATATCAAAAGTATCGCAATAAAAAATTTTGATTCACATGGATATTGTAATTAACAGTTTGAACAAATAAAAGATAACACACTCCTAACGTGGACACTGGACTCCTGTAACTCTTTTTGCTATTAGAGTTAACAACAATCGACAACAATACATTGTCATTTGAACATCATAATATATTAACTAGGTACTTGTTAAATTGCCAGGTAACAGGTCACGCATCGTACGCATGAACGCAAGTCCGCGTCGATACCCACACATATGTTATTTTTCAATCCTACCGTCCAACCAGACCAGCAAATTCCTGACGCGGCTATCGGAACTGGTGAAAATACTAAAATACAAAAAAAATTTATAGAATTCAAAAATCACTAGGTATTAAAATAACAGGTATGGAATTGGACCTGTTACAGAGCGTACCTGTTATCAAAAAATACTGATTTGTATCTTGTATCAGAGAACTAGAGGTAGGAGAACGAGGTTCACGTTGACATCTGCGCGAACTCGGAAAAACGCGAAAATTTTATTCTTAACCAACTACACGAGTCCCACCGCTCAACGAGTCCTGGGGAGTTACGTTTGCGCACTGTGAATTTGTGATTCGTTTTTATTCATTGATTAATGACAAACCTTGGTGTCATTAATCAATGTTTTTATTCCTAAACTCGAGTTTGCACTGTATGAACTTTTGATGTTTTGAGCTTGCTGTCGAGTTATACCTTCTATAAATGCAAAACAGTGTGTTAATTTGAGGCTGCATGGTGTTTATATAGCCGCAGCCTCTCAAATATTTTAATAATAATTAAGTGTGTGGTGTTAGTGTTAGCTATTTCAGTTACTAATCATTTGTTGAATTAATAATAAAAGATACCGCATTCTTGTATTAAGGTTCAGACGTTGCCCCTATAGCGACACTCATACCCTTTACCACAATTGTAAGATGACAGTGCTTTTTGCTTACCCTATGCTTACCTAATATGATTTTTGAATTCAAAGTTGAAGTGTGAAACGGAAAATGATAACATTTCATAAAACGGTGTTTCCCTGTGATACTTCAATACATAATAATATCGTGTACAGGGTGAGCAACTAAAAATGCGCGAGGTACTCTCTGTATCTGGACAACTATTCATCGTAGATCGTAGAGGCTTGCGGCAAAGAATTTTATTACTAAAACGGCCAAGAAAAAACCTGAAAAATATTTTCAAGTTTCTGAAATGGCCGCTAGGAGGCGTAACAACCAACACCAATTAGAAAAATATGATTTGTATAGAATGTTTGTTTTGTTATTACTCCAAAGTTGGGAAATATCTCGATTTTTTTTCGCAATATTAATGAAACAGGGTGTTTCATTAATATAATATAATATAATAGGTATAACAGAACCAATATATGAAGAATTTTTAAATTTGACAAAAATTTATTCTCGTTACAAAATCACCAATGCATGGTCGGAAAACGGAAAGATTATTTTTGAAGATTTGTCAGGCGACCCATTTTTGCCAAACAAAAAATATCCAAAATCGACCCAAACTCAAAATCAACCGGGAAAAATAGGTAGGTACGTTCCATTCCATATTCCGTGAAATCGTTTTTTTATGTTTTAAAAATACAATGAGAAACGGACTTTTGTCTATGGGAAGGTTAGTTCATGTTTCTTATAAGCATCGGAACGTGAAAAACTACATAAAATAATAAATATGAAACTATAGAATCAAAATGATAATAATAATATAACCGTTTTGTGGATCAACCGACTAACTTTGAAAGCTGGTTGAAAGATGAACTAAGAGTTTCAAAATATTACCAAAACAAATTAGCACATTCCATGCAATATTTTATTATGAATATATTGTGAGAGTTGGCATATACTGTCATGTATATATAATTAAAAAAACTCAAGAATTAGAATTATTGATTACAACAATTTTTTTTCAAACACATGACAATAATTCTATGATTCCGTTACGCATCATGGCTGGAAAAGATTGATTAGATAAAGATTATAAATCAGTGAAATGAATAAGAGTTCATTGCGAAGACAATATCGACATAAACTTCCGACCGTTGCTCGATGAAATGCGAAAACGTAAATGGCGAGGACTCGTTGAGCGGTGTGACTCGTGTAGTTGGTTAAGAATAAAATTTCTGCCGGAAAAACGTAGACAATTGAAAGCCGCCATTTTCTAGTCACCGTTACGAGGGCCGATCAATACATTCTATTTTGACTACAAGCGTATGTAAAAAGTACACAAAAATGAGATTTTGGAGATAGGTGGTCGGTTAAATTGGAGAGAATTTGTCCACTTTAGGAGTCGAACACGCCACTTACTTCTGGAGATTGAAGAGACAACGAGAAAGTCTCTTCATTTCTCTAGAAGGCGTATCTTGATTTGGAAACAGAAAAACAGGGAAGAAATCATTATTTGGATGACAAATCACGTATCATTTAGGTACTTACCAAAATGATAATTGGGACTTTTCAAAAATCACACAAAAGTTGATCGAAATTGGTAGAAAGCAAGCAACCACCGAATATTTTCAAATGGGATTTCCCAGATTGGTGAGTACCTACCTATTCTTGATACCTACTTACCTAGTTGTTGTTATAAGCCCAACGATTTAGAAAAAGATTAATACTTGATATCATAACATAAAGATATAACTTTTCACCTCCTGAGATCCCAAAACCTTTTCCTTTAATATGTTTTTATTTCTGAACCACACGAGTTTACTCGCCTTCCTATCAAGTAAAACTAATCATGAGAGATCTGCAAAAGTGTATAGTGTATACTACAGTGACCAGTGACTATATACAACACAGTGGCGACAAACGTAGACCCGGCGGCCATTTTTGGCCTTCATTATTTTTTGACGTAAGATGTGACATGGATGTGTAATGCTCAGTATATATGTTGATTTATTTATATTTGCCTACGAGATTTAGTACTTGCCCTAAAGAATTTTTTTAGCGTTAATCGTGTATTTTCACTGTTTATTTCCTCAAGTGAATTGGTGTGTTGTTTGACAACGGATCAATATTACTCTCTTTTCCTGAAACGTAGTTAAATCGGAAGTTTCGATAGTCTCACTTTGATAAGACGAGAAATTCCGGCGGCCATTTTCGGCATTATTTATCTTGTCATTGTCGCCTCTTGTATATAGTCACTGTAGTGTATGTATACCCGTATACCTGCTCATGATACTACGACAAACACCTGTTCTGTTAGGTATTTGAACAATGTTTCAGGAAACAACACACCATTATCAAACAACAAATGAACACTAATCGACCAATTATGTTCTGATAATAATTATTCACGATTTATCACACAAAATACGACAGTAAATGCATGGGTTTTCAGAAGATCCTGAAATTTCTAAAATCCATATTCAAACTCAAAACATCAACATAACCGCAATTATTGCATTCAAACCAAGCAATTCGAGGCAATGTTGCCGGACTTGACAATTTTCATAAGATTCACTTTTATATGGACATTTTTACATAAACAAATGAATGAGTCATGTCATGCAAGTTATTCGTTAAACACAAAGGTCTCTGCAATTTTTACCATCGAATGCTTCCAAGCTCAAAAATAATCTTGAATGCTTTGACATATGAGCACATTGGCAACACATGCCTAGAAAATGGCTGCCCCCATAGTAGCCTAGTTTATACCGACAACTTGGTCCGCGGACCAAGTACCAAATTCGGACTATATCCGAACCAAATATTTGGTTCGAATGGTGTAAACAGTTGCGGACTAACCTGGTCCGCTCTTGATTCGGTACTCGCCAGCAAGTGTACCGAACTAAATTTGGTTCGATCTGGATCAAAATTTTGAGGTTATATTGATTGTTATTATTGTGAATTGTGTTGGTTCTGAGTTTCTAAGGCAATCTGAGCGTACTTACTCATGTTTTTTTTGGTTACGAATTGTGTTGATGAATAATTTCGACTTGTTTTTGACATTTGACGAATTGCGGGCGTACACATTTAGTTCACGCGTTGCAAGACGGTGTAAACGGGCAGGAAGCAAGCATTGGTCCTACCGTACTATCCCCACCAGCTTGGTCCTATCGGACCGAACTAAACGAGTTATCGATGTAAACTAGGCTAGTGTCTAATAAAAGCTGAGTCTTGCATGTTGGTCTACTGTATTTTGTAGTGCTGAGTAGCATAATTTTTAGTGGTGATTGGGATTGGGTGATGGGTAGCTTCTATGATGCCTGTACCAGTAGCTTTCTAGTATTTTCACTGAGCCAGATCGTGGGCATTCGTGGGTAACATATTGATCATATTCTAATTGGGACATACTCATCGTAAATAGCCAAAAGGCCAATAACTTGGGTTTTCATGATAGCACTACATATTTATTCAATTTCAGAATTGCATGTTACTCTGAAAACTGTCCCCGACTTTAAAAAAGAAAAGGAGTTATACCATGGCTCGATTTCCAGTCTCAGGCAAGTTTTATGTGAAATAGGTTTTTCCTATAAAAAGGACGACCCCAGAAGAGCCTTAATGGAGAAACCTGACGTCAGTAGAAGCAGACGAACGTTTCTGAAAACCAACATGGACAATGAAGCGCTGGGCCCCAACAACTTCCTTATGTCTTTCTGGATGAAACGTGGATTTTCTCCAATGGAAGCGTAAAGAAGTCATGTCAGGATGAGGATGTTCGATCTGTGAAAAAAAGTACCGGTGAAGGTAACAGGTATGAAAGAACTTTTCTCAGCCACATGAATCGGCAAAAAAATGACATTACAATAAAACCATTTTTTTTTAGGAGTCAAAATGTAATATTAGAATATGATATAATAATCCATCCACAACATTGTTTCAGGTTCATAATATTTCATGCAGGTGGAAGAAATGGCTTTATTGGTGGTTCCAGTCTTATCTTCAAATCTAAAAGTAAGTCTGGGGATTACCATGGGGAGATGAATAGTGACAATTTCGAAAATTGGCTTCGAAATGATCTTCCCAAACTAATGGAACCATCAATATTGATTTTTGATAATGCCTCCTACCACAGTAGGCTGCTAGAGAAACTTCCTGCTCTTAGCTGGAGAAAGGAAGAAATGCAGAAGTGGTTGCAGGGCAAGGGAGTTCAATTTGAGCCAGCCACTACGAAACCTACTTTATGGGAACGTATTTTCCAAGTCTCCAAGGCAAACAAGTCATATCAAATCAAATCAAATCAAATATGCTTTATTGCCACAGAAACATTTAAATGAATTTTATGGACAAAGCAAATACAAATGCAAAAATGCTAAAGTATAAAAACAATACAAAACATGATAATAGTATACATAACGAGAACAATTACGTGAACAATAGAACAAACTAGTACAAATATATTTACCCAATATTTTGTCAAATTTAAATTTATTTGGAAATTGCTCATGGACAACAATAAACATCGGCACACTTCCAGTTATGTTATGATGACAAGTCAGTAAAACAATAACATAGCAAAATCAACAATTATTGTAGAACAATAATAATGCGGTGTTAAGAATCGAACAAGGAACCAACGATTTCTCACGTTTATTTTTTTTTTTTTTCGCTTCCCATATGCGGTCGATCAAATAATTATGGAAGCCGGTTATCAAGTGCTGCGCTTGTCTCAATATCATTGTCAATTTAATGCGATTGAAATGGTATGGGGTCAAGCCAAACGATTTTATGACCAGCTCATACTTGAGGAAAAAAATGTCTTGGCCACATGGGAAAAAGCGTTGGCTCAACTTTCTCAAGAAGAATGGGCTAATTATGTTGATCACACAGATAGTGTCATTAGGGCTGCATATGAAAGGGGAAAAGATATAATAATATCCTTGAGTCGAGTACAGCCCTTAATTATCAACTTTGATGATGACTCATCTGATGACAATAATTAGATTGCACATAAACATTGTAATGCTTTTCACTTTTGTTTAATTTTGTTCCAATTCTTAGTAAAGACGATTTATTATTATTATTCAGTTGCCCTGAATCTTTTTCCTTTCTTCCAGACTTTATGTAAGTGAATGAAACGCGTAGATTGTAAATCGTAGTTATAAATTGTTTCAGATCGAGAATAAGGAGTCGTTGCTTGAATAAGAGACATTGCCCAAGCTACCTGTTTTTATCTCTGGATACAAAAATAGTGTAATAAGGGATAAGAAAAACAACTTGATTTATCTAAACATGCATGTGTTCTATAATAACCCGAATAAATGATTTGATTTGATTATTTAAATACAAAATTACATCGCACTAGAGTTTGCGCAGTTCAAATCCCGATTGAGGTTGAAAAGATGTAAAAGCGTTCAAGACGAACCCGAACATAGCTAGTATTAACAATTTTATATCTGAATACGGTCCTGTCGTTAAACACAACTGATCAGTTCGAACGCGCCTCAGGCTGACAACCTAATAAAAAAGTTACTAATGATCGCTTGTCATTTTCCGTTCTTATAAAAAATAGACTTTACTATGCTTTATCTACGACCATTCATTTTGCAGATTTTCCAAAAAAAATGTAATTTGCAACAAAATTATTCAAGTGTTTATGGAAGGTGTTATTTAATACATAACAACTGTCAAAGATTATCTTGCCTGAACCTGAAAAATCCCTCCTCAAAACTAATCACTCCAACAAAATTATTTGAATTCAACACCCAAATATAAGAAAAAAGTTGTTTTAATTTAGTGCATAAAAGTAAAACCAGGCATATGAAAAGAAAATTTGAGTACTGTTTTTAACCTAAACGTATTATGACAATGTCATCCCAATATCGTTAATCATTTGTTTTATGGTTTATGTCCATATTGACTTGAACTGTGAATTTTGCTCTATCCCTATATTTATATGACAACTACAAAAAAAGCACTATCATATCAAATTTCCACTATCCCAACATCTTATATTCCCAAGGTAGAAGACTTTTACTCCAGGGGACAGATACCCAAAAATGCCTCGAATAAAATAACTGCATTTAACGAACCAGAACTCCCTTCCTTGGAGTCAAAATTCAATCGAGTGCATTTTTTGGATACTGAACAATTGAAATCGTTATTTCAGTTGGATAATAAAACGGACATCAACAGATTTTTTGGTAAGAACTATTTTTTTCATCTTCTGGATTTATTATTATTACCTATTCAAGTTTCATCAATCAACAAATATCCACCTGGAAGGCCCAAAGATCTACTTGTTCGACTTATGGAAGATGTGTTGGAGTTTTGTAAAAAACAAAGCTTTGATGAAGAAAAAGTTGCCATTACGCTGTTTCAATTCTATTCAACCCACGAATACTTCACGTTGACGAGGAACGCTACCGCTGATAAAATCTACTTATATTTCAAGGAACTCATGCTGAGTTATAGTTTGCCTGTAAAACTTGTATTGGTTTGATGAGATATTCATATCATATTTCTTTCAGTTTCCCCCTGACAAGACGAAGATTTTTACTGTAAAAGAATGTAGCAACATTATCAATTTCTTCTGCAAGACCTATCTGCGTTTTTTACCTCTGATAAAACTGTTGTGCATGCCAAATTTCGCCTTGTATTTGAATTATGAGATACCGCCATCGCCTCTTTCACAATTTCCAAAAACAAAAAAAGGAGCGAAAAAGGAAAAAGCAAGTAAAGCGAAAAAAGAAAAGAAAGAAAACAAAAAGAAAGGCAAGAAGAAAAAATGAGAAAATCAGTTTGTAAAGTGACAATACATCTGTAATTGAATCAAACCAGCGCTGCATTTTTGACCATGGATGAATCCTAGGTTGCGTCCAGGAATTGAAAAAACTGTACTGCATCAACTTGTTTTATACAATCCACAAGTTTCCAAAAATGTATTTTGTTTCTTATGAGAAGATTTGAGTACGGATTGTACAGGGTGTTTCCCAACTATAGTACGAAACTTCAGAAGCTGATTCGTTAGGTCTTTTTAAGAAAAAAAGTCCTACGGGCACTTCAAAGTGTTATCACGCCTTTGTACTTGGCACACTTTTATCACGATATAGTTGAGGCTAAACCCGACCCCTTGCTTCATAGCGAAGATTGAATATTTCGAATTATTTTTTGATCACCGAAACATGTACCTAATAAGTAAATGAAGAGCAGTCAAGTGTTATAACATTTAATAAAAGTATATACATTCTTCACATAGCTCACCTACTATTCTTCCAATTGTTTTGCTCTTTGCTCCAAATGAGAAACCAGCATAGTTTGATGGGAGTTGAGATTATGGACCAGCTGAGAGCCAGCGGCATTCAAAGTCTGCACTAGACCTACTTGTGCAGCCTGTAGATTGGGTATTGTACTATAATAAACCAGTTCTTCCTTACTCAAAAGTCGGTTTTCGTAAATACCGGCTGGAATTGAAAGAGATAAATATCAAATTTTTTTCCAGAGACCAACTTGTAGTCTGGGAGGTACCGTCTTTTTTGACCGTGTCATTTCAATACTTTTGGTGTTGCCGTCAAGTTATAGATTTTGTTACGGAGATAATAACAAAAATTGTCAGCTGGCGCGACCTTTTGAGCCTAACGGTGTAAAAGACTTTTAGTATTGAACATTTTTGGGTCATTTCAGTACAGCTGAAAATCTGTGAATAGTTTCGTTATGATATGTAAATTGAAAAAAAAATGTCAGCTGCATAGGATAAGTGGCAAAAGTTGTCAGCTGGCCATGTCAATGTGTAAAAAAAACATGACCAGCTGACAATAATTGCCACTTATCTTATGCAGCTGACAATTTTTCAAGAGAAAACTTTTTTAGACTCGGTTACGTGAAGCTCCTTCGGGTGAAGTCGGCTCGAGTCGAGTAAGTCCTGACCGCATTCAGAACGTTTTTGAAGGAGCGGAACACAAGTGTTAGTTTGCAGTGTTGATAACATCATAGATTTCTTTGGTTCTCTGGTTCTTATTTTACAAAAATTGACCAAGTGACGTTATGTTTCCATAATTTTGTTGTTTTCCAAAGGATTTTGTTTAAATTAGTTAGGTTTCTAGGTTCTATGTGGGATTTGATCCAAAAATTTAAAAAACGAATTACAAAGTGAGGCTCGTAGTGCGATTATATTGGCATAGTCTGGAAAAAACATGCATCACAAAATGCAACCATCAACAAGAATAAACTCGAGACGACATGACACATGACATGACATACGACAATCATGGGTGAAAGGATCAAAGCTTTGATCCTCGAAAATCGACAATAATGACAATTAAATGGAGTAGAATTGACAGATCATGTTCAAGATGTCTGCGCCTGCGCCCATGCCGTTCCACAAAAATTGGATGCGCAGTGGTCGAACGACAAAACAATGTATTCCGTGTTATTAATCTCGCCTTGGTGAAGTTTTCATTTATTTTGTCTGGTCATAAGCACACCAGGCAGTTTTTTTTCAATTAACAACTTATAACGAAACTATTTACAGGTTCTTAGCTGTACTGAAATGACCCAAAGGCCCCCTAGTCCCGCCAGCTGAGAAATGTTTATATTGTCTCCATAACAAAAACTATTACTTGACGGCAAAGCCAAAAGTATTGAAATGACACGGTCAAAAGTGACGGTACCTCCCGAACTATTATTTTCATAAAACAATTATTTCATTTCCAAATTTTTTATTCATAAATGAAAGATATGATTTTCTGAAAAATCAAACTGACAACAAATTGTAGAAAACCCAAACTTCAAAAGCTTTTGATATGATCACGGATTCGTACATCATTTATTTTAAAGCTCCCCAAACAAACAATAAGAAGTATGGGAAATATTCCAAAGCACCAATATAAATTAAGTGAGGTTTCATTCAACTAGTATGTACCAATAATTATGTTTATGAAAAAGCAAAATTAACAACTGGGAAGCATGGATATCACATCATCATCATAGCGGCCTACGCACCATCAGAGGACGAAAGAGTCGGCATCAAGCACGAATTCTTTAAAAAATTGGATGAGATCTTAGTAGATATCTGAAGGAATAGAGAAATTATAATGCTGGGGACATCAATGGAAGAACGGGAAGAACAAATAGTAGCCCAGTTGTGGGACGATATGGAGAAGAAATAACCAATGATAATGGCCAAAGGCTCATACATCTCTGCGAGACCCATCCAAACCACGGATTCTTCAAACACAAAGTCATCCACCGCTACACATGGATACAGAATACCCGTAACTTGTAAACCATTATCGACTATGTAATAAGCAACCAATAAACAAACATAGAAATAAATGACGTAAGAGTTCCAAGACGAATAACATCATTCAGATCATTTTTTAGTGAGAGCCAAAATAGGGATGCAACTTAGGAAAACGGACAAGAACAAACAGGAACAAAAGAGCAATGCAATACTCATTTGCAGCAGATACAACCAAATAGTCTAATAGAACCTACCAAAGAAGCAATAAGAACAAAGAGATACAATACCAACAAGAAAATACTGGTGGAAAAAGGAAATAATAGACTTATCAGTCAAAGAGAAGCAAGAATATTTGAAATGGCTGACAACAAAAAAGGAACAAGACCTTGAAGCTCATAAAAACACAAAAAGACAACCAAGAACGTGCATCACTACAGCTAAGAATGAGTCATGATAAGAAATGTGAAGAAATTAACAACTTCATAGGAGGAAGGAAATGCTCAGAGGTATGGAGATTTATATCCAATGTCAAAAACCCAGAAAAAGGCAGAGCTAATATACAGGTAATCAAACCGAAGCAGTGGCTAGAACACTACAAAGGTCTACTACAAACTAGACAGGCGTATATACAGGGTTATTCACGTTATTCGACACGAAACATTATGGGGGAAGTATCTGATTTCAAAGATTTTTTTTTTCTGAATGGATAGGGACCCTTTAGGGCTACATTTTAAAAATATTTTCATGTAATACAGGGTGTCCCTAAAACACGAAACGTATCAAAGTTGTATTTTTTGTAATGGAATACCTTGTATATTATTTCATTTTTGGTTTGCATGATCAAAATTAAGGTAAGTTTGATTAAGGTTCAATACACCTAAACCTTATGGTTTTTGAAATATCTTCAATTTTGCGAAAATGTAGTACCTATTCATTTTTTTAACCAAATTAATAATCCAGTCTACCAATTGATCAAGTTTGATGTCACGCTTATGAAACTTTTAATAACTTATACAGGGTGTCTAAAAATTATGGTTAAATAATCAATATCTTTAAACGGTAATAGCTTGTTTAATTCAAATGGGATACCATGTATTTTATGTCAACAACAGATGTAGAATTTAATTATCTATCAATATTATACGTTCCTATAGCTAACTTCTCACGTTTTCAAGTAAAGCGAAGAAAAAGAAAAAAAATAGGTTTCTCATTAACACCAATAGATGGAGATGCCGTCTCCAAACCCTCGTTAGGAACATTATTTCACCTATGGTATTTTGACAACTTCTATTATTATTTCCTTGAAGTTGTCAGTTATTAATTAATATTTTCAATTACTAATCGTTCTATTAGTGCTAGCAATAGCTTGTGATCTTTGTAGAAAAAATGCTAATTTATCCAAAAGAAGAACGGATCGACATGATTTTTATCCTGGGAGAATGCCAACAAAACTACCTCTTAGCATCAAGAGTTTACTCTGAAAGATTTCCAAACAGAAACCATCCAAATAAGGCAGTATTTGAGAGACTGTTTACACAATTTAGAGAAACTGGAAGTGTTCAGTATGAAAAACCCATCAAAAGCAAACCTGTGACTGGAAATGAAGATACTCAATTTGCGGTGATCACCTCCGTAATCGAAAATCCCCATATAAGTCAAAACCAAATTGCGCAAAATATCGATTAGTAATTGGAAATATTAATTAATAACTGACAACTTTAAGGAAATAATAATAGAAGTTGTCAAAATACCATAGGTGAAATAATGTTCCTAACGAGGGCTTGGAGACGGCATCTCCATCCATTGGTGTTAATGAGAAACCTATATTTTTTTTCATTTTCTTCGCTCTACTTGAAAACGTGAGAAGTTAGCTATAGGAACTTATAATAATAATTGATAGATAATTGAATTCTACATCTGTTGTTGACATAAAATACAGGGAACTTGATCAATTGGTAGACTTGATTATTAATTTGGTTAAAAAAAAAAGAAAACAACAGCTGAGAAATTAAGCATTAAAATGAATACTACATTTTCGCAAAATCGAAGATATTTCAAAAACCATAAGGTTTAGGTGTATTAAACCTCAATCAAACTTACCTTAATTTTGATCATACAAACCAAAAATGAAATAATATACAAGGTATTCCATTTAAAAAAATACCACTTTGATGAGTTTCGTGTTTTAGGGACACCCTGTATAACAGGAAAATATTTTTAAAATGTAGCCTTAAGGCAGATCTAATATTCCGATGAGCAGTGGTCGAGGAGATCTCGCAATGGACCCGCAAAGCGAACGGCTGGATTCAAGATCTTGGCTGGATTTACGCTAATCTTTTGTTACGCATAAGGCTGGTCGTCCACTGGAAGCGTAAATAAGCGACTACGAGCTAACGCGATACGAGCGTCAACAAGCGGCTTTTTAGATGAGCAATTTCGTGCTACAGTCTGCAGGGGTCGTCCACTACAGGCGACCCTGGCGCCAAACTGGAAAGAGTTCCGTCGTTAAATTTCTGTTCCGTCTTCTGTTTATAAAATTCAAATGGAGGCGGAAGTTCTATATTATTTAGAAACTTCATTCAGATAGCGTGAAGAGTTCAGAAAAAATTAATAAGTATATGAAAAAAACGATTGTGTTGGGTTAACCCTATTTCGGAAAACAGAGTGTCCCTCCTTGAATATCTCGAGAATGATATATCTCTTATTTTTCATGTCCCACAGAGGGAAATGTGAATATCACTTATAAGTGTCTCATAGTAGGAGAGCCAGTGACATTTTTCAGTGATGATTGAAATGAGGCCTATTTTTTGGAAGAAGGTTGTACGGAGCCTGATCCATCCGAGAGGGTTCGCCCTGATCGCGGCTCCTAAGAGATGGCGGAGCGCCCCAAACATGTTAAAAAATTGCATCTTTCTATGAAATTTGCGTTTTCTTTTTTATTTAATTAGAATATTTTTGGGTATTTCGGATTTTTTTTTTGCGCTAAGGACTTTCTAATATTGTCTAGAATACATATATAAAATTTCAAGAATGCAAATTGTCCATTGGGTTCTGCCGCACATAGTCGCTTGTTGACGCTCGTGTCGCGTGAGCTCGGTGCCGCTTATTTACGCTTCCAGTAGACGACCAGCCTAATCAGCGACTTGCGATTTGGAGTTTTGTTTACGAAATAGTTGATAGGTTTAGGCTATACCAAAAAAAGAATAATTATTAAAACAATGTCAGGACACAATTTAATTATTTTTTTTTCGAGATGAGGCATTACATTTGGGGGTGCACGTGCACATGTGCACTTATTGAGGAACCGCCACTGCACACTGGCTCTACTGTACCGTGGTAAAACCCACCTTTGCTTATAGCTCTGTTGTCTGGTGGCCGAAAATCGAGCAGCGACAAGCAGCCACGGAACTTGCAAAGTTCAGAGGCTAGCATGTCTTTGTGTAACGGGAGCCATGAAAACTACTCCAACACTTGCCATGGAAGCCATGCTTAACCTACCTCCTTTAGATATCTATATCAAAATGGAAGCAAGAATGGGAGCATATAGACTTAGCAACACCGGGAACTGGAGCCACTCAAACTCCCAAGGACACACTAAGATAACCAGCACAGTCACGAAGCACTTAGTAACAATGAGGAGTGATATCATGTTGAAAAATATCAACTTTAGCACGTCTCCCAAGACCAAGCTAATATGGGAAGAGGAAACGGTGAAACAACTCCGGATGGCTAATGGGGCAATATGGTACACAGACGGCTGCAAAACAAGCCGGGGAACTGGTGCCGGAATCGTAGGTGAAAATCCAAAGTGGGAAATATGTGAACCACTCGGGATGTACGCTACAGTTTTCCAGGCAGAAGTACATGCAATAAACGTATGCGTGCAAGAGAATCTCAGGAGAGGCTACAGAGAAAGGAAAATCCTTATCCTTAGTGACAGCCAAGCTGCAAACAAAACCATCTCCTGTCGGGAAACCAAATCCAAACAAGTCATGGACTGTCAGCAAAACCTTGTCACACTGGGAGTATCTGAAGATGTCACTCTTGGATGGATACCAGGACACACAGGGATAGCTGGGAACGAGCGGGCGGATCTACTAGCACGCAAAGCTGCAAACACACCACTTCTGGGTCCAGAACCTGCTATTGGTATTACAAAATCCTCTGTGAGAGGTTGGCTGAACTGTTGGTCCAAAAAACAACAGAAAGCACCAATCACCAGGTCTGAAACACAGTAAATTAATGATGGCAGACGAGATCGAATCATCATTTTCTGGAAGCCTACTGAAACTCAGCAGGAATCAGCTTAGGAAAGTAACAGGTATATTAACTGGACACTGCACTCTAAGGAAACACATGCATATCATGGGTCTTTTCAACGAGGAACCCATATGTAGGCTGTGCAACGAGGAGGAGGAAACAGCCTCCCACATTGTATTCGAATGTGAAGCGCTGGCGTACTGGAAAAGAGATAGTGGGGAATTCACAACCACTCCTCAAAGGACGGACAGGGAAACAGTAGAACGAGTCATAAACCTTATTCGGGCAATGGAGCTCTTCGACTGAGAGACAGGCACAGAGAAGATACAATAAGCCCAACTAGAGGCTGCGGTATCGGGGCCAACAGCCCGAAACTCGTAGCGCCTGTACTTCAGTGATCAGTAATCAGTAATGTGCTGAGCCAAATTTTCAGATCGATCCTATGTCTAGTTTTCCGTAAACGTCTAAGGTACCATAGACCGTGAGACACCCTGTATGTAGCGGTGACACTGAGAAGTTGGAAGAGGAAGATCCATGGTTTGGTGTAGAGATAAATGACAGCTGCTTGTTCACTCTTCGGTGTGCAGATGATCAGGTCACAGTGACAAAGAGGACATGCAATATATTATTATGGTTAAAAAACTGATGGAAGAGTACCGATAATGTGGCCGGACATTCAATATAAAGAAGACAAAATATTTATGTATAGGCACCCAGGACGGAAATTTGGAAATGGACAATGGTCAGGAAATTCAGGATAGTGGTGAAAGAAAAATCTATTTTGCTATTAGATGGAACGCATGAATCTACTACATCGTAGAAAACCCCAAAACGAGGTGTAACATCATTTTGGACTCGGGGGCCCCAGGTACCCAAACGAAAGCCAAGAAAAGAGTTAAAATAGCATAAATATCGTATCTTTTTTTTTAACCTCTACTTCATCGGTCAATAACTTCGTAAGGGTTGTTGATAGGAGAAAAACATATGATACCTTTTTTGACGAGCAAATATTTTTGTATATTTTGTATATTAAAAATTTTGCGATAAAATGCCGGGGATAAACATGAAAATATAAATTTTCCAGCCTCAAAAAGGGGTGACCCCGATAAAAATTTTGTATGATAAAAAACGGATTCCTAATCAGCACCCCAAAACGCATAGAACAAAGAAAAAAAAACTGTGTACGTGACAGTTTTCGATCTTACGTACCTCCTTCCTGGGCTAATATAAAACAACAAATGGGAATAGAAGGTACGATAGTTCAGGACATTGAAAAAAAAACAACCTACCTGATATGGACACGTCGAACCTATTGGTCTATTCTTGACTAAATAACAGATGGCCAAGAAATATTGCATTGGCAACCAACAGGAAGAAGGAAACGAGAAAGACTGGAATGGCAGAAAACCATACGAAAGTTCATGAGTGAGAGAAACCTCTCACCAGAAGATTGCAACGATAGAAGAGGATGGAAATTAGGTGTCGGGCAACGAAGAAAGACATTCTAAACCGGCATATATATATATATACATATATAGAGTGGATGGGTAGTCTTGACTGACTAGTTAAGAACAAACAGTCTCAATATAGTGGGGATGCAGTCAGAAATTGGCCAGTCTCTCTTTGCTCTTATTGTTGGTAATTCAATAAACTTGTAATCTTAAACCTGTAATAATACTGTATAATAATCGATATCATCCTGTTATTGATGTTGAACTCTCATACACCATATCATTGTAACGTTCAGGTGAGCCCCGGTGGAGTCCTGCGCATTTTCGCCTACCAACGACTAAAATTCCTTCTTTTACAAAAAAAACATCTCTGACCACCATGTTCGTTTGTTCATTGTTCATTTCATCCTGCACGTTTCCAAAGTTTGGTCGTAATGTAGTAAATTAATAAATCCTGCATTATGATGTGTGACATTGTTAAGCTGTGATCGATGATGGGTTTCGGTATTTTCTCATATATGTTAACCTTCTTTAGTTCAAACCCGCAATGGTGAGTTTTTGTAAAAAAAAAATGTCAATTGTATTTGTAACACGTTGTCATTTTTACTTTATAGAAAATCCTGATGAAGAGAAAACAAAGTTCTCGAAAGCTAGATTTAGCATTAAAGGGTTGTTTTTACTTCCCCTGGCAAATTTCTGACTGCATCCCCACTATATTGAGACTGTTAATACATATATCTAAATAAATAGCTTATATAAATATATATATTTATGTTACAGTAAATGTTAGAAATTCAGTGAAAGCTAGCTTTCACTAGTTGATGCTAGCAATCACTTGATCCGTTAGGAAATGTTAAATTTTGAAGAATATTGTACACTTTTACTAGTGAATGTTGGAGAACCTGTATCAAATCAACTTTTACTGAAAGCAGTTAGGAAAAGTACTTTTTACAACTTATTTCCGCCTTTCAACTAACCCAAGGTGCACGGGGCACTAAATGACCCCAAACCCAAACTAACCCAGACTAACCCCTAGTAAGAATACTGAAGTATTTTCTATAATACGGTATCCGAACAATGTTCACATTGTACACCTGCGATTCATAACTCTCGTATTTTCCCGCGCGTCTAATCTGTCGGCGAATTCCAACTCGGACCAAAAAGGATATTTATAATTACGTCCAGTGAATTCGATAATAATTTTAAGTGTAGCAGCTTCCACTAGAATATTTACGTGAATGCTAACAGTTACTAGTAAAAGTATGATGAAGTCGATCGAATTCAACTTTCACTAGCTAAATGTTTCCAAATCAGGAAAAGCTCACTTTTCCTAGTAACAGTAAGCTTTTACTGATTACCAGGTTTCACTGTGACATATATATATAACAAGCTTACTGCCCGTCTGCTTATATACAGGGTGCCACAGATTCGAGTGCATGCATGGGGATCTCAGTTATTATAAGAGATACAGTGTCGGTTAAATGGTTGCAGAGTTGCGCAGTTTTATTCTCAAGAAAATGTCATTTTGAAATTTGAAAAATTCCGACTACTTCCGAAGATATTCTAAAAAAACCTAAATTTCGCAAAAACGTTTTCATCATTTCCTGCGTTTGTTTGAGAAGATATTTTAAAATAAATCACACTTTTTTTTGCCACTTTTTCTCCTCTACAAGATGGTGGTATCGAATTGAAAATCTGACGTTTCGTCTTCGAGCTGCCATCATCAACTTTATTTTTTTTAAAACGGACCTGGATTTTATTTTTAGTTATCTTTTGGCGTCCTTAATTCATTGAGGTATCGCAACCATTGAAAAAAATACTCATCTAAAAAATAATACCAGAGAAAATCAGTTAGGCCACCCTTGTCTACCTAACACATAGTTTGGTTCATAAATCCTTCTTTATTCGACACGTTATTCCTATGATAAAACCTGCACAACTAAATAAAACTTATTGACTGAACCAAAATCGAAATAACATCCAAAAACGATACAATTATTGGATCAAATCAAATCCACAAATGACATGGAAAATAAAAAAAATACAAATAAAACACTGAATCAGTTTCTGCAAGTGTTCAAAAATAATGCCATTGTAACAAAATATCGAAAATAACAATAATAGGTGAATAATATTTGAAAATATTGAGGTTGCGAAGGCAACCCATCACTCTACGCGCTCATCTGATCACCTCAATGCCTCAAGGACGTCAAAATATAGCTAAAAATAAAATAAAAAATCCAGGTCCGTATTTAAAAAAATAAAGTTGATGATGGCAGCAGGAACACGAAACGTCAGATATTCAATTTTAAACCACCTCCTTGTAGAGGAGAAAAAGTGGCAATGAAAAAGTGTGATTTATTTTAAAATGTCTTTTCAAACAAACGCAACAAATGATAAAAACGTTCTCGCGAAATCTCAGTTTTTTTTTGAATATCTTTGGAAGTAGTCCGAATTTTTCAAATTTCAAAATTGCATTTTCTTGACCATAAAAATGCGCAACTTTGCAACCATTTAACCGACCCTGTATCTCTTATGATAACTGAGATCCCCATACATGCACTCGAATCTGTGGCACCCTGTATATGATTGTGTTACTCAAATGCAATGGACAATTTGCTTAAATTTTCAAATGACTTGAAATTTTATATACGTATTCTACATAATATTAGAATGTCATCATCGAAAAAATTTCCCAAAAGACCCAAAGATTCAGGTAGGTCGAGTGGTAGGTATTAAATAAATAAAAAAGAAAACGCAAATTTCACAGTATGATCGACAACAGGGCGGAGCCAAATTACCCTCCCGGGAGAGAGAGAGTCATATCAGTCAATACGCCAGCAGGAGATAGATAATGTATTCTGTGACGTAGTGGATGTTGATTGGTGCTCTTCAATCGGTGATGGCGATTACTATATTCATAGAGGTCGTGGGTTGATTTTTCCAAAATCAATGGCATCGGTACTTTTACTTACTAATCCTTAAATTTTTCATACCTATTTCAAAAAAATGTGCAATGTCCAAGCCCCATTGACCTTTGCAGAGAGTGAGGATGCTCTCTGACAGTGAAATACCCAAGAGTAATCTTTGAGCACAGCAGTCCGTTTTACTTATGTTACTATGTTACAAATGATATCTAGGTATATATCTAGAATCGAAGCAGGCTTTCAAACAGGTCAGTTCATATTCATAACACACAAACGTGAATTTGTTGAGCACATTCAATCATAAAATCTCACCACAGCTCAAAAGTAACTGAATACAGGAAACATTAGACAAGTAGATATCAACTTACTCATAAGAACCAGCTGGGGAAACTTCTTCAACATTTTGATTAACTTTTTAATTTCAGGCTCTGGACTGAATATAATCATATTTCTAGAGATATAGAAATCTAATACTGTTTCATATGGCGTTCCTTTGACCGCCAATTCCAGTGTTTTTTTACCACAAATTTTATAATGCATATTTTCCTTTTTAAATACGGTATATGCATTGAATTCCTGTTCCTTCGACATAGGATTAGCGTGACAAAAAGCAATAAGCTTTGAAGTTCTGAACCATCTGTTGAATTCTTGAGCAATAATTTGTTGAAATACGTTTTCTTCGTTTTCTTTCTTGTAATGGGGCTGTTCATATTTGGGGCATAACGAGGCCCGTTCAGGATTTTTTGGCAGAAACCAAGGTTTGGTCAGTTCTAAGTATCGGGCTTTGATTGGATGTGGGGGTCTCGGCTTCTGAATGTTGATTTTACCGCGGAATCTTTTGAATTGGATAAGGGGTGTTACTGCCTCCAGTGTACCTGGAATTAGTTTATAGTGAGAGAGCATACCTAAGACATTGGTCGGGTATTTTCATGAGATTACCTTTTCTTATAATAAGTGCCATGTTTGAATTCTGATGTATACTGATTACTGATAATAACAAAATCCAAATAGATATTAGATACCAAAAGCAAAAGAAAATTATTGTCCAAGTTCAAGAAATTTAGGTTAGTCAATTTGAAACATAAAGAATTCCCTAAATTTGAAAGGCAGAACCGCGACAACGTTGCCAACTCTGACTTCAACGGCAAGCAGATTTTCAATGGCGTGTTAGCTGTTAGCTTGAAGCACACCGAAAATAAATATTCTTTCAAATGGACTGCATACTGTGTAGTGTTACACTGATCGGCTAAAATATGGAGCAAATTCATTTCAAATTCAGGGTTTTGATTTTTTTTAAAACGCTGGGACACATCGATTTTTATTTCTAAACGCAGTTTTTTTCATAGCAAATTCATGTATACAAGGTGCACCAAAAGTAAGTTACGACTATCAACATTTTTTTTTTCAAATTGAAAAACAACTTAAATATTTGATTTTGACAAATAGTAGATTTGACGTGGATTTATTCATTGTGAAAATTTCTAATTTTAAATAATTTTGTCGCAAATTACAATTTTTTTGGAAAATATGCAAAATGAATAGTCGTCGTACATGAAGCATAGTATTTGACTCGCGTATAATGTAGGCTATAATACACTAGCCTGCGGCTCGTGTGATGATATACTATTTTATTCCATTTTTCTATTCTGCGTGGAGATCAAAGTTTATTTCATTTACCCAAAGTTATCCAAGCGTTTTCGAGAAAATGGTCTTATAAATCCATAATATTTTGGGTCCATAGCGACTGTCCTACCAGGCAAAAGTTCTAACAGGCAAATGTACTAAAAATATCCTACGTCATCGGGTTTTGTTGCCAAATTGTATGTTCTACTTTTCTCAGGCAGCTTTTTCATTTGTCCGAAAAAGGCGGAGCCAGATTGACTTGACACTCTTGATGCATGCAACATGTGATTGTGATCAGCTGTTGATTTGATTGTTTACTTACGAAGAATTATATATTTTTTATCTATGTTACTTACTTATTGTTGGCACTTTAAAGTCGGATTTTCAGTTTGTTGCATAGACTAATAGTACCTACTATATGAGGATGTTTCAAGGTAGGTAAATTGTCAAAAATTATAATAGAATGGGTATTATGTTAGTAGTTGATGTTGAATGTATTCCTTCCACCTTCCAATTCTGATATTCACGAGGCGGTTAGTGCGGGCACAAATATCTCAAAAGCATATTATTATAGATTAAAGTAGATGCAAGTAGGTAGGACACTTGAGTTCCATTATGTTTAAGGTATTTTAGATATCAAGTTAACAATCAAAAATGTGATAATATACTGCCAGTTTTTCCGCAAAAAAAATGAGGTTGAGGTATATAGTCAATGATGGACTTCATCCTGTTTAAAACTACCTGATCTGAATGCAAATCACGTACATCGAAAACCATGGGCATTATCCTTTATCTTTTATAACTTATTTTGATCAAATTTACAGTGACTATAGAAGTAGGTACCTATGGAGGTACCTACTTTTATTCCAAAAAAATATTTTATGAACTGTCCACTTCTTGTAAATGGAATAGGTACCTATATAATATTGCTTCGTAGGTTACTTGAGAAAAAATATGTAGAAGTATAGATCACATTGATATTATACAGGATATTATACTTGACTTAGGGCCGTTATTTCAATGTCAACTTTAGTGACAATTTTTATTTTCAAGGAAAAATGATTTTGATTTTGAGTGGTTGATCCACATAACGTATGTAACATATTGAATTTTAAATGCATGTTGACGTAGCCCTAATAAGAATCTGTTTTTTTTTTGTACATGTACAGGGTTATTCATTACACTTTGACCCCCACCTACAGCTCTTATTATGAGTGGTAGAAAAAACTTTAAATACAAATGCTTTAGTTTTTTTCCCGTAGTATCTTTTGGTAATAGCGGAAATAGAGAATCGAATTTACAAAGTTGAAAACATCGATTGAAATTATATTTTTTTAAATGGAACATCCTGTATATTTCTGGCTAAAGTGTTTGATATTTTTATGATTCTAAATTGATCTAAATATATTTTAATATATGTTGGTTTTGGTCCAGCTGTTTTTGAGCTATTCAAGTTCAAAATCTAATGAAAATTACACCACGTTGATCTGATGGATTCTACCGTATCTCAGCAATACCACTCAGAATAAGAGCTGGTGGGGGTCAAAATATAATGAATAACCCTGTACATATAAAATTTTATTGATGCTTTCTGAATTTCAAATCAGTATAGATTTTGCTTGTGAGTGGATTGTAAATCTTGCTAAGAAAGTTGTATGTTTAACGCCCATTTGCATGGTTTCTGGTGATTATGGTAGAGATAGAGACAGAACTAGGTATCAGAATTGGATTCATATAATATAAGTAGACCATTTTTGTCAAAACTGCTTTTAAAAACTTACTTATTAGGTGAACTCGCTATTCGCCACAAGTCACAACCATACAATATTCTATTCTACAATAATAATTGAATAAAATATAATAATTTATAGGTACAAGTCAGAATAAGAAGGAACGCTAGAATTCCTCTCCAATCTACGTCATTGGAAAGACGGAAAAAGGCAAGGACGAATACTGAATAATAATACTGAATAAACCTAATAAATATATTCCTGAGTTTTATTCATTAATCGTCAAAATATCAAAATAGGTTATGTCTAGAATATAGACTGTAAAAGGAAAAGTCTACTGGGTCTGAGTCTGAGTCTGAGTCTACTGGGACTGGGAAAGCCTGATTTAACATGAAAAAATTAATAACAGTATCATTAAATGAATGTAGATCTAATATTCCATACCTAATAGTATCTCATCAATGCCAATCAAAAATCCTGAATATTTATGTTCATCAATCAATTGAAATGATAATTACCTACCTTCTATTATATTTATTAATAGTGATTTTTATTATACAGGATATAACAGAGTAAGTGTTACAACGTAAAACTGTAGATTCGTTATAAAAAAAAAAGATTTTTCCTAAACGAAAATTTTCCGCGGGCTTTCTTTTTCGATATACAGAGTGTCTCATATTTACGCCACTTATTTTTTTTTCAATAAAATGATACTAACTAGTAAGCTTCGACACTGTATCAAATCTGATAAAAATATTCCAAGTGGTTTAGAAGTAATTAAAGTACAAACTTTTTTTTCATAACTTTGACACCCTGTATATCCAAACGAAAGCCGTTAATAACGAATCTACAGTTTCACGTTGTAACACTTACTCTGTTACACCCTGTATATGTATATGCATCTCGTCAAAAAATTATTGAAATGTTTTAACTCTGACGTATTGAAAATGATATGGGTAAGTATAGAAAATTAATTTAACTTTTTCCAAGTATCATGAAAATACTACTCATCTAGAATGATACGAACACAAATAAATTATTCAGACTGAGCATGTCGGTTTGATTTTGAAAAATCTGTTGTGAAAGTAAAAAAAAAATTATTTACAGAAACTGTATTTCTTGAGCTTTATCTTCACCCTAATTTATATTAGGACTAGCTCAAACTAACCACCAATATACAGGGTGTTTAATTAATATAACGAAAAAAATCAGTATGACTTTCCCAGTCTAAAAATAAGAAGAAAACTTCCTATTGACACGTATCCGGAAATGCTTCATTACAGAGTGTTAAAGTTTTAATTTTTGTTTTTTCCTAATAATATTTGAAGCAATGTCGATATTTTGATAAAAATTGGTGTTCAGGGGTTTTTTGTCTGATCTTAGTATGGCTCTAACTTGTAGAGGGCGCTACCTAGAATTATTTTTCCAATTATTAAGAGCCATAACCTTTTTGACAAAACAGATTTATTTGTATTTTCTACGCAGAAAAAGTAAACTTGTTAAGAGTGGCTACAGGCAACCATTCTCGAGATATTCGGATTTGAAATAATAAATACATATCTGATTTTGAAATAATGGCGGAGGTGAAGTTATAAATTATTTCGTATGAATGCTACATATCTTTAGTGAAAAGATAAAATTCAACTGATGAGTGATGTAAACAACAATTTTTATTAAAATATTATAAAAAATGGAGAAAATGAAAAGAATCAACAACCTGTAGCGTAACGGAGCATATCCGGACACATGTTTATGGAAAGTTTTCTTCTTATTTTCAACAAGGGAGACTCATCCTGATTTTTTTGTCAAAAAAATGCAAGACCTTGCTTGACGATAATCCCAAAATCACGTGTATTTTTTATTTCAAATCCAAATATCTCGAGAATGGTTACACTTAGCGACTTTTAACAAGTATACTTTTTCTGCGTAAAAATGATGAAGAAATCTGATTTTTTACTTAAAAATATAATACAGGCACGTCCAAAAAAGTTGCGGCTGCTAATAATAGGAAAAATAAGTGTATACAAGTTAGAGCCATACTAAGATCAAATTCAAATTTTGCATGACAAGAAACCCCCCAACACCAATTTTCATCAAAAGATCGACATTGGTGCAAATACTATCCAGGGTTAGGATAAAGTACCAGAACGGTCGATTATCTCAAAATGTACAGGGGCTGGCAAAAAGTGTGTCTTTTACAAAAGTTGTAGGGCTTTTAAAAGTCTACATATCAGTGATAAATTGGAATATACGGGGTCGGGCATAAAGTTGTGGTAGACCAAAGTTGCATTTTTTTAAATGGAACCCCCTGTATATTGATAGATATTTCAATTCTCCTTTTATTTTTGAGCAAAATTTGTTATAAACGTAATGTTCCTAAATTCAGCCGTTTTCGAGTTATCGCGTTTTATAAATGACATTTTTACATCTTTGACATGCTATAAAACTCAAACGGTATAAGATAGAGAAAAATGGTCTACACTTTCTTATCTCAACTTTTCAAGAGCTATTCTGTCATTTTAATAGAAGGTATTGTCAAACTGTCAATTTTTTCCGACACATTTTCACATTTTTTGACAAGAATTTATTTAATGTCCTTGGATAGCTTTTGAGATGTAAAAATGTCATTGCCGGCATTTTCTTATCGGGTAGATTATTGTGTGAAAATTTCATAGGATTAAACGCATCCGTGCGGATATGACAGACTGTCAAACTAACAAGATAAAGACATTCGTGAAATAAGAACAAAGAAAGCATACTTCAATTTTTATTGTAAAAAATGTTGACCCCCAAACAATGAAATAATCTGTCTGAGAACTCCTGACGGACTTTTTCGAAAATATCGACATAAAAAAAATAGATTTTTAAAAACTAAAAGTTTGGCAGGCTTCATGTATCAGGACAGCAGATGGGTGGAGGTCAACGCACTGAGTCCCCGTTATCGTACAGCGCATACCTGCTGGGAGGTTACCTTCCACTTTCAGGTGGGAGGAAGGGCGTAGGGCACTGCAATCTGCCAAAACCAGGGCAGCGAATCCGACGACTAGCGGGGAAATTCTCAGGGTATATTGGTGAAACGAAATGGAGATTCATAAAGATTGCAATTCAATTAAACATCAATGACACCGGGACCTAAGATTATCCCTCCGGGATACAATATCGATGAAAATCCCGGAATTATCGCGATACACTCAACTAACGGAATTCTCACGAGCAGGTGGCTGTGACGTCATATGTGAAGGAATTCAAAATAATAACCATAAGAAACTTCGTTCCCCAACAAAAACCATACTTCATATCAGACCATAACCACAGAAGAATCCAGTTGGTTTCTTCTGTGCCATAACAACCTACGACCATACACGCTTCGTGTATGGTCGAAGATAACAACCATAAAAAGCTTCGATCAGCATATTATTATGGTAACCATAGAAACTGCGTAATTAGCAATTTCCACAATTATAGTTAGCACGCGTTGTTTGAAAAAAAAACACAAAGGTAATACAAATTCACGAACGACATTTTTTGGAGACAAAGAAGTGTTGGGGTAGATTATTGAATACACTTCTACTTAATTAACTCTTACCTTTGTGAAAAATTTCATATTGAAATATACATCAAGTTAAATGTTGAAAACGTACTATAAAATTAATATTTACGACTCTGAATATTAACTGAAAGAAGCCAAAAACTTTCTTTTGTCAATGGTATAAGAGCATCGACTATATAAAAAAGAGTATAAGTCGTAACGGTTAGTATTGTAACTTGAAAAACGCCTTCGCCATCGCAACATGAATAATTATGTCAGTTCATAAACCTTCCTTTGTACTTTTCCTATATTATTTCTACGTTTGAGTTCCGGAAGCACGAAAAATATCGTATATTATACCTTACAACTAAAGTACTTTTGATCCCTCAGGAAAAGTATGCCCATTTCCAAGGTTGGGCCTTCAACTTGTTTTTCTGGATCTAAAGTGCTAGTCAATTCCCACGGCATATACTATACTATACAATTTTGTACTTCCGGGACTAAAGTGACCACTCCAATCACTTATTACCAAAACTAAAGTATCACTTTTTATCATCATGCCAAAGATCTAAACATTTAAACACACAATAGATCTTTGATCATGCTTTTTATCCATCGGGAAATATTGGTGGCTATGATTTAACGTTAACGTTGACTTGACGTATCTGTTAGGATTTTTTACTTATGGGAAATTTATTATTCCATTTGTTAATAATACAAATTTAACAGCGTAATTACAGTTTATTCAAAGCTTTTTTGCGGTTACGTCACACAGTATTTGACGTTTGCCATTATGTCGTCGTAGAGTCATCGCAAAAGTTTCTTACCAGAATCCCTTTCTCTTTTTAATTGATCAATTATTAGCTTCAAAATTATTATAACCTGCATTGTGAAATTTATAGATTGTCGTCTAAATTCGAAATTTTCAAAATTACGGTCACGTTCATAAGACGGTACAGTTGTGGAACTGGCCGCTCTTTCTTATAATAAAGCGCTTATTTGGTAGCAGGTTCCCATGGGAACATATTGAATCTAACAACCAAGGATCATAAACTACACAGGATTGCTCAGTTCCATTTAACGTACGTTTGGCAGTTTTTGTGACGTCACCATTGGTTTGCTTATTTCATTGACCTCTAACCAACTTAGAGGTCAATGGTTTATTTTCATCTAGCCGTTGATCGTGTGTCTTGTGTTGTGAATTTGTCCAATAGTTTCTGTTTTTCCAAGTACTTTTAATGTAGTTTGAGTTGCCGAAAATATACAAATACATATCTTATTCGTTTCGTTGTGTTAACGATTGAGGGTGTGTAGCAATAATTCGATTCAGCACAAGAAGGAGCATTTTGTTCACACGAAGGTTAATTAAATGGCCACTACTCTCTGAGCAAATAGGCTTCTTGTTTAATAATAATTGACTCCAGTGGTAAACATTATTTTAGTTCATGATGCCTGGCAGAATATGTGCTGTTGCTGTGTGCAATAACAATCAATCAGCTCTTAAAAAGCAAGGCTCAAGCAAAGTATTCCATTCTTGTCCAAAAGGCGAGAATTTAGTGTCATCTACAATACAAAAAGAGTGGGTGCATCGCTGCAGAAGAAAAGACAAGTTTAATATAGATTATTCGACAGTTTGCTCCGACCATTTTACAGTTAGTGACTATGAAAGAGATTTACACTAATTTACAGCATGAGTTATTGAGTAAGTACCTCTCAGATTGATAAACTGCTATCAGTCTAGTCAGGTATGTAGACGGCGAACTGCCTGTGGAGTTCCCAAGCGGTCACCCATCCAATTACTTCCCACGCCCGACGTTGCTTCACTTCGGTGATCGAACGGGAACCGGTGTTACCACGTGGCTGGCAGTCACCCCAGCATCAGTGGTGACGTCACAGCGAGTTTGACCTTGCCAGACAGATTCGGCAAACTGAGCAATCCTGTGTAGTTTATAATCGTTGTCTAACAACGACGTCGAATATAAATTAGGTCGTTGGAATCTAATGACAGACGTTCATAAGACTCAACAGTTACCAATTGAGCGCTCCCGGAGCGTAGTGGTCTGTTCCGTCTTATGAACGCAACTAATGAATATTATTGTCAAAACGTGACATTTGTCAACATTTATGGCGAACGACTTTGACGTCCAGTTAATTCAAGACATACGTGAAATTTTTGTAAATGTTTGAGAGACAGACGGGGAAGTATGACGTAACCGCTGAATAGCATTGACCAAACTATAGGTGTTTCTTTTGTTTTCCCTATAGGATTCTTTATGCAGCGTAACCCACGCACGATACACCTAAACACACACGGTATGTCGAAAACCTCGAGAATGAAATGCGAAGTGACACAGTTTCGATAGTTACCATAATAATATGCGGATCGTAGCTTTTCATGGTTATTCTCATAAGAAGTTGTTTTTGTTTCGAAACGTAGCTTTGTATCGTTATTATATTAATTTATTCCTTCGCACATTTGAACTGAACTTTTCCGGGCGGGTGCCAAATTTTCAAGAATACCATTTTCATCATCGGCATCGTACAGTCTACAGCTTTGAGCTTAGATCATATATTTATATGATATGGGCGTCCACAGTGGTGATATTTTTATTTAGACTCACGACTCACTGAAGTACAGTCTAGAACACAGAACACATATACAAAGTTTGTAAGACAAACTGACGTATGAAATTTTACGGAACAATGCGCCATGGAATGAAGTGGATGCGAATCGAACTATCAGACTTGGATAATGTATTATTGAAGATTTCTGTGATATTTTATACAGTTTCCTTTACATAAAAGCACTGACATTGACTTTGACGTTGAAAATGTCTTTATTTAATGAATAAAGACAAAAACTTGGAAAAGATGTAGTTTTTTCGGTTTTTCTTGAATGTCCAGAAAGATGTAGTTTTTTTGGTTTTTCTAGAATACACTGGGCGAAATTCCATTTGTTCTTCTGGTAGAATTTTTTTTGCCATCGTGACTTTCCTTATTTTGTGGAGGATGCATTTCTCCGGAACTTTTCCGATGGCGGCTGGAACATTGATGAGCCTCTAGTATTCCGGGTTGTATTCTGCGTTCTTATAGGTTTTTTGATGAGGAATACCAGGGCATTTTTTCACTTAGAGAGGAATCAAAGCATGAAAGACAACATGAAGATAAAGGGTGACGTTCAAATGACTTCATCTGTCATCATGACAAGCTAATAAGCTGTCATGTGGCATACAGTGACTATATGTGGCATTCCACATACCGCCATCTTTTCGAGATCTAACAAACTTCAGGCACATTAGCGCCTCTCCGGGGATGCGAGTCAAAGCTTTCACTTAGGCCCCGCCCTCCATTTACGTTTTTGTTCTAAACTTTGTATATGTGCTCTGTGGTCTAGAACGATGTGACGCCCTGATGCGAACTTCATCAGGTTTTTCTGGTTGAACCGCTGAAAAAATTATTGTAACTGGTTGAGTGTAGTTTTGTTTTCGACTTTTTCTTCGTTAGTCTTTCTGTTGTTGACAATCACATGTGTTTATTGAAGTCTAAACGAAAGAAACTAATGTCTGCAAACTGTTATTGTTAAGTAGCTGGCTACACTCCCCAGTGTGGCAGCAACATCTACTCTAATTTTTTCAAACTTTTCTCCGAAATAACAGTATTCAAAACATTTTGTTGAAACAAAATCTCTATTGCGGTAAACATAAACATCATTGTGATGGGTATATATACACAATGTCAAAAAAGTTTTGTTGCAACCCCTCGTGCAAACCTAAATTCAATATTCTAACTATGTAGGTACCTTCATAATTGAAGAAGTATTAGGTCTGTCGTGGAACAATCACAAACCAGTCAGCGTTTATCGATTGGTCAATGTCAGTCATAGTCAGAAATAGTTTGCAAAATGCAAAAGCTGATTGGCTCTGACTGGTTTGTGATCGTTCTACGAACAGACCTATTCTAGAGTAGACCGGGGATGTTTGATAGGTGAATGCTGATATTGAAAGCCCTGCATGCGAACATTTTTGAAGACGCATTCACCATGATAATAATATGAGAATAGCCTCTTGCCTTTGATTTAGTTCAGGGCCCCTATTTTCGATTCTCACTTCGCCTGAATCGAGTGCCCGTGTTGTACAAAACCAATGTAGTTCACCGGTGATCTATCATATCACACATTCGAAAATATTTATTTTGTGATGCCAAGCACTCCTCATGCTGCTATAAGCACATTGAAGCTGTAGTTTAAAACAAAAATTAGGGACAAGATTAATTTGTTAGACTGACCGTTTGTCAACGCTGAGTGTAGAATTAGCAAATTCGGAAATATGCCTGCCTTTGTTGTGTTTGCACGTGTATATTGAATACATAACTGGATTATTTGCATCAATTGGTAATTGGTATGCTGGTTCCGGCTTTAAAACTAAATATGGAATCCAGGTACGGATCAAACTCTTAGCGACTAATACATAGAAAATAGTATTATATGTATTCATTACAAAATATATTATTGCTTTCATAAAACTACAATCAATACAATCAGCTTGAAGCGGTGTGAAAAATTGTTTCCTCCTTTATACTCTTTACAAACAGATACTATTAAAAATAATGTACACAATTTTATCATATTATTATTCGTCATCTAGAAACAATTTATATCTATAAAAGATCAATAAATAAATCCTACATTTTATTGAATATAATGGGTAAGTTGGATTAATTACTATACGTTTTCATGTAGAACTCAGTTCGGATTGAAAACCGTTTTGGTATTGAAACTTAAATCTCAAAGCTATTGTTTTGAATTCAGATTTGAACACAAAAATTTCTTTTCAAATTTTATGATTGAGGAGTTTGAGATATTCTTTGCTCAGGAAATCCTCTACTGACTGTGAATAGAACGTAAACAGACAAAACTGACAGAAAAAGTTGACAAAAATGTCACACTGGAATCGATTTGAATACTGCATAAAAACATTATTGGTAAATCTTCATGAAATTGAATCTTTGTATATGAGTCTAAGAAGATATATTTTCAAATCAACACAACTCACAGGTCAGCATACAATTTATAAAACACATCGTATAACGATTTATTTATTCAAAGATAATTGGAGCATAACATTTTAACAATACCTCCTTTTTATGTAATTTCAATTCTTACTTTTTGTGTTGAAAAGAATTATCCTATATTAGGGGCGTTCGAGTTTACGCTCCAAACAGTCCAAACACTCCGAGCACGAAAACTGTCCATTTAAGCGTGCACAATTTTTCGTGCTCGGAGTGTTTAGAGCGTAAACTCGAACTCACCAATTATTCCGCGAATGAACTTCTATCACAATTATTATTTACGTTTAATCTTTAATCCGTCACTTGGATTGGCAACACTTTTCAATATTATTTGCGATGATTCAAACATACAGGGTGTCAATTTGAAAACGAACGCTAGCATTTAATTGTGCCCAGACCAATGAGAGTATGAAAATTTCACGAGACACGTCATCACGTCAATTTAAATATCAAGGAAAACAACTTTTGAGGTACCTGTTGTTTTTCTGGATTCAACCCACCCTCTAAAATTTCAAGTATCAGGACCTACTTAGGTATTTCGTTGCATCACTTTTTTGCAAAATGGAAGTTCCTAACCTCACAATTGCTTTCCAACGAACAGAGTTCATTATTCCTTGAACTGATTATTTCGTCAAATTTCCATACTCATAATATCATGCAGTTCATGGAATAATTATATAATTATGTTCGTTTAAAAACAATTGTGAGGTTATGTACTTCAATTTGGAAAAAAAGTGATGTAACCATATAGATATACCTAAAATTATTATAGGTATATGGATGTAACTTATTAAGAATAACATGAAAATTTCAAAATTCCCGAAATAAGTGGGGATTGCTATTTGTAAATTTCAGAGGGTGGGCGTGAGAGGGTTCGAGTGTTTGAATCCAGAAAACACAACAGATACCTCAAAAGTTGTCTCCCTTGATATCTAGATTGACGTGTTCGCCAAATTTTCATACAATCATTGGTCTGGGCACAATTAAATAATAATTAAATCAATATAAATTATTGTATTTTGTATTTTTTGTATTGTATTATAGATAAATCTACGGCCTCAATAATAATTGATATCGCAATCAATTAATAATATCATCCTATAGAACATATCGACACCTCATTGGCCAAATGACGTAAAAGCCACAAAAAGTAAATTTTTCAGGAGGACGAAAAAACCTTACTCCAAATAATCAGCATTCATATTTTTCAGGTTTTATATCTTTATGCATTGTTGTGGGTTACGTCCCTTGAACTACTCATGCGAAAACTCATGTATTTTTCATTTAGGGATCCAATTCTGGGATTAACCCACTTTCAGCAATTTTGTGGGTTACGACTTTTGGCCTATGAGGTGTCGATATGATGACGTCACACGTACGATCTATCATTTATCTCTGTCTATCTGGCGAGTGAGAGAGGATTGCTTTAACACCCTTATTTCCTTCTTCGATTATGTGGCAAAATTCGCGTTCTCTTTTTTATTTTCTTTTTTTTTTTGCTGATCGACCTTTAAATATTGGGTAAAAAACGTATATAGATTTTCAAGTCATTTGAAAATGTACCTACCTATGAAATTTTTCATTCATTTTCAACTTTGTATTTGGTGAGCCTTTATTCTTTATTATATTATTATTCAAGAATAATTGACTAATTTATTGTCTTTTATAGCATAAACTGAATGTAGCAAAAAGGCCTGCTCGGCTTTAAAAATATAATATGATCTTTATTTCTGAAAAAGGTGTAGGTATAGTATACCTAGGACACGTTAGTTATAAAACCTTTTTTACTTAAATTTGGTTCAGGAATGCGTCTGGGGAATTACGGCACATCAAGTAACACACACGCCTTAAACCGATGAAAAAAATAAGTGGAAGGCAACAAGGAACAAGCATTGTTGAAAAGTTATATGCCTATTTTTGATTTCAAAAATAAATTTAAGGTGCTACTACCTACAAGTTTATAATTACATACTTCTTTCAATCCACCAGTTTGATTCCTAAAACACCTGTAGGTATGCCTAAAACCATACCGGCCGCATATAAAACCAAAACGAGTAGTCCAAAGTCCAACAGTCCAATCTTTCACAGATTCACACTCTTATTTCTCTTCTACAAACATTATGAATATGAAATGTACATTTCATTAACATCAGTTATGCTAATTCAATGATGGAATAATACATATGCTGTGACTTGCTGTGGAGACATATAAGACATCGAGAATGACATCAACTTTTAAATATATTAGATACCTACGAACAGAAAACAGCCATCTATCCATACCAAGAAATCACAAAACATAAATAAAAGAAAAAAAACCTAAGAACCTGCTGGTGTGAAATGAATGTGTCAAATGGTTATCTGCATAGATAAAAAATATATAGTTGTCTGGAAAGTGCATGGCAACATGAATCGCGCCAATGCCTGAGAAAAACCAATGCACAATTTGACAACAGACCGCGAGTAACGCGATGACGTAGGATATGTTTCGCACAAATAGCACAAACGCATTTTCGTACAAATGCCACCACGCGCAATTGACACATACCGGATTTCAGAACGCAAGAGAAAAATGCAAACAACCGGCAACATGAGTAGAACATTTGCTCGTTAGTACATTTGCCGGTTAGGACAAGTGCCGGACTCCCAATATTTTTATTTTAAAAAAGTTTAATCTTCTTATTGGTTCAATAGTTGGATTTGATGTTCAGCAATCAGCAGCTTGACAATAATGACCGAGCAACTCAAACAAAATCGCGTAGTGTCCTACTTTTATGTTCACCCCGCCAAGAGGCGGCAATATAAACAATAGGTGACTACACGATTATGTTTTTTTTTAGTTGGTTTCAAATGAATAAACATTTATTTCAATTTTTCGACTAATAAAAATTATAACCAGTTTTTAAATAATTTAATACTATGCATTTAAAATGTCATTTTCCCGAAAACGGTTGGATATAAGTATGGAGTCCCTAGTCTAGTATGAAATGTACTCAGTATTTTACGCAGACTTCAAAAAGGAGATAAAAAGCACATAATATGTTTCCAATTGAAACAAAAGAGTTGATGGTCGTAACTTATTTTTGGTCTGACCTTGACCTGTACACTTCAATTTGTCATTAAAAAACCCGCATTCACAAATAAAAATCAACGTGTCCGAGCGTTTTTCAAAAAACCAAAATCCTGAATTTAAAATGAATTTGTTCCATATTTTAGCCAGTCCCTGTATATCTTACGCAGTCTTGCTAACATATGTGACATGTTTTGTTCCGTCTTTGTCTCAGATTGACTCATGAATGTCTGTTAGCTTGGATTACTTGGGCAGGATAATTGTGTATTATCTCGTCATTATTATTGTCTTAATATAATATGATCATTTGGTCAGACGACCTTTGTTGCATGAAGTCCCTGAATATGATCAACATCTCAAGAGAGGAATCTACTCGCGATTAAAACCTCCTCTAAAAAGCAAATTTTAGGTCGTTCCATAAATTCCATACAAAAATGTCTGTTCCCTGTTTTCATAAATCTCATATTATGCCTATACAGGGTGACCCAGTTTTATCTGGAAATATTCAAAATTTAGTTCCTACCGAGGATTCTACTAATGAAAATGAACAATTCTAATTCTGTCTTATTCTTATTCTTTTCAACTCCTCGTCAGTTCCGAGATATAAAAGTTCAAAGATTTTTATGAACCAATTTTAGGTGAGACTTATGGGCCAGTGCCAAACACCCGATCGTTAGTAGATACGCTTCTATAGGATTTTATGTAAGCTATAGGAAGCGTAGAGTTGCAAATTGTCTATAAAGTTTATGGAAAGTTACAGATTCGCTTACAGGCGTGCACAGAATTGGTTTCTAACTTTTTGTTTTATTCTGAAAGACGACGAAATGTCCTCTCGAACCATGACAAAAACACTCAAACAATTGAGGTTATGTCCATTTCAGTGACGAAAGCAACGAAGTCACGGGCCTGTGTGCGATTATTCTATTGGGCCCCAGCCAGGTGGTCCTAGGATGAGAATTTATGGAAGTTTTCCTTCGTTCTAATAAGGTGCCTCTCATTTTGAAAAAAAATATTATTTTCCATTTTTCGAAAAAGTTATCCTTCATATTTTCTTTTACTCGTTATTTTTAGTGTTAGCGTATCAATAAATTCAATGAATTGAAATAAACACACAGCTGCTCCAGTAAAAAACTCAGGCTTGAGGGGGCCAAGCACAAACCAAAAACAAAAACATAATAATAATAATACTTCTTTTTTGGTTAGTCACCTTGTATACAGATAAAGAAACAAAAAATGATGGAAATAACTGAACATAAAAAAATACATCTCGAACAGTATAATTAATTGAAGATGACCAAAAAATAGGTAGATATTATACCTACTTGAATCTTTTTTTCTTGCTTTTGAATCTGCGAAATCCGTAATTATATTGGCAATGTTAACTTCTTCGCAACGAGCTTCTTCGTTTTCTAGGGATAAAATTGCCAAAGCCGATAATCTTTTTTCAGCCATGCAGTTTCTCAATTTTTTTATCCGCTTTAATTTAGAAAAAGACCGTTCAGGTGAAGCAACCGAAACAGGAATGGCCAATAGAATATAACAAGCAGTAACTATTACACTAAGACTTGAAGAAGAATAACAATTTTTGATGACCAATCCAATAACTCCGAGATTAGGATTAAATCACTAACTCACTTTTGAAGCATTCTCTGAACGAAATCAGTTGGATTGAGATTGTATCCGCAATATCTTCCGACTATTGAAGATGCAGGACTTATCTCATAGTTCAATAGTATTATGCTTGATGCCGCTATTGCAAATTGTGAACGAGAGTTTAATAAAAACATAGACGTACCCTGATGACGGTTTTCCAAAAATATTTTCGAGACCTGTGAAGATAATGGGATAAAGTTCTGTATAGTTAACAACCTTTTTACGCTCTACCTGATGAATGGAAACTAAGTATTTTAGTATTGTATCACCTTCATGGCTAGAGAATACAGGGACGGACTTGGGAAAAATGTGTCCTAAATTTTATGGTTGTTGATTTTTAGTGGTTTTGCCAATAGAATTTCAAAATATTGAGTTTTTTACATAGATAAGATACTTTCCTTTTACCTCGCTGGGATGCACCATTCTCGATAAAAATGCATTTGAAAATCATATAACCAACAAAAATTGCATATACCGAAACTCTCAGCGGGTTTACCTGTGATAGCCAAGCAAGATATGCACACGACATTTTTCACTAAAATCAATGTGTAAAGAGATTTTCAAATGCGTTTTTCTCGAAAATAATGCTTCTCAGTGAGTTACAAGATGAGTACCTCGTTTGTGTAGAAAACTCCAGATTTTCAAAATTTGTAAGCAAAACTACTAGAAATCAACAACCAAAAAATTTGGGGCCTATTTTTCTCAAACCCGTCCCTGTGTATCCTACTCATAAAGAGAATACAATACTGAATTCTCGCTCATCAGAAAGAGTAGCCTAGTTTATACCGACAACTTGGTCCGCGGACCAAGTAACAAATTCGGACTATATCCGAACCAAATATTTGGTTCGAATGGTGTAAACAGTTGCGGACTAGGCTGGACCGCTCTTGGCTCGGTACTCGCCAGCAAGTGTACCGAACTGAATTTGGTTCGATCTGGATCAAAATTATGAGGTTATGTTGATTGTTATTATTGTGAATTGTGTTGGTTCTGAGTTTCTAAGGCAATCTGAGCGTACTTACTCATGTTTTTTTGGTTACGAATTGTGTTGATGAATAATTTCGACTTGTTTTTGACATTTGACGAATTGCGGGCGTACAGATTTAGTTCACGCGTTGCAAGACGGTGTAAACGGGCGAAAAGCAATCATTGGTCCTACCGTACTATCCCCACCCACTTGGTCCTATCGCACCGAACTAAACGAGTTATCGGTGTAAACTAGGCTAGTGTAAAAAGTTTACCAGTACCAAGTACCAAATTTTATTCAATTATCATAACCGGTTTCATAAATGTCTACAAAAAAACCGTCATCAGGTCTCCACCTTTAACACCCTGTATCTTGAAAACGAAGAGTTTGTGGATACTATTTATTATTTATGAAGTTTCATTTCTATTTTGGGGCGTAGAATACGAGGTTAAAATATTGACGTCTAATTTCGGGACATCATGTCAGGGTTTAGATAATTGAATACAATTTGGTACAGTTACTAAACTTTTCACACTCTATCTAATGAATGATAACTTAGTATTGTATACCCTTTATGAGTGGGATATACAGGGACGGGTTTGAGGAAAATAGGCTCCAAATTTTTTGGTTGTTGATTTTTAGTAGTTTTGCCTACAAATTTTGAAAATCTGGAAGTTTCTACACAGATGAGGTCTTGTAACTCGCTGGGACGCACCATTTTCGAGAAAAACGCGTTTGAAAATTTTTTTACACACTGTTTTAGTGAAAAATGTCGTTTGCATATGGCTAGGCTATCACAGGTAAACCCGTGCTTTCGTACCTCATCTTTGTCAAAAATACTAGATTGTAAAATTGTGCAGGCAAAACTACTAAAAATCAACAAACAAAAAATTTAGGGCACATTTTTCCCAAGCCCGTCTCTGTATTCCCTAGCCATGATTTTAGTGCAATGCCAAGTTTCCGTTCATTAAGTAGAGCGTTTAAAGGTTCGTAACAGTACAAAATTTTATCCAATCATCTTTACAGGTTTCGAAAATATTTACGAAAAACCGTCATCAGGTCTTCACCTTTAACACCCTGTATTTTGAAAACGGAGAGCACTTCAGAAGTCATCACGTGACCTACCTCAAATCTAAACAATCAATGTCACGCGGGAACGTCACGCGTGAGCCAATTCAAATTTTGACCAGCAAATGGTGACTAGGTAACGTTATGGATGTTTAGAATCCAATCTAACTTTTGGCTCGCGCTGACGACATGCGCGGCTTGGTTCTAATCTCGTCCAGCAATTGATCATATCTTATGTATTTTAGTATCATGGGGAAAACCAGTTTTTTTCGGTTGTCATTGTTATTTTTTTCTCGGGTTTTATTGTGCAAAAGTACATAATATAGCAAATGCCAAACAACTTTCGATCTACGTCATAATTGCCACCAAGCACGTTGTTATGAAGTTTGCTGGTGGCCAAATTTGGTCACCAGTAAATCACATAATAACTCCCTTGGTTCGAAAGTTGTTGAGCATTTGCTGTAGTAACACGCTTGCTGGCCATTGTGGTCACCAGCAAATTACATAGCAACACGCATTTATTGGTGGCATTCATTGATGATTTACAATGCATTATATTTGGCGCTGAGAATACCTATATACAGCAAATGCCAAACAACTTTCGATGCACGTCATAATTATTGCCACCAAGCGAGTTATTATGTGATTTGCAGGTGACCAAATTTGACCACCAGCAAACTTCATAACAACCTGCTTTGTGGCAATTATGACGTAGATCGGAAGTTGTTTGGCATTTGCTATATGTACTTACGCGTTATTTTCACTTAATCATAATATGTTCTCCAATATTTAATAGGTGCATGTGCTCTGCTAGTGAATGATAATTATTGATAGGAAATATATATGTAGGTACTAATTCATAAGTTATATTTGCTATTAACAAATTTAGTTTTGGATGACCAACACATTTGATTTGTGATAACTGATAAATAAGAAATAAGATAAGATAACGACAAATTTACTTTGTTTTGAAATATTGCACGCTGATGCTGCCTATCAATATTGAGTGTCAAAGTATCAAGAGGGTCAAAGTTTTATGAAAATTCAATATTTATAGTCTATTCTGTTTCAAGATATCATCGACAGCGATGTAGAGCAGATACCATGTCCAACCGTTCCGCTTTGCCCAATCACATCGTGTATATAGTTTATTGTTTACTTCAACGCTGTGTTAATAATAAAATTGTATCATGATAGACCATAGATGAGCATATTATTATATATCCCTCCTCTTGTGACAAGAAAAGGGAAATTGCTGATGTGTATTGTATCAAAAATCCAACAATAAACACATCACTTGACCTCGCGACCTCGCATAAGCGACATTCGGGTACTGAATTTCCATATATGTGGGTATACCTACAAATAACAATTGGGCTGTAGTTATTCCGGATTAGACTGTGTTTCATCACTTATTCTAGCTGTTGCGTGAGTAGAATCTTATTTGATCTAATTTTGAAGTAGTATAAGAGTACCAATTCGTCTTTTCTAATGACACTGTGAATTCTCACTGTGATAGTGTGTAAATTACTTAGAAACATCGGGTTATACCGACATTGATAACAATTGCTTATACGGTTTTCTGCTATTTTTCAATGATTTTCAAATTTTCTTATATGGTCACATTCTAGTGTCTCTAGGGATTGCAAATTTACTGGCGGAGGGAAAAAAATATTATATTTGATTTTTATTATAAATAACATATTTGGAATGCCGCTCACGCGGGGTCCATTTATGCCAGAAAAAACTAACTCAAACTAACCAAATCTAACTCAACCTAACTCAAACTAACCTGGCCTAACCTAAAAGAAAAATCTTCTCTCCGCCAGTAAATATGCAATCATTGAAGACACTCATCGAATGTGTTTATATAAGAAAATTTGGAAAAAATCGAAAAATAGCAGAAAACCGTATATGCAATAATTACCCCGACATTAGATTTTGAATTGTATGAGTGAGTACTACTGTGTACATGGGCATGGGCACTTATTGAGGAGCCGCCACTGCTTTCAGGCAATCTATTCATTTATGAAAACAGAATTATTGGCAACGCTGTCACCTAAACGAGCTAGGTGTGTTTAGTGGATTTCTTATGCCTGGTTTACATTCAATTCCATTTCGAAGTGGAACTGTCAAATTTCCGCTTGGCAAACGGGAATCATACGGTATCACCACATTGGATTTGGCGTAAGCGTGACTTTGAGCACAAGTTCGATGTGAATGGTAGCATATGATTCACGTATGCCAAGCGGAAATTTGACAATTCCAATTCGAAAACAAATTGAATGTAAACCTTACATCATAATCATGGTGTATTTCTGGTTTTAGAGTTTTAGGTTAAGGCAAGGCACCTCAAATTTTTGTTTTTGTCGGTCCTCGTTTTTCAAAATCTCAACAAAATGAGAGGAATGGGTAGAGGCAGAGGCTACAAAAGAGGAGGTAGATTCAGAGGATCTCAACGCAGAGGGAGAGGAAATAATTTCAATAAATCGAATGTTCCTGGAAAAAGTAGAGAGTACAGACATTTTGACCAGCTGAAAGAGGAAGACGTAGGAATAACTGAATTTTGTACAGATATGGAAGGATATAGTGCAATCATAAAATCTAGATTTTCCGACTTTCAAGTAAACGAAATTGATATGCTAGGGAAAATAGCGAAACTCACTGATACGGACATTCCCAAACAATTTCAAGAAGTAGCAAATGAGATATCTTACGAAGACCAGTTGGAGTCGCCGAACTCTTTTATTCCACAGGATAAATGGGATGCTCTTATAAAGTTAGTCTCAGAAACTGATTATAGCAGTAAGATTCTGATGAATGCATCAAAGCTGACGAAAGATGATAGGAGAAGCGTACATACTTGTATAAAAAAGTATTTTGGTAAAAGTATAGTTGCTTCTACGATAACAAAAGATGACATAAATCTCTTGGAGTTCAAGCTTTGGGACAGAAAAGGTAAGTTTCGTTCGATGTTTTTATTATTCGAAAGACAGTACAGGTTAGAATTTAGAATAGAGATTTTCGAGGAGAATTATAGGTACGTAAGTTCTTCTTATTTGGATAAGTACTTTATTTTTGATTGTTTCTTCTAAAAATATTAGCTTTCGTTCTTTTATTTTGCTTCTGTTACACGGTCCCCTTGAACTTCCCACTTTTAAAAAGAAAAGAAAGATACCTGTTGTTAGCTAGTATGGAATATTCGAGGAATCACCTATTCATTTTTATCGATATTTTTATTATTTTTAACAAACAGTCTCAATCACCTTTTATCGTATTTGTATAAGTGAAGTGTTTCGAGCGTACACGTGCTAAATTTGGGGTAAAATTGTAAAATGGTCACTTCTGCATTTATTCATTTCGATTGAGTCTGGTGTGGGAAATAAGTAGTAAGAATGTTCTGTATCATTTTGACAGTACATGGGACAGTTCGAGGTACAGTTAAATATCGGACATTTCATGGCTGCATCAAATTGTAAACAAAATTATTAGCTTCAAACGAGGCTTCAAAACACATGAAACGATAAAAATGTCACACGTCATCACGTCAATCGCTCCATGAACCGCACCGAACTATTTTAAAATATGAGCAATATCTCTTTCATTATTATTTTTATCATGGTTCGTGAAAACCCGTAACAAAACCGATCTAATGTAATGTAGATCGATGCCGTTCTCGGTGAGTCACACTGTAGGTAGTGGGTAGGTAATAGAAGAAAATATATTTGCTTCAAAAATGTTACCCTTCGCTCGCCCATCTGCTAATCAAAATCCATCCCAAAATATTTCTTTTTTATAGATTGGGTTTATGGAAGGGTTGACCTAATACATTTGCTTTGGGTCCTCAGAGAATACTGTGACGAAACATGTGTTCAGCGGACAGTTGGTGGAGGCGCCGGACATAGCCACCACTGTGTGTAGAATCGATTTGCTTTCTAGCGAAACTATATGGCGTCGAACGTTCTACGCTGTTCTAGGTGTTACTAGAATATTCTTCCAATCCTGGCGAGGGGATATAAGTCCGTCAATTTGAGAAAGGAGTTTAGTTCAGTTATTGATTGGCCGCGAAATATAAATCATAAAACATAAATAGGCTGCGATTGTGAACATGAATATTTGTGGTTGTGCTGTAGCGACTTTAAATAAATAAATCAAAACTAGACAAGTGTTTTCTATAGCGAAAAATATTACAATACTTTCCCAGTGAAAAAAAAAAAAAAACTTTTGAAGTGAAGATCGCCTCAAAAGAAGCGAGAATAGAAAAAAACGATAAGCAAAAAAGCACAAAACTTCAAGCAGTGGGTATGGAATCTATTGATTTTCCATATTTCTTCAATTTTTCTGGCATTGGTGTTTTTCCAATATTTTTTTATCTCAAAAATTACGCTCAAAATAAAAAAAAACTCATCAGGTCACCAAATCCGAGGGAAAATCAAAAATGGATTTTAACTTTGTGAAAACTCAGTGGCGTACAACTTTTTTCTTCCAAAATTAAAAGTTGGAGTCGCTCCAGGTACGACCCTGGAAAAGTTGTGCTCAGACGAATTTCTCAAAAGAATGATCAAGAACCACAGCTTGTACACCTTGAAACTTTGAACCAAATAGTTTGTGGCGTTTCGAATCTACAGACAAAAAATAGAAATTTTCCTAACACTTTTTTAACGAAACGTTTGTGGACACAATGTTTCCATACAAAAAGTGATTAGGATCTCACTACACTATATCCACCATACAGCGTCTTTTTTTTTAGGGACAATTATCCCTATCTGATGGGAAAGTAGAAGTCATAAGTTTATAAAAATTTACACATAGAGGTTCTGGACCATGAAGTACTTTTTAAAAAGTGGCAGTTTTCTACCTCTTCCGGTCATACCGGAACTCGCAACCATATTTGCATTTTAAGAAACAAAATTACTGACGCTTTGTGTCTCAGGGACTATCAGACGTAAAACAATGAAACTTTGGGGTATCTATAAAAAATAATGGTTATTATTTATATAATAATAATAATAATTTTATTTTTTAATTTTTTGATTTTTTAATTTTTAGATTATTTGAACCGAATCATAATTTATAGAGAATGCCATAAGAACATGAATCGTACTTTAGATTTCTTCAGTGTGCGTTTTCCCACATGAAGAAAGCCAACCAGGAAAATTTTGAATCCTGTGTTGAAAAATTGACGAACTTTGGGAAGTTTTACTGCCAGAAGGGTTAGAAAGAATACCGTTAATTATGTTGTAATCAATGTTTTAGCATTTTTTTAAAGCTTATCCAGAAGCATCCATATAATGATATGATGCTGAAAAACATTTTGATATTTCGTGTTCATCAATTTATACAATTTTGAAGAAGCACAAGTTAGTACGAAGACTTTTGTTTTCGACTTGTACATTAATTTCCAATCCCAAGATCCTCCAAACCGGGTGGAGTTCTTTGAGTTTATGCTGATCAAATTTCAAGAATATGCAAACTTTTTGGAAAACATCAAATGGAGCGACGAGGCAACATTCATTAAAAAAGGGATGTTCCTTCAACAGGCATAATAGTCATTACTGGGCAACGGAAAACCCTTACGTAGTGAGTGAACAAAATTTCCAAGATGTGTGGAGCTTCAATGTCTCTTGTGCTTCAAAAGACGACCAGGTTTTTTGCTATGTCATTTATGACGAAAATTTAAATGGAGTTCTATATCTCGAAAATTTGAATAAAAACTCTGGACGATGCGCTTGCCTCCTCAACAGCAGATGAAAGTATATGGTATCAGCAAGATGGCGCTTCGCCTCACAATTGTAACGAAGTGAGAAGAAAGCTCGATACTTTTTTTTGAAGATAGGTGGTTTGGCAATAATTGTCCGCACATGTGGCCCCTAGGTCTCCAGATTTGAACTCTTTGGATTTCTTTTTGTGGGGAAACATTAAACAAATAATCTCCAATGATCCGATCATATTAAACGAAAACATGTTGAAACGAGTCAATGATGCCTTCCGATACTTGAGACCAGAACAAATCAGGATAGCAACAGGAAGAGAGGTCTCTAGATGCGTAGAAAAGGACCCCAATGTTTATCGATGTCCTTTTTTTCAAATGTGTGTTCAGACAGTTATCGTGAGTTGTGATTTCCATGGCAACAGCATTGGTTTTGCTCATGGCAATCATCATTTGTACAGAAAAAACTACCTTATGAATAAAAATGTAAATACAGCACACGCCCGATTATCCGAAATAATGTTGACCGGGCCGATTTCCGATAATTAAAATTTCGGATAACCACAATATTTTGTTATTATTCACCTATTATTTTCAATATTTTGTTTTAATGCCCGAAATTGATTTAGTTTTTTATAAGTTTTTTTTAATTTTCCATATTATTTGTAGATTTAATTGAATGTTATTAAATTTATCGTTAATGGGATGTTATTTTTATTTGACTATGACTATGCCGACAAAACGACAAAAAATATTACAATGTTGGATAATGCAGAGGTATCGTATTCCCGATAATCCGGTTCATGGGTCGTTTCGGATAATGCGGGTATGCGGGATAATCGTGAGTCTCCACTTTTACTTGAAAACTATTGATTTTAGGTGGGTTAGGATAATCTAATGTCAATTGAAAGGAAATTTTGCAAAGAATTAAATTCTGATATAAAAAACCAGGAATTCCATTTGAAAAACCCGAGTTTTTTTGGAAAAATTGATATTTTTATGATTTGTGAAGACCATGTAGATTATTGAGAAAAATGATCATGATTATTTGAATAACCAGCAATTTTTATAGGCACCCTCATGATTTCATTGTTTTACGTTTAGTCCCTTAGATACAAAGCGTCTAACTGTCAAAATCTCTCTTGCAATGCAAATATTTCCAAAACGGTCGAAGATAACCATAGATACAGGATAAACTGATCTCAATTTTCAAAAAGGAATCCAAATGTGGAATTAAAACTGGTGGTTGCCATTTGAAACACGCAAGTTGCTACCTACTTCCGGTATAACCGGAAGTGATAGAAAACTGCCACTATTTTGAAAAAGTAGTTCATGGTAATGAACTTTCGTGTGGAAATTTTCATAAACGTATCATTTGGACTTTTGCAGGTAGGGCTAATTGTCCCTTCTACTTCTTGGAAACTAACTCTTAGAATTAATGAAGGTACTAAAATAAGACTATTGTGCAATGAGAATAAACCAAAACCAAGACCAAAAATGTATTTTATTAAAAGAAAATAACAAAAAAAGTCAAATCAATCAAACTTTCAAGTAACGCATCCATATTTTATTCAGTTTGTATTCTGGAAATATGTGAGTCTGAAAAATTATATTCATATTCTCAATTTTCTGATTCTAGACAGACATGAAAGATTAGAATGGGCTGAAGGATGTCCCGAATATGTACACTTCCTAGTGTACAAAGAAATGCTAGACACAAATGATGCTTGCTTCAAAATTGCTCAAGCTTTGAAAATAGCTCCTTCTAAATTATCTTATGCTGGAGTTAAAGATAAAAGGGGTAAAACTACGCAGTGGTTTTGTGTTAGAAAGTATCATCCATCAAAACTATTAGCGAACACTAAAAGGTTGCGAAACATCAGAATTGGAAATATTCAGTTTCATGACACTCCCCTCAAGATAGGCCAACTTAAAGGTAACAGGTTTAGAATAGCTTTGAGAAATGTCTTAGCTGATGATGATATGATACAGAAATCGTTAGAAAATCTGAAAAAGAATGGATTCATCAATTATTATGGTATGCAGAGATTTGGAAATGACAAGGAAGTACCTACATACTTGGTAGGTATAAAACTGCTTAAAGCTGAATGGAGAGAGGTAAGTGAATCTTCCGATACCAATATTTTTTTAAATGAAAATTATTGCTAGGCTATCAATCTTATACTGAAACCAAAAGCTTCAGATGATCCAGCAGAAGATATAAATTACGCAAAAAAAATTTATGAGAAGAATGGAGATGCTTTAGAAGCTTTTAAAGCATGTAAATACAGTCATAATTCAGTCGAGAAAAAATTGTTGGAAGGTTTATCTGATCATCACACGAATGATCTAGTTTGTGCCTTAGAAGCTGTAAGTAAATTTTTTTTACTGCCTTGTATTGTAGAAACGGACTTATTTTTTTTTGGAAGATAGATAATAAAGTACTTTAATACTCTTGAATTATTCTGAAAAGGAGAAAAGGGCCATAGCATGTTTCTTCTGGACAAATCAAATCAAATAGGGTGAAGTGGTGTAAATGTAAACATGAGGCAAGTGTAATCAGGCTACCTGTAATTTTTTGGTTTGCGAACTTTCATTGTTCAGAATTCGAAAATATCACCCTTGATGTACCCTTATTACTTTTCATCAACCTCTTTCAGTATCAGTTTGAGGATATTTTCTATTGTTTTATTGAATCTCCATTTATACACGTTTTGTGAGTGTCGTTCACCATTTTCAATTCCCTGTCACTGCCGCGATTTTTAATAAGGAATATCATTCTGCCGTCAAATCTGTATTTTCATTTTGTTTTCGATGTTTTCTACCAGTGATTACATTTACCCCACTAAAATGAGCATCTGGGGTAAGTGTAATCACGACCCTGGGGTAAATGTAATCACCAGTGATTATATTTAACCCACTAAAATAAGCATCTGGGGTAAGTGTAATTACGACCCTGGGGTAAATGTAATCACTGATTACATCAGACCAAAATTCTCATGATTCAGTTTTTCACTCGCCTGAACAAGACTCGGAACTAGAGGATCATGATACAGTGGCTGCATCGGATATGGAGCTAGTTTTATCAGAACCCATTTTAGGAAAAAGGGCAGAACTTATTGTTTTTTTCAGTATCCTTTACCTACCTTATAACGTAAATTGAAAAAAAAAATCATTTAATTAAGATTCAATTCCTTGTCAATGGCTCACAAGAAAGTTCATAACTCCCTTATCCCTTATAAATCAAGATATCACGTTGTTTTCTTTTATCAAACTAGAATGTTCCAGTCTCTAATATACTTGTCTCAGATCCATATGCACAGTGTGCATATGGCAGTTCCAAGCCGTGATTACATTTGCCCCATTTTCGGGGCAAGTAAATCAGCTTTCTACAGATATGAAGAATAAAGACCCAGGAGAAATAGACAATGAGTTATTAGAAAAGATTATTGGAAATCTGGAAAATATTGAAGAAGTAATGAAACGCAAAAGTGAATCTGGTATCCCAATTTTCCCCGTAAAGGAACAATATGAAGTAGCTAACTCCACGTCGCAACTACTGAAATTAGTCTCAAGAATGGTTTACAAAACTGGAGTCTTGGAGAAAGAGAATATAATTCTCAGAGGAGCCCCAAGATTGTCATCAGATAAGAATCACACGCCACAGACATTTGCATCAGTCGCAGCTACATCTTCTAATGGAAACTCTACTCCTCGACCTCCACCAGTGGAGAATATTGCATGGTCCACTCCTCCAGCAGCAGTGAATAAAATAGAAACCTTAATAAGGCTAAAGGATGAAGATGATTCCAAAATAGTTTGGAAGAAGATTAAAGAGAACTTAGTGGGAGTTGATATAGACGGCACCTTCAAAAACATCAGACAGCTCAATCAGGGTTCAATTGTAGTTGAAAGCTACACAAAAGGCCAACAAGAGAAACTCAAGAAAGCACTTCAGGGAAACAACAATTTCCAAATGAAGCAACAGGGCAAGACTAACCCTATGTTTATGTTGACGGGCGTAGACAAAGGATACTCCCAAGAAGAATTTGTTAATGAACTTTTACAACAAAATCCTGCAGTAAAAAGTCTCAGTAGCGAGGAAGAACTAAAGGGAGTGGAAGTTGTGACAAAAAGGACCTGCAGAAACCCGGGAAAAGAGAATTGGATTCTACGAGCTCCACCTAAAATTGCTAATTGGTTTCTGAAAAGAGAGAGAGTTAACTTTGACTTAGTATCCACTTATGTTCAAGAATATCTGCCCTTGACAATGTGTTTCCGGTGTTCAGGGTTTGGGCATATAGCTAAATACTGCAAAAACAAGGAGTGTTGTTACAAGTGTACTGCTGAGCATAAGGCTGAAAGCTGCAACGAGACATCTTTCAGATGTCGTAACTGCGATCTACTGGGTTATCAAGACAAGTCTCACTCAGCCAGAAATCCAGATTGTCCATCATATCAAAGAAAATTACAAAGAGTGAGGTTATCAACAAACTATAATGAAACCAACGATTTTTTACAGCCAATCTAAAATCAGGGAAAACGTCAAACACTGCAACACATCTCTCACGTGGAAGAAAGATTAGTTTTGGACTTATTCATCAAAATCTACGTTCAATCCGTAATTCTGTTGAACTCTTGGAAGAACTGGTTTCAAAAAACACCAACACCAATATACTATGTTTCACTGAACACTGGCAAACTGACGCTCAGCTGAAAAACTACAACATGAAGGGTCTCAG